>CAJQZJ010034048.1:164646-194934 GCA_907164525.1 Lophiomys imhausi
AAGGCAGAACTGGAGACTCGAGGGTAGTGAGGAACAGCCTGATGTGAGTAGCCAGTGATCCAACCTGGGACCATAGTGGGGTCCTGGTCTGTGCTACAACTGGGGGTGGGGTATGTGTATGACATGTCTGGGTCCATGGCTCTGCAGTAGCAGGAATCTGTTACCATGAAAGGAAAAGGCCAAACAGACATCCCTGGTCTGGGCTGCCACCTGGGGACATGTTGATGTCTGAGGGCTGTACAGAACTGGCCCCATCTCTCACCTGGACATCCTGGGAGACCTGGTCTTGGGCGTGAAAGCAGGAGAGCTAACCACACCCTAACCAGCTGTAGTGCTCAGAAGAGCAGCCAGCATATTGCTGCTGGTTTGCCAGTCCAGGGATGTGTCAGCTACTCCTGCCACCAGGATCCCATGCAGCAGCATTCAAGGGAGAGATATCCTCCCCCCCCTTCCCACCTGTAGTAGGTGGGAGTCCTGTCCCTTGAGTCATGAGAGCAGGAGAACTGTGCCCTGCACCTCACTTGGTAAATCAGTAAATCTGATCCTGATGGCGGCACGCAGTGGGGCGCAGGCAAGCCAGTTAAGGACATGAGGGTGGGAGAGCTGTTCAGTGACATGAATGAAGGAGAGATACCCCCCCTCAACCCTTGCCACCTATGGCAGGTAGGAGAGCTGGCCACAAGATCATCAGAGCAGGAGAGCTAGTCCTGTACCTCACCTGGGCAGCACAGTAAAGCTGGGCCTGGATGTGGGGCTTGCTGGTGAGCCAGCCCCAAGGGTATGAGTGTGAGAGAGCTGGCCTTGCAACTTGTTTGCCATGCATCAGTGTTTAGGTGAGAGAGATGCCAGTCCTCCCCCTTACCCCTTGACACCTACAGCAGGTGAGAGAGAGCTAGCCCTGGGATTAGGAGAGCAGGAGATCTGGCCATGCCCCTCACCTACTGCAGCACTCAGAAGAATGGGCCCTGAACCTCACCTGGGCAGTCAGTAGAGCTGACCATGGATGTGGGGGTTGTAGGAGAGACGCTCTCCTCTCCCTCATCCCTTGCCACCTATGGCAGGCCAGAGAGTTGGCCCCGGGGTCGTAAGAGTGGGAGAACTAGGCATGTCCCTCACCTGCTTTAACACTCAGGAGAGCAGGCCCTGCACCTCACCTGGGCAGTAGGGCAGAGCTGGCCCTGGTTGTGGGGGTGGGGGTTGCCAGTCAGCTGGCCCTGAGGGCAGGAGAGTGGAAGAGTTAGTGGGCTCAGATACCCCTCGGGCTCAGATCCAGGGCTTTGAATTGGCCCATCCCAACATCTACCCCATGGATGAACTGCTGGAGTGCATGAAGGGGCCAGTCCTATAGCCCAAAACTACAGGATGTCCATGACACAGGGCAACAACAGGATATCTGAAAGTAGTTCCAGAGAGATTCCAGTATCGACAAAGTAGCAGAAGCGAGAGGCTCGTACCAGACCAAGGAGTGATTGCAATGAACATTTGCAATCAAAGAAGTGTGGACAAGAAGGTATACTGTGGGACACATGACAGCTTTCACAACAAAATTTTTTTCTCTGTTTTGGGGGTAGGTTGCAATGGTATAAAGGGAGGGGAGATGAGTGGGATTGGGGTGTATGATGTGAAATTCAAAAACCACCAATAAAAAATTTTTTAAAAAAAGTTTGTTCCTGCTGTTAATGTTAATAACAATGATTACAAACAAAACTACTTCCAAAATACCCCTTTCTTTGGACTAAGAGTTTTTAAAAACCTCAAGATTGTAAGTAGAGTTTGCATACAGAAGAACTACAGAGAGGCCACTCTGGCACTTGGAAAGATTCTCCCTCTAGAGGAAACTGGCAACAGTTTTTGGAGAGTAAGACTGGGATTGAGGGTGTTCTGTTCTGTTTTTGAGAAGCAACATTTGACGGCCTTCTACCCTAAACTCAACACCCACATCAAATAAGATGTGTGATGGCAGACTTAAAAGAGATATCTGATAAGGTTATGGGCTTGACAGGACAAGAGTACCAATTTGTCTTGTGTACTGTGATTAATAGCATTCTTCCAGATAAATACAGTATTCACCTTGGAATAGAATAGACATTTGATGAACTTTCTTAACAGCAGAAACTAACATTTAGGGCAGTGCTGTACATAGGCAAGAAGGTCATCATTTTATTCTCAGTGAAGATGAGACACAAAGTCTGTGTCAGACTGTAAGTAACAAGGAGTCTATGAAGTTACAACTGGACCAGACAGTGATATTCTACTACAATCTTGTTACTGAGAAGATTAAACAAACAAACAAACAAACTCCTCATATTCCACAATGATTAGCTCTGATCTGGAAGACTTGATGTCTTAACATCTTAAGCATATACACATATGGGGCTAGAGAGATGGCTCCGCAAGTAAGAGCATTTGCTACTCTTTCCAAGAATCCAGGTTCTGTGCCCAGTATCCACATGGTGGCTCACAACTATCCTGAACTATTGTCAAAGGGATCCAATTTTCTGATCTCCATAGGCTCCAGGCATGCACATGGTGCACACATATCTACACAAGCAAAACACTCAGCACATAAAGTAAATTATTCTTAAATCTTTAAGGATGTACACATATGAGGTTGGTGAGGTGGTTCAACAGGTAAAGGTAGCTATTGTTAAGCCTGACAACCTGAGTTCAATCCCTGGAACCTACAAGGTGGAAAGGAGAATCAACTCTTTCAAGTTGTCCTCTGATCTCCACAATGCTGTGGTATTCCATCTCAAAAATAAATAAAAGAAATATACAAAACCAGTTAACACTGTCAACTTGATACCTAGGAGGCAGGCCTAAAGGCTGCATCTGTGAGAGACTGTCTAGATCAGTGGTTCTCAACCACTGGGTCACAACCCCTTTGGTAGTAATATATCAGATATCCTGGATATCAGATATATGTTTGTTTGTTTGTTTGTTTTTCAAGACAGGGTTTCTCTGTGTAACAACTCTGGCTGTCCTGGACTCACTTTGTAGACCAGGCTACCCTTGAACTCACAGAGATCCTCCTGCCTCTGCCTCGAGTGCTGGGATTAAAGGTGGAGGCCACCACACCCAGCAATATCAGATATTTATTAGCAGCAGCAAAATTATAATTATGAAGGTAGCAATGAATTAATTTTATGGTTGGGGGTCACTATAACATGAGGAACTGTATTAAAGGGTCATAGCATTAGGGAGGTTGGGAAGCACTGATGTAGATTAAGGCATCTCTGAGAATGTGTGAAGGACTGTCTTGACTGAGTTGGTGTGGGAAGACCCATCTTAACTGTAGGTGGCCTCATTCCCTGAGCAGAGGCCCCTGGACTGTGCAGAATGGAGAGGGTGAGCTGAGCAGTGGCAGGGGTGCATTCACTGCTCTCTGCTCTTGACTGGACATAATGTGACCAGTTCTCTCTAGCTCCTGCCACTGTCCCTTCCCTGCCATGATGAACTATAATCTAGACTTCTGAGCCAAATAAACTTTCTCTCTAGTTAAGCTTTTGTTGGGGTATTTTATCACAACAATAAAATGTAACTAAATAGAGACACAGCCATCAACTCTCACAAAGTACTTAACACACATCAATACCTGTTCATGCAGGTCGTAGTCATAGCTGTCATGCAGCAGAAGACTGAGAATATACCGCGAATAAATCATGGCGTCAACGCCACATTTCTCGAGCTCTTGTCCCAGCCAGGTTTGCACTGGGCCCAATGCATGAAGCAGAGACATGTCAGAAACAGACACAGGGCCTGGAAAAGAACTGGAGGCGCTTTCAGATGGCAAACCATCCACAACAAGTGTACAGACAGGGCGCATGAACTTAGGTTGCTGACATCCTTAAAATGCAAAGCATTTTCTACAGCAGACGTTTCTGTTGGTATCCGGAGAGGATTTCACTCCAGCAAAAAGGAGAGAAGCTGGACATGGAGGATAAGCAGTGACGGGGCAGCAGTCAGCTCTCTACAACACAATTTCCCTCTTCAGGCATAACCAGTGAACCAACAACATGATTGCAACACACACGGAGATGCAGTTTTCAGCTTTCATTTCACACTGAGGCCATGTCAGTCTCTGGCAGAACCTGCAGATATAAAAAGCAAAGAATGAGTTACATATAGACACAAACATGTGAGGGTGATTTTAATTTTAATTTAAGGTTTTTGGGTTTTTTTGTTTTTCAAGACAGGGTTTCTCTGTCTGTCCTGTCCTCTAGGTAGCCATGGCTGTCCTAGAACTCACTCTGTAGATCAGGCTGGCATCTGCCTCCCTGGTGCTGGAATTAAAAGTGTGTGCCAACACCCGCCAGTGAGGATGATTTTTAAAAGGAAGGTGTTCCTCCTTTTTTTTTTTGGTTTTTCGAGACAGGGTTTCTCTGTTTAACAGCTCTGGCTGTCCTGGACTCGCTTTGTAGACCAGGCTGGCCTCGAACTCGCAAAGATCCACCTGCCTCTGCCTCCCAAGTGCTGGGATTAAAGGCGTGCGCCACCACCGCCCGGCTGTGTTCCTCCTTTTAAAACGCATCTGGTAACTTGGAACACTGTTTTCCCTATGGAGTGTTTAGCATTTTAAACTGAGAGACCCTGTAAATTGTAAAACTTGACATCATCTTGACTGAGAACAAAGAAGGTGACATTATCAGCTTGTAGCCAGTGACACATTTCCTATCTCAAGAGACTGGACTGGTAAAATGTTTACAGCAAATCACTAATTCGCACTTAAATACAATGGAAACAACAATAGCAGTTTCATCAAAAAAAACCATAAAAACAATCTTTAAGTTTAAATTCATACTGGACAGTGGTGGCAAACGTCTGTAATCCCAGCTCTCTGGAGGCAGAAACAGGTGGATCTCTGAGTTCAAAGACAGCCTGGTCTATAGATTAAGTTTTAGGATAGCCAAGGAGGGCTACACAAAGAAACCCTGTCTCAAAACAAACAAATTTAAATTCACGGGTCATTAGTTTGTATGGCTAAAACGGAGGTTGTTTTTAGGAGTTCATAAAGTGGAGGTGAAGCAGACCTGTCTACACTGTCAGACCTGTTGTAGCCTCTCATAGCTGGACTTCTGAATCCATGACACTCTTCCTTTAAATACACTTTCAATATGCCCAATAATGAGCTTATTGAATAAAAAAATTGTTCTTTATCTTTTGGGCTTGGGTTTTTTAATACAGAAACTAGCTATGTAGCCCACCAGGAACTGAAAACAGGGAAAGCAAACTGTCAGCCAAGGGTGTTTGTGAACTTCAGCCACCAAGCATGACGCAGAGCGGCATCTTCAGTGGAAAGTGGACAGCCTCTACAATGATGTAAACCTGAGTTTCCCAAGTGTCAGTAAAACTCACACACATACACCAAACACACACAATAAACAATTCTAAATCCACTGTACAACTAGGCGAATATGTGTTACTAAGTGCTTTGCTACTTACAAAAGTCCTCACTAACCTACTGCCTTTATCAAATTGTGAAAGGTAGTTACACTAAAGCAAAGATTTTCTAATTTTCAGTGAGGGGACAGCTGAAGGAGAGTGAGAGAATCCAAGCAGCTTGAACTCAGAGACAGACCTAGCGAGAGGCTTGACCAAAGAAATATCAGAGACTTGCAATGGGCTGTCCTGGAGCAGAGTACTGATGTGTATGAGCATGTGAGGAACGAGACACAGTGTTGGGGGCACAAAGGTCCTTGTACTCACAGACAAGCACTTAGAGAAACCAGGAATGTTAAACACACAGGGTTGTCTTTTCAAAGGAAAAAACGTATAACCTGTTTTCTGTCTAGAAGACAGGAAATGGAGGTGTCTAATTGCCTAGGTCAGTGGTGCTCAACTTTCCTAATACTTTGACCCTTTAATACAGTTCCTCATGTTGCGGTGACCCCAACCATAAAATTATTTTTGTTGCTACTTCATGACAGTAATTTTGCTACTGTTATGAATCATAATGTAAATGTTTGATACACAGGATATTGTGACCCACAGGTTGAGAAACACTGGCCTTGGTAACAACCCCTGGGCTATCTGTAGGCCCAGGACATGCCTGGTTCCCCCAAGCTCCCATAACCAGGACTACAGGTGGCCAGTACTCTAAATGACCTCTGTGCTACCTGCATGACTGAGATCACACCAGATCCTCCTCCAAGATAACACATATAGCCTACCTCTAGAACTTATCTTCATGGAAGAAGTATACTTTGAAAAGAGTTTTGATATAGTTAGGTCTCTTTGTGCACAGGAAATTGTGTTACACCAGGAAACTTTTTTCCAAATTGTACTATAGTTAAAAAAAACAAAAAACAAAAAAACCATCTGTGTTAGACTCTAGAAACTTGAACCAACACCAGCTACTGAGTCGTGCTGAATCAGATTTCCTTCATGCCTCAGCAGATCCTCGTCTGTGGCCTCACAGAGGCCCCCACAGCACAGCATGAATCCCTCTGGAGGATGACTCAGTACCCAATCCTCAACGGCAGCAACAAGTACCTGCAGTCAGGCCAGGTAGTCTGCTCTCTGTGCTTGAAGAATTAGCCACTGTCTTAATACTGGTCTGCTCCTGCCTAACAAATCTTTTGCCAGTTCATTTTTGGTGGTGGTGGTGGAGGTGGTGTCTTCAAACAGGATCTCATGTAGAACATGATGGTCTGGCCTTGAACTGACCTCCAGCTTCTATCTCCCTAACTTGGCACCAGCAACCATGTCTGTCCCCAAACAAATCTTACAAGACCCAAAGAACCAAACTGTTTTCAGTTAACTTTACTGTGGTTTCAGAGCAAAGCCCAAGGATATTTACAGGAATTAAAAAACACCAGGACCTGAGAAGATAAAATTTACAATGTATAACAATTATTTAAAATAGGAGACAAAAAGGAGAAAAATAAATTCACTTAAATAGACTAAAAACTGACACACACATCTACATTTGAATAATTAATATCCAGTTTTTCAAAATTGATAGAAATTAAACAAGCAAGACAGTCAAGGACTTGAAGCACATGAAACATGAAGAAGAAAACAGCATAGCACAATAAAATAACTCAAACTGTAACCAACAGAAGAACCATAAGCAGTCAGAGCAAAACAAAGGTAAGGATAGCATCCTGTTCTTGCCGGATAAGTGTAAGTGAGCAGGTAATGGGGCAAGACTAAAATCACTAAGGCGCCTGTCAACCTAGTACTAGGTGCAAAGCTATCTTTGAAAGCCAAGGTGAAACAGACTTTCCAGACATGTGAAAACTGAAGGAACTTATTCCCAACAAACCTGCCCTACAGGAAATATGAAAAGTCCTTTAGGCAGAAGTAAAAGTATTCCAGCACAAAATGTGGACAGCTTAAAGAAACAAAGACAGCCACAGATGTATTGCTGAATCTGTTTCATTAAATATCTTTTTTGTTTTGTTTTTCTTCAAAACAGAGTTTCTCTGTGTAACAGCCCTGGCTGTCCTGGAACTCACTCTGTAGCCCAGACTGGCCTAGAACTCACAGAGATCCACCTGCCTCCCGAGTGCTAGGATTAAAGGTGTGCACACTGCCACCTCATTAAATATCTTTAGGGACCAGTGAGATGGTTTAGCAGGTAAAACGGCTTGCTGAGCTGGTCTAGACACCTAAATTCCATCCCTGAAACCGCACAGTAAATGAAGAGAATTGACTCCTGTTGTCTCTGGCCTCCACTTGCATTCTATGGCACACATGCATGCACACACATGCCTGCATACACAAACACACAATAAAAATCTTAAATCTTTTTAAAAATTCAATATTTTTAAAAAATAACTAAATAAAAATAAACAAAAGGAGGCAGCGTGGCTAGAGTCCTTTGGTCAGGCAAGTGTGGCAGACCATCTCCTCCGGTAACCTCCACCTGCTGTGGCAAGCAGGCTCGCCTACAATATCAGGCAGGGCCTTCTGGTCCGCTGGGTCCCCCTGGTGGGTGGCGCGATGGCGGAAGTGGTGGCAGTCGCCAGCGCAGAGGCCATGGCGGCACTGGTGGGCTGGTCTGCAGGCCGGAGTTTCTCCAACTACCGGCCTTCGAGCCCCAGACGCTGGGCTCCTCCAGCCCCACAGCTGGTGGCTGACGAGCTTCTCCAGCATTTAGGGCTGAGGCTGCAAGGTCCCTCAGGAGACCCTGCTCAAACTCCTGGAGGGACTGACAGTGGCCCACGCTGCCTCGGGTCTGGTCGGGGGCCAGGAAGAGACCATGCAGGAAGGGGGCCTGTCCACCAGGGCGGCCCCAGCTCAGCCTTCCCCATGCTGAACATTGGGATGGATTCCTGCGTCATACCCGAGGTACGGTGGCCTGTCGCTGGTGCAGACCACGACTTCTTCTACCCCCTTCTGGAAGATCCCTACATGATGGGCTGCATAGCTTGTGCCAATGACCTCTACGCCATGGGCATCACTGAGTGTGACAACATAGTGAAGTTACTCAGTGTCAGCCAGAGCATGAGTGGGAAGGAACGAGAGAAGGTAACACCGCTCATGATCAAAGTCTTTCCTGATGCCGCGGAGGAGGGAGGAACTGCAGTGACAGGTGGCCAGACAGTGGTCAACCCTTGGATTATCATCGGTGGGGTTGCCACAGTGTGTCAGCAAAATGAATGCATAATGCTTGATAGCGCAGTGGTAGGAGATGTGCTAGTGTTAACCAAACCCTTAGGAATCCAGGTTGCTGCCAATGCCCACCAATGACTGGATAATCCTGAGAAATGGAATAAAATCAAGATGGTGGTTTCCAGAGAGGAAGTAGAGTTGGCCTATCAGGAAGCTATGTTCAATATGGCTACTCTAAACAGAACTGCTGCTGGCTTGATACACACCTTTAATGCCCATACAGTCACAGATATCACAGGCTTGGGCATCTTAGGACACTCTCAGAACCTCGAAAAACAACAAAAAAATGAAGTGTCCTTTGTTATTCACACTCTGCCAATCATTGCCAACATGGCTGCCATCAGCAAAGCCAGTGGGCGCTTTGGCCTCTTCCAAGGAACATCAGCTGAAACCTCTGGGGGGTTACTGATTTGTCTGCCAAGAGAACAGGCGGCCCGCTTTGGTTCAGAAATCAAATCTTCCAAGTATGGAGAGGGTCACCAAGCATGGATCATAGGCATTGTCGAGAAGGGAAACCGGCACCCAGATTATTGACAAGCCTGGTGTTATTGTTATTGAAGTTCTATCTCGGGGAGCCACTGCTGCTGCTCCAACTCCCACTCCTGATAACTGCAATGCAGCCCCTGAGCCTAGTTCTTGAAATGGAATAGCAGAAGTTGTAAACTCGGATCCATTCTACATGCTCACAGACTGTTGTCCAGGGTTGATTTTAAGACCTTTCCAAAGGCTGCCTGCATAGTGCCTCCAGGCGCCCTTGCTAAGTTCCATCAAAATCTGCCTGTATGTACATCCAGGGCCAGAAGTATCATTGAGGGGGATGTGTGTTCATCTGTTGAGTGGATGAGGAGCAGGAAACCTTTTCCCAAACCAAGATGAGGCTATTCCAGTTTGAGGGATTTTTCTATGTGCTGAGTTGATTCATTTCTGCACAGGGAGTAAGATTACATATGGAAAAAGTAAACTGCAACATGAAAAATTACTTGGACAAATATATTGATAAGTCTAAATTGTTAGAAGAACTCTTACTGATTCAATGTCAAATTCATTATTAATTTTTCTGAGAAATTGCCTCTTTTCCTGTTCTAGACAAGAGCTGAGCAACTTGTCCAACTAGGAAAGGAAGACCGCAGCCATCTGATTTGGTCTCTGTTAATGAAGTCTCTCCATCCTCTAACTCATGCTAAGGACTGGGAGAGACTGAACAAACCTCAGAGCCAGGTGCTGGTGGAGATTAAGATATTAAATCTTACACTGAAAATTCCTGGATATATAATTAATAAAGAAAATTTCTTACAACTAACTAAATAAGAGGGACTTTGTTGGAAAAATAAAAAAATAAACAAAAGACCAAGTGTAGTGGTGAATGCCTGCACCCCCTGTGTTCCCAAACTGTAGAAGGACGTCAAGTTCTGGGCCAATTCACTGCTATATGGTATGACCCTCTCAAAAATGCCACAACCACATAAACCAGGTATGCTGGTGCATACTTGTTAGCCCAGCCAGCACTTAGGGAAATGGAGTCAAGAGAATCAGAGGTTCACAAGTCACCCTCAGGTATACTGCAAGTTCAAGGCCAACCTGGGCTACCTTTCTTTCTTTTTAATTTTATTTATTTTTTATTTCTTCAAGTTACATCTCCATCACAATCCCCTCCCAACTCCCCCCTCTGGTCTCACTCTCCCACCCTCTTCCCCCCCACATCCCCCATCCGCTACCTATTTTTTTTTTAATTTAAGGTAAATCTTTTTCCCCCCAACAACACCCCCTTTCAGTCCAACAAATGGCTCTTTCTCTTATAACAACAAATATAATAAAAAACACGAAAATAATTAGGCCACAATTATGTAAATTATAAGGCTTGGCATACATTCCCAATGCCAGTCCAAATGTACTTGGCAATATCTTTCTTTCTTTTTTTTTTTTTTTTTTGGTTTTTCGAGACAAGGTTTCTCTGTGTAGCCCTGGCTGTGCTGGACTCACTTTGTAGACCAGGCTGGCCTTGAACTCGCAAAGATCCGCCTGCCTCTGCCTCCCAAGTGCTGGGATTAAAGGCGTGCGGGCAATATCTTTCTTAATATATATTTTTTCCACTCCCAGTAGACACAACCTAAGTCAGTTTCTTCTGTGTTCATTAAGCCCATTAAGTGGGCTCAATGAAATTGAAAAATGAAGGTATTTCACTTGTTTGGAATACAATATGCTTTAGTGCAATCAACACATGAAAATTATTTCAAAAGGCAGTGTGTCTATGTATAGACAGTGCAGGGTATTTATACACATGAGTGTGGAGGCCAGAGAAGAACCTTGGTGCTATTCCTCCTCACATGGTATCCATCTTGCTTTTTTGGAATTCTTGTATCTTTCTAGCCTGGCTCACTTACTAACCTAGGCTGACAAGTAGTAAGTGCCAGGGATTCATCCATCTCTTCTCCAAGCACTTGGATAAGAAGGGTATATATACCACTGCACCCTTTTTATTTTTTTCTTTAGATATATGTGAATGTATGTCTTGCTTCCATGTATGTCTGTGTACCACATGCACGTATAGGGCCCACGGGGAGATCAGAAGGTGATGAACAACCATATGGGTGGTGGAAATTGAACTCAGGTCCTCTGCAAGAGCAACAAGTACTGTGCAGTGCTAACCTATCTCCTCAACCTCCACATTCAGTCCTGTATTTTTTATGTAGAGTGCTGAGAACCAAACTCCAGTCCTGCTTACACACAAACAATTGATGAACTGAGCCACCTCCCAGACCACAGCACCTTTATGGCACGAAAACACAGACGACATCGGAACTGTTCCTAGACTCCCTTGTGTCCCAGTGTAGCCATTCACGGAGTAGCAGGGAGGAGGCAGCTCCGAGAGTCTGGCTGCTCTGGTCGCCAGTACACTTGCTTCTTTATGCTCCTTTCCCTTATGTACTATTTGTAAGTTTCAGAGAGTTTCTTCAATAGGAACACATTTCAGCACCTGAAAACTTACATCTCATGTCACATGTTAAACAATGCATGAGAATGTTTCACCTCCTTCTCAGCAGCACTGTCACCACGCTGCGCCCCTGCACCACCCAGATTAAATCAGTTTCTTGAGCTGAGTATGGTGGCATATGCCAGAATTCTAGTGTCCTGGACGCTGGGCAGGAGAATCTCAAATCTGAGGCCAGCCTGGGCCAAGACACTGTCAAAAACAACAAAAAAGTCAGTCTTTCTGTCACGCTAGCCACACTTCAAGTATCCAAATACTACATACACCTGATGTTTACTCTGAGACTATGGGGCATTCACACTGCACACAGGTTCTCCTGGACACTGACTGGCCTTGACTCATTCCTGCAGGTAACCAGCTGAGCTAGCGACCTGTTACCTTTCCAACAGTTTATAAGCTCCTTCCTGTGAAGACAGGGTACAAGTCATGATTTACAGGACCAAATTCCAACAGGTCAAATTACACTCTGGTTCACTCAATGTAATTGTGGATGCTTAAATGGCAAAGTAAGACTGTATGGGACAAGAATAAATGAAGGTCAGTGACTGCACAAGTCACATGACCAGCATAATCAGGAAAAAGGGTTCAGTTAAAATAGGGAGGTACACAATGCTGCAGAGACACAATCCCCTAAATTTTAATGTCTTAATTCAAAAGGGCTCTGCAAGTCTCTCATGCCACATACTCATCTAGCTTTGGCAGGGATGCTCAAGGCCATCACTACCAAGAGTGATCCACGTAGGACACAGGTGGCAAAATGGCCACTACCTGAAACCCACTCAAGACATCATGTTCTGCGCCAAAGTATGTCCTGATGCTTTGAGGGCGTTGTGAGATGCTCATAGTCAGTCAGACACCGAAAGCCTCTAAGCATTGATTTAACACGGTGGTTCTCAACTGTGGCTCTCGACCTCAATGGGGGTCAAATGACAAGGGTTACATATCAGATATCCTGCCTATCAGATAGTCACATTACAATTCACAACAGTAGCAAAACTACAGCAATGAAGTAACTACAGATTAATTTTATGATTGGGAGTCACCACAACATGAACTATATTAGAAACTGTATTAAGGAACCCCAGCGTAAGGAAAGTTGAAAACCACACTTTAACAGGAACAGGTGCCACCAGCCACAGTGACTTCAAGGGGCAAAACAAGAGGATATTAGTTAAAATAATAATAATAATATTGTTAAAAATCAGCACTCTAGTAAAGGGAAGTTTTAGTAGCACAAATGAATTAAAACTGTAAAAGTGATTCAAAAAAGAGAAAAGGTAACGATTCTTAGAAAGGTCTGAGTACTGCTGAAATGCTACTGCCACCAGCAGTGGGAGTCTAGCCACCCGCCTCCTTAACTCCTCCAGGCCATCATCCCTGCCAGCACACAGGCAGTCACAGTCTTTGAGGCTATGACATCCTTTCAGCCTAGTCCTGGCCTCTGGGGTAGATTTCTCAAACTGCTGCAAGGTTTTCAGTCAAAACTGTGATGTGCTCCATGGCCTGCTTTGCAGAATGCTTGGCCTTAGCAAGTGATCAAAACTGTTAAACCAATGATTCCCTAATCCAAATACGAGAGAATAAACTCTCAAAGAGAGGTTTGGGAAATAACAGGTGGGGAAAACAACTCTGGCCACACGGTGCATCCACCAGTAGGGGCGTAAGACTGTCACCCAGGATTCTAACTCATCTTTTACCACCCAACACGTACCATGGCTCCCTACTGCCAGGCACTGTGCACAGCCCTGGCAACACAGACAACAGCCCAACGGTTTTTCCCCTCAGTATTTTCCCAACTCTACTAGTGGGCTTTGGTTTCACTTCCCCGGGAACCCTCCAGCCACTCTCCTACACCTCGTGGGGGCTTCTGCAGTGTTTTAACTGGCCCTTCCTCACTACAAAGACTACCTGCTTGGTAACACACCTGGCTGGTAACACATCCGGCTTTCATTACTTGCAATTTTCTTTCCATATTTATTTAACTTGAGTTAATAAGTAAATAAATCTACAAGACTTTCACACACATAGATGGGTAGATGATGTACACATGGAGATGGCTCAGCAGGTGAAGGCACTTGCCACCAAGACTTTGATGACCTGAGTTCAATCCCCAAGACCCACAAAGTGGAGAGAGTTAACTCTCCCAAGTTGTCCTCTCACCTCCACATGCATGTCTACACAAACATACACACACATACAAATAAATGTAGTTCTGAAACATAAATAAATGCAGAGGAAGAAGGAAGATGAGAAGGAAAACAAACAGAAGAGAATAAAAGCAAGGATTCCTGAAATCCTAAGACTCTGGTTTTCAGAAACTCCTTTTTTGGGGGGGGTGGGTCGTCTGGGAATTTTAAGTAGTGCCTACCCAATAAGGATGAAATCCACAACACAATGAAGTCAGGCACTTGTAAACAAGCCTTGCTTGCTATCCCAGACCTCAGCACACTCTTTGCCCAGCAAGCATGAAGTGTGCCCATACATGAAGCAGTTATACGCTTGTAAACAAGTCTTGCTCGCTATTCCTGACCTTGACACACAATCTGAAGCAGATACTTCTCATTCTCTTTAGAAGGGCCCAGGCTCCAAAGCCTATATACAGCCAAAAGGAGACCCAAGAAGAATCTACCTCAATTAACACTAGCACTGGAAACAGCAAAGGACTAAAAGATGATCCTGTCAACCTGCTTCCTCTATGTATCTGAGAACACTAACCAAAAATGGACAGTTCTTGGGGCTGGAGAGATGGCTCAGCAGTTAAGAGCACTGGCTGCTCTTCCAAAGGACCCGGGTTCAAATCCCAACACCTACATGGCAGTTCACAGCTGTCTTTAATTGCCAGGCATGGTGGTGCATGCCTTTAATCCCAGCACTCAGGAGGCAGAGACAGACAGATATTTGTGAGTTCAATGCCAGCTTGATCTACAAAGTGAGTTCCAGGATAGCCAGGGCTACACAGAGAAACCCTGTCTAAAAAAACCAAATGGACAGTTTTCTAGACCTAGTTTTCTGCCCTATTTTAGAAATGTGTCAAGTCTTAGGAAATGAATAAGGCTTCTTTTTAAGATATAATAATAATAACAACAACCTAGTATGGGACCACATTCTTTTTATGCCAACAGGAAGGGCTGCATAAAGATTAAGCAGCTCCATTTTTACTAGCCAAGTAGCTGGAACAACGAAGGGCTGCATAAAGATTAAGCAGCTCCATTTTTACTAGCCAAGTAGCTGGAACAAACTGGTGATCTACACTAGGAAGCACAGACTCCCCACTAGCAACTAAGATTCTTTCCACACCACAGGGCTGTGCTTGGGTTACTACTGATACTAACTTGGTAAATATCTTTATACACTGGAACCCTATAGTAGGCCTGATTAATCTTTACATTCAGGATAAGGATGGTGATTAGGGAAGCTTCATTCTGCACTGAGCAGAGAGTCAGATGCTGAGAGCTAAGTGACTGCTAAACACTCAGCTCTAATGGGAGTCTCCCTTCTCAGGCTCAGGAAGAGGGGCTGGAAAGAACATAAGAGCTAGAGGGTGAGCAGTGCTGTGACAGGGCACGGCACCCACCCACGAGTGCAATGTAGCTACAGCTTCCTGCTAAGAACGACCCATCGCAAGGAGTCAACTTTCCAACAAGCAGCACTAATTGGATCCAGTGGGATACAAAATAAATAAATAAATAAAAGGAAAAGAAGGTAAAGGGGAGTGGACTGTTTTAGGAGTTGTCAGGGAGGAGTAGGACAGGGAGTGGGGGTGGATATAATAAAAACACATTGTGTATATGTATGAAACTCTCAAAGAATAAATAAAGACTTTTTGCTTTGTTTTGAGATAGGATTTCACCATATAGGTCTAGCTGTCTGAAACTCACTGTGTCGACCAGGCTGGCCTCAAACTCAAAGAGATCTGCTTGACTCTGCAAGCACTTGGATTAAAGGCAAGTATGACCATGCCTGGCTAAAAGATGAAGAAGAAAATAGAAGAAGGAAGAGGAGGAGGAGGAACAGTAGTTTAGCGGTAGATCATGTACCCGGTAAGAGTAAGAACAAGGAGGAATAGTAGAAGGAAAAGGAGGAGAAGGAAAAGGAGGAGGAGAAGGAAAGAAGGAAGATGAAGACAAAAGGAAGAACCAAGCTTTTATAAGGGTCCCACCCAATCTGGAGCAAGTCTCTATTGCCCCTGCAACTGCCAAACATGCCTAGATCTAAAAGCTTTGATAGTATCTACTAATGTCTCTGGTTTGGAAAGCTACATACAGAAGAAAACATGTCCACCTTCTCACTTTACAATAGTGTAGAAGCTCAGTTCAAGTAGGGGTGTTAGATGCTGAGTACTTCAGTGGGGCTATAAAATTACAATTTACATGCCTTTAGAAAAAACATGTTCCTTTTCCCTAGCAGGGGCAAACTTTACATTCAACAGTTTACAAAATTAAGAACTTATGTAGAACACGTGGGCCAAAGGGAAGGCGAAACAAAGATATACAACTGTGCCAATGCAGAAAGTCACAGCTACCAAACAAAATCCCAAGGCAAAAACAAAGTTCAGTAGGATGGACTCTTAGAAGTTTTGTTGGAAAAATAATGAATGAAAGTGATATTAGGGCAGGTGAGATGATTCAATGGGTAAAGGTATTTGCTGAACAAACCTGGCTACCTGAGTTCAATCCTGGAACCCACATTAAGGTGGAGGGAGAGAATCAACCCCATGAAATTGGCCTCTGACTCTCATACACACCAAGGCACATGCACCAACACACACACACACACACACACACACACACACACACAAGGTAATAAAAAATAAAATTGTCTTTTGAAAAAAACATGAAATTGATAAAAACTATTGGAAAACTAAACAACTAAATTTTATAAAATTAAAACATTAATTAGGAGAGATTAAAACTTCACTCTAAAAATGTATTTAAAAGCCAGGCGTGGAGGTGCATGCCTTTAATCCCAGCACTTGGGAGGCAGAGGCAGACAGATCTCTGGGAGTTCGAGGCCAGCCTGGTTTACAAAGTGAGTTTAGGACAGCTAGGGCTATTATACAGAGAAACTTTGTCTGGAAAAAAAAAAGTGCACTTAAAAAAATGTCTAGTATTCCTGTCCCTAGAAGCATGGTGGGTGTGGTTGCTGTATCACATGTGTATCAGTAGGTGGCAGAGAGGAGAGAGGCTAGGTCTATGCTCAGTGTTCTGACCTGTGGACATCTGAATCTAACATTCCCTGAAAAACGAAAAACAAAACAAAACAAAAAAAAGCAAGTCTGAGGCAACCACCAGTCTGGAGCCATGCCCTGCCCTTAGGGAACTAGTCTGAGATAACCACCAGTCTGGTGCCACTCAGGCCTGAGGGACCAGTCCATGCCCAAGATGACCCCTGCCCAGTGCCATAATGCATGAGCAGGGAACAGCATTCCAGAGACCACTCCTAAGATGACCCCAGACACTCAGAGACCCCGGGTGCCACTAAGAGGAGCAAGCAATTGGTGGAGAAATGGAAGAAAAGGAGAAACAGAAGGATGTGGGCACAATGAAGAAAGGCAGAACTGGAGACTCGAGGGTAGTGAGGAACAACCTAATGTGAGTAGCCTGTGATTACACCTGGAACCACGGTGGGGTCCTGGCCTGTGTTACCATGGGGGGTGGAGAGGAGGCACCTCTGGGTCTGTGGCCCTGCAGCAGCAAAGGTCTGTTACCACCAAAGGCCAGGTGGACATCCCTAGTCTGGGTTGCCACCGAGGACATGTTGACGTCTGAGGGTTGTGTAGAACTGACTCAGCGGTTATGAGCACTGGCTGCTCTTCCAAAGGACCTGGGTTCAAATCCCAGCACCCACATGACAGTTCACAGTTGTCTGTAATTGCCAGGCGTGGTTGCACACATCTTTAATCCCAGCACTTGGGAAGTAGAGGCAGGATGATCTCTGTGAGTTCAAGGCCAGCCTGGTCTACAGAGTGAGTCCAGGACAGCCAGGGATATACAGAGAAACCCTGTCTCAACCCCCCCACACACACACCGCACCCCCCTTCCCTGCCAAGAGTTGAATTTGAATTAAATGAATTGTGCATATGAGATGGCCATAAGCCTTTGGGCATCAAAGGCCAAATGTTAGAATCTAAATATGAATGATCCTGCACTGTCTCAGGTTCTGAATGTCTGGTCCCTACCAAGCAGTGCTACTTGAGGGCTGGACACTTCAGAAGGTAGGAGTAGCTGAAGGGAGAAGGTCATCTGGGCAGGAGTGACTCTGGGATTATGTTATCTCTGCCCATTTCCTGCCTCACTTTCCGCTTGCTGGTCTGCTGTGGTATGAACAGCCTCCACCATATGCCCCTGCCACCATCAAGTGAAGTGTTCCCACATTCTGTTCCCAGAGAAATTAAAGTTCTACAAAACCATGAGCCCAAAACACTGAAGTTCTTTCCATCAGGTACTGTGGTACCAGCAACAAAGTAACTATGACACAAGCTTAAACAAGCTAAAAGCTGCCACTCACTGACACACTGCTATATATTGGCCCCTACACTGAGTCACAAAATTCTCCCAGAAAGCTACTTTGACCCAAGATTTTTCCTTGCAAAGTGACTCTGAGTTAATTCAGTCAAACGTTTAATGAATGAGTACTGTGCATAAAAACTACACTACACACTGAAAGGAAACATCAACTAAGGGTCTCCTCTCTTCTCTCAAGAAATTAATAACCAGAGCCAGTCATAGTGGTGCACGCCTTTAATCCCAGCACTCGGGAGGTGGAGGTGGGAGGCAGGAGGATCTCTGAGTTGGAGGCCAGCCTGGTCTATAAATAGAGTTCTAGGACAGTCAGTACTGTTACACAGAGAAACTCTGTCTCGGGGGAAACATACACACACACACACACACACAAAGAAAGAAATTAAGATGCCTCCGTGAAAACAAAAACAAAAAATCTAAAATGTCATAAGCAAGCAACAACAATAACAAAACAATTGGAGGACTAGACTAGAGAGATGTTCCAGCAGTTAAGAGCACTTACTGATCTTGTGGAGAACCCAGGGAGAGCTCCCAGCACACACACTGAGAAACTACAAACTGTAACTCCAGCTCCAGTGGAGCTGACCCCCTTTTTGGCCCCCATTGGCACCTGCACACATGATGCACACAGATTCAAACATGCATATAAAATAAATTATAATAATAATTAAATTGAAAAACAACTTGAGATATATCAGGCAAACACTGTATGGGAAAGTAAAGAGTTAATTTGGGATTGTCTGTTTCAAGACCGGGTTTCTCTGTGTAGCTCTGGCTGTCCTGGACTCGCTTTGTACACCAGGCTTGGCCTCAAACCCACAGAGATCCACCTGCCTCTGCCTTCTAAGTACTAGGATTAAAGGCTTGTGACACCACACCCAGCTGCAAGAGTTAATACTGAAAATCAGGTTACAGAAGTACAAAGAATATTTTAGCGAAGTCTTCAAAATTCCAATAGCTTGATGGGTGGAAAGGACAAATACAGGAACTGGACAATCATGAGGTAGCCAGCAATTTCCCGCTAAGATATATGGCTTGAATCTGAAATGTCCCCCAAAGGCTCATGTACTGGTCCTCTGCAGGTTAGTGGCACTTTACTGGGAACTGCTGGAAATCTTAGGAGGAAGGTTTGGCTGGAAGAAGTAGGTCGCTTTAACATATCTTAGGGATACCATCTCTCATCACATTATCTCCTCTCCCCTTCTCTCCCTCTCTCTTCCTGGCTGTCAGGAGGTGAGAAACTTTGCTCCACCATATGTCTTTCCACAATGAGGGTACCAAAATCACAAACCTTTCTCCTACTTAAACTGTACATGTCACACATTTTGTCACAATGATGAAACTCTAACACTGAAAAATGGTCCCAGAAAAGTGAGGTCACTGCAGACTGCTGCTAATGTGGGTCAGAACTGGTCTTACAACAGGAATATGAAAGACTTTAGAAAAACAAGCCAAAGCCAAGAATGCTATCAGCGGAGCTTAATGGACAATTTTGGTGGGAGCTCAGAAGACCAGAAGCCACTAGTTATGTAGACAATAAACACAGGTTTCAATGGAAGCAAAGACTGCTGGGAACTGGGCTAGAGACTGCACATGTTACATTATAACAAAGAACATAGCTACATTTTATCCATTTCCCAAAACTCCAAATTCCATGACAGACTGAGTTTACAAGTGACCCACTAGAAATTCCAAGGTAGCTGAGCATTCTGGCTGTGGAATGAAGTTTGGTAACAGTTCTTAATGTTTATAATGAGAAAAAAGCAGCAAAGACTGAAAAACTTGCAACATGGTCAGAAAAGTAGAGAAGGTAAAGTTGGGGCCAAAGAAAGTGTGACTACTGAATTAGGGCCATTATAAAGGACCCAAGAATTATCATCAGGACAAAGGTGCCTCCAGGCCATCTCAGCAACTGGCCAGATGCCACACATCACAGCTTCAAGGGTAGTAAAGCATAAACTAATATGGAATACTTCTCCCTTGAGAAGAGTGAGGACAACATGAGTGGATAGACAAAGCCACCTGGGAAGTTGTTTCCCCAGGATGTTTCATTGTGCTCAGCTACCCAGGTACTTTTGAGGCGGTTGTAGCTATGGTCTCAGGGAGCCTGGCTACTACTGCACCTGGCAGCAAATCCTGGCACTCTTAAGTGATGCTGGGTTAACAGGCAAACAAAATACACTTATAGGGCCATAGAGGTTTACCCCCAGATTTCAAAGAAAAGTCTGAGAGATCAGAAAATGTGTGATAAGATTAGGGACCCTGCACCATGACAGCCCAAGATGGCACTGAGCAGAGCCAACCCAGGAGAGGTCATATGAGCTGCATGCAAGAAGCAAAGACAAAGGGGCAGGTTGTCCGAGCCCATTGGAGCTTATAACACACTTCAGGAGACAGACATAGCAACAAAGTTCAAAGTTCGCCCTGTTGGGTTTTATCTTGCTTTGGTCCATCCAATCCTTACAGGCTATCCTGTTCTTCTTTTAAGAACAGAAAGGGGGGCTGGAGAGGTGGCTCAGAGGTTAAGAGCACTGGCTGTTCTTCCCAAGGTCCTGAGTTCAATTCCCAGCAACCACATGGTGGCTCACAGCCATCTACATTGAGATCTGCTGCCCAGGCATATAGGTAAAGCAAATACTGTATACATAATAAATAAATAAAAAATGTTTAAAAAAAAAAAAGAACAGAAAGGGTGCCCTTGCATTCAGGGCATAGATGTTAAGAATTGAGAAGTCAGGCTGGAGAGAAGGCTCAGCGGTTAAGAGCATTGGCTGCTCTTCCAGAGGTCATGAGTTCAATTCCCAGCAACCACATGGTGGCTCACAACCATCCGTAATGAAATCTGGTGCCCTCTTCTGGCCTGCAGATATACCTGCAGACAGAACACTGTATACATAAAGTAGGGAGGGGATTGTGATTGAGATGTAATTTGAAGAAATAAAAAATAAATTATTTAAAAAAAAAAGAATTGAGAAGTCATCTTGATGAATTTTTCCTTTGATGAGTATGAAGTGACCTTCCCTATCTCTCTTGATTAATTTTGGTTAAAAGTCTATTTTATTAGATATCAGAATGGGTACTCCGGCTTGCTTCTTGGGTCCCTTTGCTTGGAAAACCCTTTTCTAGTCCTTTACTCTGAGATAAAGTCTATCTTTGTTGTTGAGGCGTATTTCTTGTATGCAGCAGAATGATGGGTCCTGTTTACCTATCCATTCTGTTAGCCTGTGTCTTTTTGATGAGAAATTGAGTCCATTGATGTTGAGGGATATTAATGACCTGTGACTGTTAGTTCATTATCTTGATATTGACAAGATTTAAAGTTTGCCCTGTTGGGTTTTGATCTTGCTTTGGTCCATACAATCCTCACTGGCTATTCTGTTCTTTTAAGAATGAAAATGTTTACTCTGTGCCCTTGTGTGTGTGTGATTTCCTTTTTATTTTACAGGGACTTACAGCTGAGAGATTGTCTCAAGTTCAGAAGAGACTGTGGACTTAGGACTTTTGAGGAATGTCGAAATATAATGTAAATCACTGGGGAGTTTTGAGATAGAGTAAATACATAAATACATTTTGGGGACTGAGGTGGAACGTTATGAATCTGAAATGTGTCCCTCAGGATCATTTGAACATTTGGTCTTGAGCTGACAGCACTATTTTTGAAGGTGCTGAGAACATCAGGTAAGACTAAGCAGAAAGAAGTAGGTAGGTAACTGGAGGCAGGTCCTTTCTCTGGCCCCTAACTCTTTGTCTTCTCTGCTTCCTAGCTTCCATTAGGTTGAGATGTACAAGCTACCATGCCTTTCTGTCATGAGGGACTGAAATCTCAAAAACCATGAACCAAAATAGTTTCCCTCCCAGAGGTTGTTTATGTCAGGTGTCCTGGGAGCTGCCTAGCTTATGAAGTACAAGAAGACATACAGTTTCAGACACAACTAAAGGAATAAGCATAGGTAATAGGTGGCAATGCTTTTAGAGTACTTTTTTTTTTTTCGAGACAGGGTTTCTCTGTGTAACATCCCTGGCTGTCCTGGACTCCTTTGTAGACCAGGCTGGCCTCAAACCTACAGAGATCTGCCTGCCTCAGCTTCCCAATGCGTGCTGGAATTAAAGGCATGCACCACCACACCTGGCCTTTAGAGTGCACTATTAATCTTTTCAACACTGTATCTTAGTCAAGGGAAGAATGTACATTTTTTCCTAGAGAGCAGATAGCTTCAGAGGGTGGAACTGGAGAACCGGGGAGGAAAGAGATCAAGGTAGATACAAAGTGTGCAGAGGGGCAGGGAATGTAATTGAGTTGGTAGAGTGCTTGTCTAGAATATATGATGCCCTGGGTTTAATCCTAAGCACTAAAAGAAAAAAAAAAAAGGAAGGAACAGGAGCATGAACACAGAGCCGGTAAAAATCTGATACCTGGGGCTGGAGGGATGACTCAGCAGTTAAGCATACTTACTGTTCTTCCAGAGAACTGGAGTTTAGTTCTCAGTTCCCAAGTCAGGCAGATCACAACTGCCTATAACTATGGCTCCAAAGAAATCTAACAACATCTTCTGGCCTCCAACGGAAGCATATGCAAATACATACATGTAAATAAAAATAAATCTTTAAAAAAAAAATCAGGCCAGGCGTGGCGGCACACACCTTTAATCCCTGCACTGGGGAGGCAGAGGCAGAAGCGGATCTCTATGAGTTCAAGGCCAGCCTGGTCTACAAAGTGAGTCCAAGACAGTCATGGCTACAGAGAAACCCTGTCTCAAAAAACAAAAAAACAAAAACAAAACCAAAATCAGGTCATCAAAAAAGAAGACCCCAGAGCCAGCATGATGATTCAGTGGATAAAGGCACTTGTCAAGCAAGTCTGGAAACCTGAGTTCAATCCCTACAGGCCAGCTCACTACAAGCAAAAGACACAGGATAAGACTTCTTGTTTCACAGAAAAACTGAGGGTCAACATATATAACAAGCTTGCCCATGGTGACTCTGGAAGCAAGAGAGGGGCCAGAAAGCAACTTGCTTCTTTCCAATCCAGTACTAACAGGTTTATGAGGAAGTCTTCTTGAAAGCAATAATATTCTATAGTTTATTTCCACAGAAGAAACATTTTAAGAAAAAGCATGTCATCCACCAAGCGAGGAATTGCCATTCATACATGGGAGTGTTTGCAGCTGGGACTTTGGCTCCCCTACCCACAACAAGGGGCAGAATACAGTCAGCCTGTGACAGTTCAAGAGCAGACTGCAGTGTAACAGCTTCACTTGGGACGTAAGTATGTGAGAAGTCAAAACCAACTGCAAAGAAATCTTTTAAGTAGTAACTAATTCGACAATGGCAACACTGTGCTTTTAACGCTTAAATGAGTGTTAAGGTTTCATTAAAACTCCCTATATTAATACGCTCAAAATTGAATGCAGATTTTATTTAGCAAACACTGGCACATCTCTGTATGTTTAAAGCCCCCAGCAAGATGTTAGGGGAAAAACAATAGCAGAAGCACCACAGCCAGGGGTTAGTGGAAAAACAATAGCAGAAGCACCACAGCCAGGGGTTAGTGGAAAAATAATAGCAGAAGCACCACAGCCAGGGGTTAGTGGAATCATTTATAGCACACATGGGCAATACTGAAAGGAGAACTAGAAGCAAGGCCTACAGCAAAGAGGAATTTATTCTGAAGGATTTCCAAAGGCTCCAGAGGGGATACAGTATCTTATAAAAACTTTTTAAAACTAGAGAAAGTGCAATGAGGGGGGACTCAGATCAGAAGAAAGAGTAGAAGTCAAGAAAGCCTGAAACGGCTTGTCATGTTCAGAGCAGCAACAGTCAGCAGAATAATGTGGAAAGCGGGTGGCCAGGCTGCACTGCAGGGGCCCCAACACCGTGCTGCTGGAGCTGATTTCTAAGTTCCGAATCACAGGCACTTAGAAGCTTGCAGGGCCAGAGGCTGACATGTGTTTGGGAAAGAGAATCCTGGCAGCCAGGCAAAGCAGGGAGGAAGCAACAGTGGCCTGAAGACAACTGACCATTCTCAGCAGCAGGACTTAGAAATATCAGCACTAACCCAGCATTTTAAGAGCTTGAGTGTGGATGAAATCACTTCACATCATCCCTCCCTGCCCGTCATCCAGCAAGATAGGCATCACCATTCTTCCCACTTCACAGATGACAAAACTGGCTCAGAGGCCATTAACTGCTCCAAGTCATATGATACAAAAACAGGGGCAAAGCTCAGGCTTGGTGCATTTCCACACAAATGAGGAATAGCAAGTTCACCACTTTTAAAGAGCCCTGGAATAAAAGCAGGCACAGAGGGAGCTACGCGACAACTGGGAACAAGCTAACACACCATTTAAGTTTCTTTTTCCTTTTCTTTCTTTTTTTTTTTTTTTTGAGACAGGGTTTCTCTGTGTATCCCTAGCTGTCCTGGATTCACTCTGTAAACCAGGCTGGACTTGAACTCATAAAGATCCAACTGCCTCTGTCTCCTAAATGCTGGGATTAAAGGTGTGTGCCCCCACGCCCAGTAATCACAGACAGTTGTGAACTGCCATGTGCTTGCTGAGATTTGAACCCAAGTCCTTTGGAAGAGCAGCCAGTGCTCTTAACTGCTCATCTGTTCAACCCCTTAAGTTTCCTTTTTTATGTTCATAATTTGTATATCAAATAAACTGACCATCCTTATTATGTTGCCATGATAAAAATCTGTACCCTTATGTTCGAAGGACAATACATGTATCTCCATGACACTAAATAAGAGCAAAACTCTCCTCCTGATAGTTCACTGGCCAAAGTGGCACTTTCTTAGTGAAAATAAGCTCATGAAGAATCTGTTACATTCAACTTGTAAGACCTATTTAAGTCCCGAAAATTTAATCCTGGGCTTCACCTGGGGTACATCCCCAGCCCTAACTACTTATTAAATGATTAAACATTTGTGGCTGGCTCAGCCAAGAAAGTGCTTGCCACACAAGCTCAAAGCCCTAAGTTCGGATCTCCAGGTGCATGGAATAACAGAGCTGGGGAGGCGCTGAGATGGGAGGCGCTCTGAAGCTTGCTGGCCAGCCAATCTAGCTGAACTGGTGAGCTCTAGGTTCAATTCGAGACCCTCTCTCAGAAATTAAGGTGGAGCTGAAAGCTGATGGCCCACGCTGTTAATCCCAGCATTTTGAAGTCAGAGGCAGGCATATCTCTAGAGTTCTTGGTAGTCTACCTAGTGAGACCCCCCCATCTCAAAAAACAACACCTAAGGGCTAGAGAGATTGCTTAGTGGTTAAGAGCACTGACTGCTCTCTTCCAGAGGACCTGGATTCAATTCCCAGCACCCACACTGCAGCTCACAACTGTCTGTAACTCCAGTTCCTGGGGATCTGACACCCTCACCCAGACAAACACGAAGGCAAAACACCAATACACATTAAATAAATAAAAATAAATAAACCTAAAAAACATTTTTAAACACCTGATATTGATCACTGGCCTCCACACATACACATAAATATACATGTACCCAAACGTACATAATTACAATTTGATATTTGAATAAGAGAGGATAATGAGGAAACATGTTAAAAGTACATCATATATATATATGCAAGAACTTAAGAGAATGCACTTTTAGCCGGGCAGTGGTGGCGCACGCCTTTAATCCCAGCACTTGGGAGGCAGAGGCAGGCGGATCTTTGCGAGTTCGAGGCCAGCCTGGTCTACAAAGTGAGTCCAGGACAGCCAGGGCTACACAGAGAAACCCTGTCTCGAAAAACCAAAAAAAAAAAAAAAAAAGGGGAATGCACTTTTAAAGTACATTATTTGGCAAGAGCAGCAATTGAATCTACGATAATAAATATTAACTTCAAGGAGCCTCCATTGATATCTCAAAGGCATAGTTCCAGAATGTTTTTTTGTCATAAAGATCCTGAGACCTAGTTAAGAATGGTTCAGCCCAAAATATATCTGCGGGCGAATATTTGACCTTCAGAATGCAGAGTGACAGTTTTTTTCTTCCTTAAAAGAAATCTCTAAAACCGACAAAGTGTCGTGCAACGGGTCCTATGCTGATGGCAGAAATCTTGCGTGGGGTTTTCATTGCATAGTCTTTTTTCCATGGCATCACCTGTTATCCAAACTGCTCGTCCGCAGCTCCGCGGCAATCCTCTCCTACCATTTCTTTAGCAAGCCAAGACCCAGAAACGCAAAATGCATTGTCAGTTACTTGGGCGACGAGGCAAAGCCTGCGATGCAGGTCATGAGAACCAAGAACCCCATTTAGTCTCGCATTTAGAGTCCCATTTAGAGTCGCATGTCCCCCTCCCCAGTTTGTCTCCATCCCACTTTTCTTAAACCTTTAAGGTTTGGCCACGGAAGGGCAAACACTGAAGGGGGGAACTGCCAGGTTCGGGGGTCTGCTCCCCAGAGCTCGCCCTACCATGCAGGGCCTCTGCGCAGCGCGCTCGGCCAGCCAGACTCTGGGCCGGCGTCCACCGCCGGGAGCTCCGGGGACGCCGGCCGGAAGCCGGGCCGCAAAGGTGCGGGCGGGCGGCGCGCGCAGGCCGGCGACTCCCGGGGCTGTCACTTCTGCCCTCGGCCGTCGCCTTCGCCAACCCCGCGCCACAGGCCCACGCGCCCGCCACTCACCACGCCGCGCCCGCCCCCGGCCGCCGAAGGACAAAGCCGAGGGCGCGGGGCGAGGCTCGGCCGCTGTCCCTCAGGCCGGGCCGCCTCGGCCCGCCGCGGGCCCATTGTGCGCTCTCATCGCACGGCGCCCGCGGGGTCCTGGGGCCCGACATCCCTTGGGCTAGTCGCCCGCCCCGGCCCCGCTCCCGGTCCCTGCTCACCTGCCAAGGCTACCGGGCGGGCGCCTCTCCTTGCGCTTTGAGGGCTGCAGGCGGCTGCCGAGCGCCGGGCGGCCCTGGCCTGCGCCTTACGTAAAGCGGCAGCGGCCCCAGCGCCGGGCGGCGGAGGGCGGGAGGCGGCGCGCGGCTGCCGCTCCGCTGCGTTGCCCGGCAACGGCCTCAGCGCCCCGCCAGCCAGCGCTGCGCTCCGTATCCTTCCGCCCAGGCACCGGGATTACATCAGCACGCCGGGGCGCCGCCCTCGTGCTGTGGGTGGGGGAGCGGGAGGCGCCCAGAGGGCATAGGGCGACCCGGGGATCCGAGATTTTGAGGCTCCACCAGATCCCGAGAGCGGGAGCCACGGTCGATGACCCCCTCCCTGGGGTGCGCAGGCCGGGCTTTGCAGAGCATCCCCACCTCCCAGAGCATCCCCCACCCCACCCCCCGAGCATCCCCTCCCCACCCCCACCCCCAACACACACACCCCCGCTTTCCTGCTCGCGCTTCACCTGTCCGCGCCCCCTCTTCGCGGTGTCCTGGATTGGCTCGAGTGGGCGGCTTAACATAAAGACTTGAATTGAAAAAAAAAAAAAGTGGCATGGCTTTTTATGTTATTAGGTAGGCAAAAAAATAAAAGACCCTTTTGGAAGATTCGGAAGTGGGAGCCAAAAATGTGCGCTAACCTTTTAGTCAAAGTCCCTTCCCACCTACTCGCCTTCCCTAAATGTGACTCCTAGGCTCTTCTAGAAAAGCAGATGTAGAAGTCAGAGGTAACAGGAAGGAAAGCCTGAGATGTGCCTGCTGTACAAACGCGACAAGTCCAGAAGGGGAGTGACCTGCTTAGATCATGTGTTCATTGAACACCCCTAGGCACCAGGCCCTGCTCTTGGGTTCAGAGCCTGAGACCCAAACATCCCATGCTCAGCTCCTACTTGTAGGAGGAGCAGAGAACTGGAAGTACTTTTCTGCTGAGGTAGGCTAGACTCTGTATGCAAGCCAGGGACAGGAACCTAAAAGAACTGTCCTTTCATAGAATCCATACCGTTTCTGCAAACACCTTTTCACTCTCCCCCAAGAGCTCCAGGGTAGAGCCTTACTGGCCCATTTCACCGTAAGAGGTGAGGCTCAGAGCAGGCTGTGAGTGGGTGGGGCTTCTGGATGGAGGCAGGATTTGAGCCCAGGCCCATGACTCTGTTATCTGGAATCTTTTCCTTCGTTCAATTCCTACCCTTCATCAGCTTGCTCCCAGTTTTGTTGCCTCGGGGTTCATTTCAGCTGAGTTACAAACCACAGTCTATTTATTTAATTCACATCTTTTGGTTACCTGTTCTAGGCAGGGCAGCCAGGTGAACTCCCATATCATGGGAGAGAATGGAAAATCCAGGGCCATCCTGGGAGCAAAGGTCGGGATAAATGGTGTCAGGATCTTCAGGACCCAAGAACCCAGGGTTGCACAGACCAGTGAAACATTTCTCGAAATATGGAGAATTTGTGCACATGTTTGGTACATTCATAGCATTACTGTCACCCAGTGTGTACCTTATGTAAAGGCATATTGATAGTACAGAAGTTTCAAAAGAGTAACAACATACCTCAAATATCTGAAAGGAAAGAAAACACAGCCACTTTGTACCTCCACTGTTTACTGACTATTTTCTGTGTTTATATGTTCCTGTGGTGTTTGTAGGGAATCGCATGTGGAGGTCAGAGGGTAACACGTATCTCCAATCACTCTCCACCCTACTGTTTTTAGATTAATTTAGTGATGTGTACTCATGTGCCACAGCTGGACTGTGGTGTCAGAGGACAACCCACAGGACTCAGTTTCTCTCCTTCTACCATGTGAATTCCAGGGATCAAATTTAGGTTCTCACTCGGGCTTGGCAGCAAGTTCTTTTATCCAGTGAGAATCTCTCATGGGCCCTCTATCTCTTTTTGTTGTTTTTACTTTGTGAGACTGTGGACTCTCATTGAACCTGAAGCTTGTAGTTTCAGGTAGACTGGCTAGCCAGCCAGCTGCAGGGGTCCTCCAGTGCTCACTCCCCAGGGCTTTACTTAAAGGGGTGCACTCCTTAGGCCTTTAATCTCAGCACTCGGGAGGCAGAAGCAGGCAGATCTCTGTGAGTTCAAGGCCAGCCTGGTCTACAGAGTGAGTTCCCGGAGACCTAGAGCAACATAGTGAGACCCTGTCTCAAAACAAACAAACAAAAGCAAAAAGAAAAGAAAGCCAGGCGTGGTGGCACACACTTTTAATCCCAGCACTCGGGGAGGCAGAGACAGGCAGATTTCTATGAGTTTGAAACCAGCCTGGTCTACAAAGTGAGTCCAGGACAGCCAGGACTATTACACAGAGAAACCCTGTCTCGAAAAACCAAAAAAAGAAAAGAAAAGAAAAGTGTGTAGCTCTGCTCTCACTTATTCATTTTAAATGTGGGTGATGGGGATCCAAACTCATGCAGATGCTTTACTAACTGGGCTGTCTCCCCAACTTAATTTCTTCTGTTACTGAATCACAAGTCAGTTTTTCATAAACCACTGACTACTAGAACCTGAAGAATTTCCTGAAAGAAAAACACTCATAATGAGTAGAAATCAACTTGGATGAGGAGGATTTGGAGACAGTGAGGGAGACACAGAAGACTGAAGGTTTCCTTATTAACTTTGTCTTAATGAAATAATCCCTGTAATTCAGACTGAATTTATCAAAAGCTCCAGAAGGCATGTGGACTCCAGCCTCAGGACCTTTGTCCCTGCTGATCCTTTGCATGGGCTCTCCAGATCTTTGCTTCGCTAGCTCCTTCCTGTTCCAGGGTTAGGTACAGTGTCAGTAATCCAGGTAACTTGCCCTGATGCCCAGTTTAGAGCAGTTTACTTTCCCAATCCCGTGTTGTCTCTTAGCTCCCAGTTCCTATGGATACTTGAAAGTATCTTATTTGTGTGTTTGTTTTCTCATCAAGTCCCTTTTTCAGGTAGAGCAGTGTTCTTGTCCGTGGGGTTCATTTCTGCAATTTGGTCTTCCATGGCCACCTGGAAAGAGAGTTCTCAGGCTCAGGTGGACCCTGCGTCCTTCCGTTTGCCACTCTGCACACCATCTTCCTTAAGGTTGCGGGGTCCAGACCAGCAGAGGTAAAGGCAGGATACTGCAGCTCTGGTGCTGAAGCTGTGGTCTCCAGGGAACACAAAGGAGAACAGAGGCCTCTAGCTGCAACAGAATGGCAGAGGAAGAGACAGAGGCAAAAACCATCATAGTTACTCATTCTCTCTCTCTGTGTCTGTCTCACTCTCTTTCTGTGTGTGTGTGTGTGTGTGTGTGTGTGTGTGTGTGTGTGTGTGTGTG
>CAJQZJ010034048.1:196079-215487 GCA_907164525.1 Lophiomys imhausi
TTTAGAATGATACAGTCTCTGGGGCAGGTCCTCAGTCGTCAGGAACATAGTATTTGTTGTAGATTTTTTTTTTTTTTAAGATTTATTTTATTTATTTTATGCATATGTGTGCTCTATCTGCATGTACACCTGCATTCCAGAAGAGAGCACTAGATCACATTGTGGATGGTTGTGAGCCACCATGTGGTTGCTGGGAATTGAACTCAGAACCTTTGGAAGAGCACTAGGCAGTGCTCTTAACCGCTGAGCCATCTCTCCAGCCCTGTTGTAGATTTTTTAACATATTTAGCAGTCCTTTTTCTGGATCTCTCAGATGCAGGTTTGTCAGGGTAAGTTGGTTATTGCAGTCTCACCTTAAATAAGGCTTTATGTTTTCTTTTCTGTGGGAGACCCCAGCCGTCTGCAGGCCAACTTACTTCTTTTGAATCAGGAACTCAGCTGTTCTGTCTCAGTCCTTAAAGCCAGGCACCGTTTCCTTTAGGCCACTGTTTGGACAGATCAAACCCCTCTAGGCAAAAGCTGAGCCACAGGGTCCAATCCTTGGCCTTTTGGTGTCTTGTTCAGGCTTTCTTTGCTCACCGGCTTTTTTCTGCTTCAGGGAGAGAGCTGGCCATCAATGGCCAGCCCTTTTTTCAGCAGGACTCTTGGAGCTCTCTAGCATCAGGGGCCTCTTCTCCTCTGGGCTCCACACACTGTCCTCAAATAGGAGGAACTCTGTTTTAGTTTAATTTGGGCTCCGCCCACTTAGCAGCTGAAAACAATGTTAGGCCAGATACTTTGTTTCTTTAAGTCTTGAGTCTTTCCTGTTTTTCCTGACTTCAAACTTGTTTTTCAGTCTATTGAGTCTTTCCTGTTTTTGTTGACTTCATGCTGATAATGCTCTTCAGGCCCCGAATTAAGAGACAGTATCAGAAACTCCTATATATTTCCTAAATCTAATTTATCTAACTCCTACAGAGACAGTATCAGAAACTCCTATATATTTCCTAAATCTAATTTATCTAACTCCTACAGGTATATGCCAGGACTCAGAAACAAACATCAAGCCCCAATGCTAACATTTCTGTATTCAACTGGCGGGACACTCAGGATTAGCTGCTTATGAGGTAATTGATAAACATAGCAACAGTGTATCCACGTACCCTGAGCTGGAGAGAACTAGTCAAAGTTAAGATACAATGTTACTAACTGTGAGAAATTCTATAAAAAGAAACAAACCGTGAATCTCTTCAGTCATGGTGCCAACGGACATTTGGTTCAAGCTAGAAGGAGAAAGATCCTCCTCCTCCTCCTCGTCGTCTTCCTCCTCCTCCTCCTCCTCCTCCTCCTCCTCCTCCTCCTCCTCCCCTCCCCCCCTCCTCCTCCCCTCCCCCCCTCCTCCTAGGATGGGGAGACACACACAGCTTCATACTCGTCATGAGAGAGGACCTGAGTTTGATCCCCCCAGAACTCTGAGGAACTAACCATCAACTTAGGCTCACATACACATATGCACATACACACATACCCAAAAAGTAAAAAGGAAGTGAGGTATGGAGAAAGAGAACTAACTTCCAATCAGGAAGGGATGACAGGCTGTGGGGAATAAACATATCAGACTCCAGGAAAAGCAAGGTCAGGGTCCTGAGGTAGAATAGGGCACTGAGAAACCAAAAAGCAACTGGGCTGAGCTGAGGAGGCCAGGTGACTTTGACCAGGTATAATGTCTACCTATGTGCAGAGCCTAGAGCAGCCAGGCCTTGCTAAGGCCCAGGGATTTGGAGTTCACTAAGAATGCTGATAAGCAGTGTGTGTAGCTCACTGTGGATAATTCCTCTTCTGCTTAAACTGAGTTCAGATCACGCTTAGGATGAGCTTGGCCCTAGGTCACGACTCAGTGTGAAGATGTCCATCAGGCAACTGCGATTCAGGAATGAGCCCCCAGTTGTCTGCAGAGCTGTGCCACAGGAAGAGGGACTAACCGCATGGTGGCCCTTGCTGAGAGATTCCCAGCCAGCTGTGTCCCTTTCAGGAGCTCTGCCTCTAGCGGGGAGATGAGAACAATCCTCAGGTAACCTGTTCTTAATCCTTAACAATGTCTCCAGCTTGTGAAGTTCGGTCCTATACTGGCAAGAGCCACATCTGGCTGCAGAGGTCACACTTCAAGTAGTCACCACGCTTTAGTTTCTGCATCTTCAAACTATGACTGTTACACACCTGGAGCTTCGTGCCAAAATCACCCTCCAGGAAGCCAGTCAGTCTCCAGACTGCTAGCAGCGGATGCTTCCATTGAGCACCCGCTGTATGCACTGTGCCCTGGGCTGAGAGCTTCTGCTTATAGGGCCAACAAGAGGGCTCATTGGAGAGATGGCTCTCTGGTTGAGAGAACTGCTTAACAACCTGAGTTTGAGTCTAGGAACCCATGGAAAGGTGAAAGGAGAGAACTGACTCCACAAAGTTTTCCTCTGACCTCCACTTTGGGCTGAGGCATGCATGCACCTGGACTCACGCACATGTACATTTCAAGTACACACACACACACAATGTAAGTAAAATAAAGATTTTTAAAAAATAATTTCAGCCGGACATAGTGGCACATGCCTTTAATCCCAGCACTGGGGAGGCAGAGGCAGGCGGATCTCTGTGAGTTCAAGGCCAGCCTGGTCTACAGAGTGAGTCCAGGACAGTCAAGGATACACAGAGAAACCCTGTCTTGAAAAACAACAACAAAAAAAGAATTTCTATGCATATTGTTTCATTGCAACTTCACCTATCAACCCCAAAACCTTCTATTTAAGCCAGACCTGGGGGGGGGGGAGATTCCCTCTAATTCCCTAATTCCAGCTACTTGGAAGGCTAAGGTTAGATGACACAGAGTTCAAGGCTAGTCTGGGAATATTAACATGACCCTGTCTCAAAATAAAAATAAACACCAGGCCTGTTGGCTCACACTTGTAATCTTAGTACTCAAACGGCAGAAGCAAGAGGATTGCAGTAATTTTTAGGCCATCTTGGGCTCACAGCAAGACCAAATGTCAAGATAATGATAGTAAAAAATTTAAAGAATCTGGAAGCCAAGTATGGTAGCCCATACCTGTAATCCCAGCACTTGGAGGACTGAGGCAGGAGGATTGAAGTAACTTTGAAGTCAGCCTAGACTACACCATGAGTTCCTTGGCTACACAGTGAGACACTTTCCAAAAAAGAGACAAAGAATGTCAGTAGACGTAACTCCGTTTGTAGTGTGCTTGTGTGGCATGAACAAAGCCCTAGGCCTGTTCCCAAGCACCAAATAAACAGGGTACAGTGGCATACAGAAGGTGGAAGCTGGAGGATAAGAAGTGTAAGGCCATCCTTGGCTACATCCTTGAGGCCAGCTTGGACTGCATGAGACTCTATCTCAAAACAAAAGCTGGAGTGGTGCCAATAGGCCACATGCCAAGCATCTGCAAAGTCCTGAGATCCAGTCACGCTCTCCCTTCTGGTGATCTTTCCAGTTTAAATATCCATGGGTGTCAGAGAACACCAGAGTACCCTCAAGACTGGTGAGAAACCATGAATGATATTTATAGGTGAGACCTGGGTGGCATGACCCTACAGTCTGTGGTAGACACTGTGGCACCGGATATGGTTTGGACAAGAGGCTATCTGAACATCCTTACCAATGTGCAATCTTTTCTCTATAGGCTTAAGGGATGACTTGGGTACATCATGGTGCCAGATGGGGGGGGGGTCATTTACTCAGGGAGTGCCACAGGTTTACAGCCCTACTTGGTCTATAAAAAAATTAATTCTAACATCTTTATAGGGGAAGTACATGTAATTGATGTTTATTAAAATAGACATAATATTTATGTTTACACACCATAATTATTTCAGTCTGATGACAATTTAGGAAGTAGTCTCTTTCAGGAAGAAGTGACTTGAAGTAAGAGTCTCCTCTTTCGACTCAGGTAGACTATCTGGCACAAGACTTGGCCAGAGCAAACCCTTAGTCAAAAGCAGTTGATTACACTTCTCAGGGGGAGTTAGGCACAGTGATTGACCCTTCAGGCTACCTCAGCAAACATTAGAAGACTTCAATGCTGAGGACATCTACCACCCTGCCTTCCTTGACTGACCAGAGACAGTCTTGAACAAGAATGTATGCATGCTAGACCACTGATATAGTTTGGATATGACTAACTCTGGTGGTTCACATGCTGAAATCCTGGGTTCTACTGTGGTGATGTAGAACTCTAACAGAACCCTGAGGAGGTCTGCAGGGAGGTGGTTAGGTTATTACAGCGTTGCTCCAGGAAGGGATTGTTGAAGCTCTCACTGATTCCTGCAAGACACCCATTATAAGTTTACTCAGTGGCCATCCCCCCTCACTCCCAGACTGGGCTGGGAGTATTTGTCTCCTGTCCCTGTACTCAGAATGGGCCTATGGATCCAGCGTCAGGATTCCTGACCCAGTACCTTCCCACCTGCCAGGAGCTTCCACCCTTGTTCACTCCCACCTGCCTCTACATCGCCTCTCTCTTCCTTCACCTAATCTATTCCTTTCCATTCAATTGCCTGCCCCTTACCCTCCCAAGTCCTCCAAGGCAGGCTGGGTATGTGGTAGATCCTCAGCAAACATTTTCTGGACTCATTTCTGTTTGCAACTTATTTCTACTCCCTTGCAGATGAGGTCTCCAGGAGATGATGGCCCCAACATCTGCATAGGGATAGTCTCTTCAGAAGGGCTCATTTCACATAACCTGCTATCCTTGCCGTTCATCCGTATAAGTGTTTTCGTCTCTCCCTCCTCTCTCCAGCTGAATTAATACCCTGATGGAGCTAACCCATAGTTCACGTTTCGTTTATCCATTCAGTTACCTGTGGGCTCTTGGTAGATTTCCACTTTGGGCTATTTGGGAATAATGCTACAGTGATGCTTCTCTTCTTAGCCTCATGCTTTGTTTGCGGAGCAGCTTTTAGGTCTCCTGCAATTAAAGACTTACTACTCTGCCTGCTGTCTGCTTCACCAGCCACAGGGGCATCAAGACACAATGCCACCAGAATGTGCTAAGCATTCAGCCTGTGCCAGACCAGCTGCTGCATACTACAAGGAGTTACAGTAGCTAGTGCACAGGACCCTAAGGTGCCCGTGCTCCTTGGTTCTAGTAGAAAGAGTGGTCTTGGCCAAGGGTGTAGTAGTAGATCTGGGGAAAGGCTCAAAGTCCAGCTGTTTAACATTGTTCTGTCTGCATAATGGGGCTTCTCCCCTCCATAGGGCTTTTTTCCTCAGAGAGCCTTCCCTCTGTGGAGCTTCTCACAACAGGAATCTTCCCATCCAGAGAGCTCCTTCCTCCATAGCTCCTCTCCCCACACAGGGCCTCTCCCCACACAGGGCCTGTCCCCATACAGGGCCTCTCCTCCTCTACAGGGCCTCTCCCTTCTACAGGCCCTCTCCCCTCCACAGAACTTCTCCCCTCCACAAAGCCTCTCCCTCTCCATAGGGCCTCTCTTTTCCACAGAGCCTCTCTCTCACTAGGCCCCTCTCCACAGGGCTTCTCCACAGAGCCTCTCTCTTATTAGGGCCTTTCTCCCAGAGGGCCTCTCTCCTCCACAGGGCCCCTCCCCTCCACAGGGCCTTTCCCATCCAGAATGCAATGTACTCATGAAATCACAGAGAGCATTATCAAGACCCACACCGTGGAGTCTATGCTACTGGCTTGTCCCAAGTATTCCCAGTGGTTAGAAATGGGCCACCACAGACCTATCCTACGTTCTCAGGGGAGGCACCAGGTCACTGCTGTTCCTCTTAGTGACTAAATAGCACCGAGCCCCTGAGGAGTGGGTGTTCCTTGGTTGCTCTGTTGGAAAACAAAAGCAAACTAGGAACTGAACACATGCAGGATTATATAAAAGTTCTACTTCACATCTCTTTTGAAGACATGATAAAAAAAATTTTTTTTTAATCTGGAGCCCTTGGCATGGCTCAGCAGGTAAAGTAGCTCACTGCCAAGCCTGACAACCTGAGTTTGATCCTTTGAACTCATAAAGTGGAAAGACAGAATCAGCTCCTGCAAGTCGTCCTCTGACATCCACTCTCCAACTGTGCTATACATAATGTGTGCATTTTGTATATACATGTACAAAAATGTACACAAAAATGTAATAAAAGTATTTTTAGATGCATGATGAAGAAGAGGACCAAACATTATTCACAGGAAGTCCACTCAATTTAAGGTCAAACCCACCAGCATCTATTACCTCATTCATTTCCAAAGTCAAATGGAACAAAGACTGGCAGTGACGCATGGTGGCCTGGCCTTGAGAAAGAATCTGCCTCTGGTTGCCATGGCCACACCCAGTGATGGCTTTATTCACAGCATCCCAGGGACCATCTGTCTCTGCCTGGAAACCTCCTGGCCTCACCTGGGACTGGCATGGGACCTGTGCTTCCCCCTCATTTCGAGGTGCTCAGAAAAGCCCTCTCCCAAATTTCAGTCTCCTAGACAGAACCAATGTTAAGAGGAGAAAGCCTGCCTGGAGAAAGCCACTGGCTGGTACTTGGCATCCAGGAAACAAAACAAGCTTCTTTTGTCCCTAGGAGGACTGACAGCTCAGGGGACAGCAAAGCCTGGGCTTTCTGCACTGGGGAATGCAGAAAACCAAGCTAACATCAACGCATTGGGTGATGTGATCCTCTTGTTTCATGAGAACCTACTGTGTGCAGGGGGATTTACTCCACCAACTCTCTGGCCTGCTTAGAGACCTCTAAGGCCCTCACCTCTTATGAAATGAGGGAATAGATTCTAAAAGAGACCAGCAAGTTGCTCAAAGACTTGAAGCAAGACAGTGACAGAGGCAGGATTGGAACCTAGCCCCATCTGTGAAGACTGGTTATTTCTTCTATTTTCATTAAATACTGACAATTTCTCGAAAGCCACAGTAATTAGCATTGTAGAACTAAAGCCTAGATTCCTGCAGACTCTGGCCAAAGGAAATGCTTAACATCACCTGGCAGTCCTTCATTCACTAGTCGCCATTCTTTGTTTGCTTGTGGCAAAGGCCAATCTCAAGCCAAATGAGGAAGCTTTTCACCCTCCTTCCCTGCACCTTCTTCCCTACAGGTAGTCCTACAACTACCTCATGTGTAAGAAGATGGTGGGTTCTTGTTCTGATTCTTACACACACACACACACACACACACACACACACACACACACACACACAAACACACACACACACACCCTATCTTAGTAACTTTTCTATTGCCACGACAAAACACCATGACCAAGATAACTTATACAGGGAAGCATTTATTGGAGGTTTGCTTATAGTTTCAGAGAGTGAGTCCACAACCATCATGTCAGGGACCATGGCAGCCATGGAGCTAGAGCAGTAGCTGAGGGCTTACATCCTTATCCACAAGTAGGAGGTAAAAGGTGAGCTGGGAATGGTGTGGGCTTTTGAAATCTCAAAGCCCACCCTGAGTAACACACCTCCACCAACAAAGCCATACCTCTTAATCCTTCCCAAACAGTTCCACCAATTGGGGACCAAGTTTTCAGATTAAGGAGGGAATACAAGACCTTATGATTTCTGTGGGATAAGACTTTGTCTCAAGAAGGCTGGATGTTTTCCCAGAATGGAAAAGAAAACTGGAATACCTAAGCTAGTTATGAAGGCTTTTCTAAGGTCAAAGCTCAATGAAGAGTCTATTTAAATTAATAGTTCTCTTAAGTTATTACTCTGTTCTTGGGGTAACACAAGCACTAACTCAAAAAGACAAAATGTATTCTATTCAAAAAGTATTTAAAAGTATTCAGTATGCAAGCTTTATCTATAAGTTACACTTTAGTTTAAAAGTACCAGATGAGTGCAGTTGACCTTCTGGGTTTTCAACAACTATATTCTGATGCCTATACTAATGTAGACAGAGGGATGAAAAGGGACACTATCTTGGCCCTTACTGTCCAAGATCCATGATCAACTAGGTCCCAGGCTAGCCCTGATGAGTTATCTGTCATCTTGTTCAGGAAGACTATGGAGACCCCACCACATGGACTCCATCTAGCCATTCTACAAAAAGGAAGGTCAACATGGAGGGGAATTTTCCTCAATGTTTCTGGCCAAAGTCACAGTAAAGCAGAACCCTTGACTAACCCTTACACAGATGAAACAACTGGTAAAAGGAAGACTAGAGGGACCAGAGGATCTACCCAAGCCCCAGTGACGCTGAGGACCAGACCCTCAAGTGGCCCTGATAGGAAAGGGGAAGTGATTTTGACCACCTGCATACTCTTAACCACCTAACAGGAAAGTATAACCCAAGTTAAGACAATTGATAATAACATAAAGCAAATGGGCAATAGGTGAGGTTTTACCAGTCTCTAGATAGGCTGTTGACATGCCAGGTAGAGTAGTTAAGTTAAAGGCATCTCATGTTTTTCCTGGTATGGACACACTGTTCATATATTTCTAATAATTCTGCTCTTATCTCCTTTGGTTCATAAGGGTATAATAACTCAGACTAAGGCCATAACAAACACCACCATCCCACCGATGAACAGCTCTAAACCTGGATCTTCGTAGTAAAAATAGGTTTGATCTGTTATAACCTAGTAGTGCTCTATTAATCTCAGCACCTCCTGTACTCATCTACTCTCTTAATTTTATCTACTTTTGTTTACAGCCCATTGACACTCAGATAGTCCAGCAACAATCTAACTCCATCTGTTTGGGTCCCATTGATCACCTTCCAAAATTAGCAAGAGTGGAGACCCTAAACTGTCGACTGGAAGCAGTCAGACTGACTGGACATCCATCTCCTAAATGATTTCAGGGTGTCAACTCTCTGGGGAGAATGTTAGGCAGCTAGACAGATATTAACTTGATTGGAGGCCATTGAGGAAGGGCCCTTCCCTCTCATAGCTTCCTTCTTCAAATTTCCATTAGTAAACTGTCCCAACAACCTCCTGAGGAGGTTGGCGACTTCACCTAACAAGGAAGGAACTGTATGCACATCTATTATCCTCCTTCTCCACCTATCTGTGGAAATAAGAGTCAGGAATGCTTCCCATTTAAAACTTCTTCTATTTTGGTTATATAGTGACAAAATTTCTCAGTAACACAGTAAATGGCATTCCAGAACTAAAGGCTAGATTTCTGCCACACAGGCCTTGAACACTCTTGGTGATTGGGGGCCATAGGAGATATTTACTCATCATCTGACATCCTCGATTCACTATGCACAATTATTTGTTCATTAGTAGCAAAGAAAGGCCAATCCAGGGCCAAAAAAAGAGAACTTTTCAGCTTCCTTCTAGACAACCCCTTCTGCACTCCAACTACCTCATTTGTAAGGGGATAGCAGGCCCTCGTTGTTTTTGTTACAAAGACCCTTCTCTGCACTGTTTCAAGTCGCTCATTCCCTTGTCTGTCTTTCCCTGTTGCTAACCCCTTCAACAACCTGCTGCGACCTTCAGAACCCAGACCTTGCGGAGGATGTGGAGCCCCGCATACATATGACCAGGTCCAAGGTAAGGTACCTTAGTTTTAGGCTCTCAGAATCCGACCACTAAACAAGCATGCGTTAGGGGGTGTAAGTTTCCAGAATAGTGACCCCCAAAGATGTGAAAAAGTGACTTCCTTCCCAGGAACTTGGGAGGCAAAAGGGAGGTATCGGAAAGAGGTTAAGATAATTGGATTTTGTGATGATGTGACCTTGTCACAACCCCTGCTCTTTAACCTCCCTTGGCTCCCCACTGCTCCACAGTCCTGAAGCTCCTGGCTCCCAACCAGGATTGTGCATCTTGCCCACTGGCCGGCCTCACGTGCCCCTGACCTGACAGTTTGCTTTTCTCTCCAGGGCCACGTTTGTCACTCTGCTAACCTTTGCTACTTTCTGGAAGGCCCCGGCACCTCTGTTTAACTACCGTTTTCTCCAATGTGACTCTTCTGGAAGCTTTCATACTGGGAGGAGGGAGGGGGTGAGAGGTCTCACCCAAATCTCTCTGTGGTTCTGGAGCGTCTGCCTCTGCCTCTCCCTGTAGGCAGAGTCCTGCCTGCCGGGCTTTGCCTCCTGGGGCCCAGCCTAGGTAGGACCCAGCACCCAGGACCTTTCAGGGCAGGCTGAAGAGAATCATGCGAAAGGCATGCGCGCTGTCCACAACCCAGCCGCTGGCCTCTCTCCCGGGCTATTTTTATTTCTTCCCCCCTGCAGAGCTGAGGCCCGTAAGGGCAGGTTCTCCTACACAGCCTGTGAAACCTGCTAGGCAGATCCAGGATACTCGCTAGGGTCACGCCTCCCCGAGGCCAGTAGGCGTGGTCCCAGGGCTCCTCTTGTCCAACCTGGCCCACAGTTTAGGCCTAGGAGCTCTGGCTGCCTACCCACTAGGGACAGAGTCATCAGGGAGTCTCTCAGGATCCAAGTCCCAACTGGCGACCCTGCTTTGTCACCCCAAACAAGTCATGTCACTTTTCTCTGTCTAATGCATTGAGATCAAGCTCTCTGGCAGGTCATGTTAAGGGTCGGATGATACATCGCTGGTACTAATATTTATTGATTTATTTGTTTATTTTTTTGTGAGTATGTACGCAGCATACCTGTGTGATGGAGGGGTGTCTGCACAGGGAGGCCAGAGGAGGACGCCAGGTGTCCTGCTCTACCACTCTTTGCCTTATTCCCTTGGAAATATTGTCTCTCCAAACCTGGAACTAGGCTAGTGGACTGCAGGCCTTTGGGATCCTCCTTATCTCCATCACCCACAGTGCTCGCTAGCAAGCTTGTCAGATGGCTTTTTACATGGGTACAGAGGACCTGAAGTCAGGTCTTCATATTTGCCCCGCAAACATTCTTACCAGCAGAGCCGTCTCTCCGGCCCCCATTGAGGCTAATCTTAACATTAAGTGTTAGATCTAGAGCAGAGATGCCACAGTGTCACATGAAGCCAAACTCAAAACACAGCAAAAGGCCTCTGCTCAGCACCAACCCGGGTCATACCTGCTAGGTCCCAGGTGGCTGTCCTTCCAGAAGTCATCCAATGTTACCTCTAGCAAGAAATGGGTGCAGACACAGATTTATACACACGTTACTGCCATGAAACACCTGGGTTGTGCTATACCCATCTGCACATAGTAGGTATTCAGAGATGGTTGTGTTTACGTGGCATCTGTCATCATTGGACTCACTATTAAGGAATTCACAAAGACCTTTCAAAGAATCAGAAACCAAACAGCATTGTATTCAGTTTCTTGAAATTTACCATTTTGCTGATAAGAAAAACAGACTCAGACAGGCTGGGCAACTTGACTTAAGACACACAGCAGGTTGGTGGTGGAGCTAGGAGTCTTCCCTGGTTTTGGACTCCAAGATCTGCCCTTGGAGCCACTTGACTGTAATCCTGTGGCCCCTGGGAGGACCTCATTCGTCCCAGGACATGTGTGGTAGCCCATCTCCACAACTGCAGCTGAGCACGCCTGCCCTGAGCCATCCCAGGGAGGGCCCCTCATCCTGTGAACAAGCACAGGGAGGAATGTGAATGTCCAGCCCCCAGTTTACCTGTGAGCCTGCCTTCCTCATGGAGGCACAAGGCCCAGGATAGAAGGAACCTCCCCTAGGCAGAGGCGGTCCACCTCTCACAGTGCCCCATGTCCAGAAAGGGACCTTGTCCTGTGACACACTGCGAGGAGCACAGCCTCCCCCTGTCCTTCCCTGCCCCAGGAAAGGTTGGCACACAGTAGCATTGCTGGGCTCCTGCTCCTGAGACTGGCAGCTGAGCATGCTCGGGAGAGATGTTGTAACTCACCCAGGAACTGGAAAGGGAGACACCCTTCTCTTCCACCTTATAGATGAAGAAACAGAGGTCCAGGAATGCGGAGGTAGCCTGCCCTAGAGCCAGATCCCAGGCTTCAAAGTAACTCTGTGACCTGAGAGGAGTTACTTAAGCTCTTGGTCCTTGGTTTACTCGTTGTAAAAGGGCAGTGGTTGGGAACCGCCCCCTTGGGGTTGCTTAGAAAATAATGAGCTTCCAAGTAAAGGTCCTTCCACGGCAAGGACAGCGGGGTGAAGCAGCAGCTCCCAAGAGTGGCTGGCCACTGTCAGCTGGCTGGCTCCAGCCTCTGCCCATCACCCTGTGCAAGCTGCACCAGGCACACTTAGACAGCATTGCCCTGCACAGGGAGCCAGTCTGACTGAAGGTGTCCAAAACAGTGCTCTGTCCTAAGAGCAACCAACCTAGGGTTACTGTCATCAGCACTTCTAGAAGTGAATTGAAATGAAATATCTACTGGGCTGTGGAGGAGAGGGGAGATCACATAGGAGCTGTGGATGCCTAGCACAGTGACCCCTGCCCAGCCACCCTCAGGCATGACCATATCCCATGAGAAGGTGCAGTTCCCAGAGAGCACCCCTACTTATTGTGAAGAGCCAATGCCTTTGCCCAGGACCCAGTGGCTGTTCTGGGCGGTTGGTTTGCAAGGAGCGAGGGTCTGCTCAGCTCATGGTCCCTTCCTCAGGGCAGATTCAAATTTTAGTTATAAGCTTGGGGTAGGTGCCTGCCCTCCCCAGGAGTTAAGATCTCTTTTAAAGGGTTTGGGTACATTTCTGCAAAGAGGCTGGGGCGTGCCGCTCAAAGGAGGAGGGCTGTGGTGCCACATAGACCTGGCTCTGCCATTTATCATCTGCGGCAGTCTCCTTATCTGTAGACTAGTCATGGACATGATGAGTGAGACAATAGGAGAAGAGGGTGGCAGGGCTACGCAGTGGCTGAGTGGCCCACATGCCTGAGGTGCTGTTTTCAGTCCTCAGTACCACAAGAAAAGAAAGAGAAGGGAGAAGAAGTAGGTTTGGCAGTTTGTGTTTATTAGTCCCAGCACTCAGGGGGCTGAGGCTGGAAGACCATCATGAGTTCCAGAGCAGCTTGGACTACACAGTGAGTTAGCTCCAGGCCAGGCACAGGTATAGAGTAAGATCCTGTCTTTAAAAGGGGTGGGGCGTATGAGATCAGAAGCTATGAATGTATTTCTTCTTAGAGGTGGGCTTGTAGTGTCTTCCCACTAAGCACAACCAGCTGCTTATTTGTTTCTGCTGCAGTGACAGTGACTTCCTCGGAAGCCAGACCATCAGCAGCTCTTCAATGGCTCTGCAGCTGGTTATGGTGGCTGGGTTCTTCATCCTGGGGCAACATGCAGTGGCTGCAAGCAGCAGCCTCCTTGGTGGCATATGCAGTCTGTGGCTCGCGTGAGATGCCCAAGGTGATCTTGGAGACAGGTTTTTGTGGTGGACGTCATCTCACTCCGTCTCAAACTAGACAGGGGTGTGGGGTATCTTTGGGAAGCCATGGAGCACACTGGCCAGAGTTTCATATTAGCTGGGTCATTATGTCCATCTGCACCAAGCTGCAGGGCCAGGTCCAAGTTCCCAGGTCGGGTCATCAGGAGGCTCTACTACAAAGAACCGGCGTGGAGGGACGGCAGGGGTGGAGTGGGGGGGGGGAGAAGAGTGGGCTTCACTGGGTTTTCACTAGTGCCAATGGGTGAAAGGTGTGGATCTGAGAAGAAGCTCATCTCTGTGAGTCAATTATATCCCCGGCTGTGGCTCCCTGGACAGGTGGTCAGCCCTGTGCTCCTGAAAACACCCTCTGTGCTGAATTCCCCACCCCACCAATCACGGTCACTAGTAAATCTTACATCTGGTTAAAAAACAAAACAACAAACACCAACTATGAATGAAGAATGGAGTTTCATATGGTTCTGGGACCTCCCAGAATTAGCCTTTGGGTGTCCTCCCCAGTATGTCTGGGCTCACTGGCTGTGTGGAGTTAAGACCAATGTGGCCACCTAAGGCACCATGGATCAGGCCCAGCAGGAGTGACAGGTGCTCAGCAGGTGGCCTGGGAGACAGAGTTAAACCCTAACTTACTGTGTCTGCATGTGGTCTCTCTCCCAAAGCACTTTTCTTTTTTGGAAAGTGACTTCACTCATCCCCCTGGAAGAGACATCCAGGCTGCACAATGGAGGTTCTGAGTCTTCTCTAGTCCCTTTTGTAAGACTCCTTTTTGACGAAATATGGAGTCCAGGACCTCAGAAGCAGCTCGACAGACGTTCCATAGCTGGGGAAGGGTCCCTAGCATCAGGCCAAGCATCTGGAAGGTGGATGCCATCTGTAAGCCAGGGAGCCTTTAAAATATGAATTGAAGTCCAGGACAGCCAGAGCTACACAGAGAAACCCTGTCTCGAAAAAACCAAAAAAAATATATATATATATATATATATATATATATATATATATGAATTGAATGCCTTGGGAGAGCCATGAGTCTGTAGTCCTCTTCCATTTAAGGAAGGATGGCTTCTTCAAGGACAGAACTACAAGGGGAAACCTGAGGCCTGCAATGCTCCCAAGATCATGTAGGAGAGTGAGCCATGAGGGGGACACCCTAACCCTGAGCTGTGTTCACATTTGTCCCCACTTGACTGTGCTTGTGTCCTTTGAGAACAGGCAAAACAGGTATCTTTGAGGCTAGGAAGGGGGACATAGCTACAGCCAGACAGGAAGAGGGGGTTCCTGGGGAAGGAGTAGGTGACAGCAGAAGAGAGGAAGTGAGTGCAGTTGCTTGCAGGAGGGTGGAGAGCACATGCCTACAGGCCAAGACATCACTACCTCCCAACAGCTGTCTGGTTCCTATAGGTGCCCAGTGGCATCCCAGGGGCCTCCAGGTCTGGGACTATGAAACAGAGCCATCTGAATACCTCAGGGAAGGGGTGTAAAAGTAACTTTTATTTGCCTGTAATAACTGTCATCCCTGAGGCTTTCCAGCCTCTGTCATCTTTTCATCCTTTGAGACTTACTGATGAATAAACTCACCCTTTGTTGTTCTTTTTCTCTAGTGATGGAGTAATCTGCTTGTATTCAATTGTTAATTGGTTGTACTCTGCCACTCTATGATTTGGCAGTCACGTACCCCCCCTCAAAATGATGTTTGTAACTCTTGCCTCCCCAAAACGTCTCAATTGGTTGAATAAAATGCCTGCAGCCTGGATTGAGTAGAAGAGAAGTAGTTGGGGAAAAGGTGGGAGGGAAAGTTGGTGGGTTTTTTTTTTTTTTGAAGAGAGAGGATCAAGGGAAGAGATCAAGGAGGAGGAAGAAGAAGAAGCAAGGGGTGAGATGGAAGAAGATCATTCCACATGGCCTGGAACATCAGCATAGCATGGAAAATAACAGCCCAAGGGGACGTATGTATGTATGGGGTTTTATTGGGGGAATAGTGTTAAGAGTTAGCTTAGATGGGCTTAGATTACACAGTCCAGGCTAAGGCTTGTTAAAATCCATTAGGTGTCTCTGTGTGATCATTTAAAATGGCGGGTTAAGGTTTAACACTGCCAACCAATTAGCTATAATATAAGTACTGGTAATAATTTAGTATCTACTTCTAGAGGCTGGTTCAACGCAGCTGTTCTGGCTCAAACTCCTCTCCAAGATGACTGATTCAATCTGGCTTCTCTCTTGACCTCTAACTGAATTGCTCTGCTTAGTTTCATACTAACTTTGGCAATCTGTTCTAATCCTTTGGCTCCTTCTCATTCTCTGGCTTGTTCTGTCTTCTCCTGAGTCTAGCTTGTCCTCTCTCTCTCTCTGCAATCTGTCTCTCTATAAGTGTCCTAGTAAAAACTGCCTCCTCTCTCTCTCTCTCTCTCTCTCTCTCTCTCTCTGCATTGCTTTCTCCTTTTTTTTGCTTTGTTTTATTTTTCGAGACAGAGTTTCTCTGTTTAACAGAGCCCTAGCTGTCCTGGACTCAGTTTGTAGACCAGGCTGGCCTCAAACTCACTGATCTGACTGCCTCTGCCTCCAGAGTGCTGGGATTAAAGACATACACCACCACACCTGGCCCTAAGCTTTTCTTTACCTAAAACTTGCTCTATACCGGGCTGGCCATGAACTCAGAGATCTGTTTGCCTTTGTCTCCTGGGATTAAAGGCATGTCTGTCTGTATTCCAGAGGGATCATACACACCTAGAAGGTCTTTGGATATGATCTCTTGCCAGAGCAGCCATGTTCTAAATTAAAATTCCTCTATAAGAGGGGACCCAGCAGGGCTCTGTGCCCAGGCTGGAGTTCTGGAACCTGGATAAACTATTCCTTCCCAAGTTGGGTGGTGGCAGTGCACATCTTTAATCCCAGCACTCAGGAGGAGGCAGAGGCAGGTGGATCTCTGTGAGTTCAAGGCCAGACTGGTCTACAGAAGGAGTTCCAGGACAGTCAGGGATGTTACACAGAGAGATCCTGTCTTGAAAAAAAAAAACAAAAAACAAAAACCCAACCAACCAACCAAACAAACAAACAAAAACCCAAAACAACAACAAAACAAAAAACAAAAAAACTATTCCTTTGCACCAGATGAGGAGAGAATGGGACCCCAACCTGTGGTCCCTGACAGATTCCTGGACTGGGGGAGGCAGTCAGGTATTCCAGACAACCCCCGAGAAGACATTGGAATTAGTGCCCTGGGGAAATTGTTCCAGGAGGGACATCAAAGACAGAGGGAACAATCCCCTTCCAGGAGGGACAGGTTATTCTGTGTCAACCTGGCCAGGCTACAGTCCCACGTACTCAGCTGTTACTATAGGCATTGCGAGGTGGTATTCTGTAACTGTGTTTGGTAGCCACTATCCATAATTAAGCAAAGAAGACTGCTCATGTAGACTCACTCAAGTAGTTGAAGGCTCAAGAAGTGAACCAGACACTTCATCAAGGAGATTTGCCTAAGGAAGAAAGAATCCTACCTCTGAGTCCGCAGCTTGATGGCCTGCCCAGCTGATCCCAGGATGGCGCACCCAGCCATGGTCCTGCAAGCGTACTCCTCTGCATGCACCTTCCTCTACCTGGAAAGAGCCTGACTGGCAGTAGGAGAGAGCATAATGGTGACTGCACACCCCTCTGTTCAGTTACTACTTTCTAGAACTTCACATGAACCCAGAGATTGTAAATAACATTTAAAATAGGGTTCTGTGCATTATGACACAGGACCCTGCCCCTGCACATGGACGCAGTGCAGGCGAGGACTCTGAGAGATGCTGGAAGACTCTGAGTCAGGCTTACTGGGACAGAAGAGTTGGGCAACAAACAGAAGTGGACATAGTTCTACACAATGGCCTAGAGTGCAGTGTGCGCTTTAGACGGCATACACAAATGTGTTTTGAAGATTGGCCAGATGCCTGGGGAGACAGCTCGGTCTGTAAAATGAGTGCTGTACATGGGTGAAGACCACCATGTAAAACCCAGGAATACCAGTGTGCCTATAATCCCAGCCCCAGATAGGTGGAATCAAGAGAATTCCTTGGGCTCGCTGGCCAGACAGTCTAGCTGAATCAGGGAGCTCTGGGTTTAGTGAGAGACCTTGACTCAAAGAAAGTAAGGTAGAGAGAAGTTGATGAGAATATCCTCTGGCCTACACATATATAAACACATGAATGCATACCCAAACACACGTGTGTACTCGCGTACACATGAGTGTGTGTGACACACACTCGCATACGCGCGCACACACACCCCCACACACAGAGAGAGAGAGAGAGAAACAGAAGTAGAGAGAGAGACAGAGATTGGCCTGGGCCAGGCAGAAGTTGAGTGGAGGCCAATCATAGGCAAGGTTCCCTATAGCCAGCAAGGGCTTCCTGGCTACCATTAGCCCTTCATTCCATTTCATAGGCAAAGATGATGCCATCAGAGAGCAATCAAGGGGAGGCACAAGTGACTAAGAGCCCCATCCACCAGGCACAGGGTACAGACTTCCATAAGACCAAGTAAATGACTGTTCAGTTTTAAGAATGGAGAAACTCAGGTTCAAAGATGAGGACTGCCTGGGACCCTAGGCCAGTGGGCCTCATTTTCTGTTACCATTGCCCTCCCTCCCTCCCTCCGTTTCTACTTCTCTGTGTCCCTCCTTCCCTTTTTCTCTTCTCCCTTCTTCTCTCAGCCTTCCTTTGGGAGTAGTTAGACTAGATAAAAAGCAAGCAAACAAAACAGGGGACTGGAGAGGCGGTTCAACTGCTAGGAGCATTACTGCTTTTCCAGAGGACTCTAGCTTAGTTCCTAACAAGTCAGGTGGATCAGGACTGCCTGTAACTCCAGCTCCCGATAGATCCCATGCCTCTGGCTCGTTAGGCACCTACACTTGATGGGCAGGCAGGCGTGCACTTGTAGGTGTGTGTTGTGTGTGTGTGTGTGTGTGTGTGTGTGTGTGTGTGTGTGCACTTGTGTGCAAAACTAAAAAACAAACAAAGCCCACAGTTAATGTGCTTGACAGACTCTTGTGACTACACCTCCAACCAAAACCCAAGACAGCATCATCACCTGAAATATTCCTTGAAATCCCTTCCCCTCAACCCTTCCAAAGCAAATGCCATTCCGACCCTTAGATTTCATTTGCTTTTGCCTATTTTGAATTTCATATACATAGATGCAGGCTGGCTTTTTTTTCTTTTCTTCATTCACTTTCATTCATTCATTCATTCATTCATTCTGCTTTAATTGAAAGATGGTGTGAGAACAGAAGTTCATATGAGGAGAGCCTGTGGTCAGGCTCTGCTGGCAGTGGCACGGCTCTTCTGTACCACATGTCCCTCCATGTGCACATCTCCCCATCATCCTCACTCGGCCCAGCCTCCGTCTCCTCACAGCACACTGACCCACTGTCCCCCATGGAGCTGGCTGTTACGTGCTCCTCTTGCCTGGAATTTCACTTCACAGCCCTCGGCACACTCAGGGAAATCAAAATCCCAAGCATGTCATGCTACCTTCAACACCTGTGGCCCTAGGGCCAGCAGCTTTAGGCAATGGCAGGGTGAGTTGGGCGCACACTGTGTTCCCAGGAGAGTTCGCTCATCACCCACTGAGGATTGTTACATGTGTTGAACTAGGGGCTGTAGGAGAATGTGCAGAGATTCTGAATAAGGGCTGTGCACTTGCCAGGGGAAAGAAGAGACAATGGTGGAACATGAAAGCTGGGAAGAAAAGAGGTCCCATCAGGGCCCAAGGATGGGCTGGTGGACACTGGCCACCTCAAAACCTTCTGTGTGTGAGCCCTTGAGCTCTTCACGGGTGTCCTGAGCAAAGCATTGCCACAGCCTTGGTTTTGTAGGGGCTGGAACCCTGTCCCAGTTAGCCATTCATTCTTCACAGAAATGGCTGCTGGGAGTTCAAGATCAAGGTGCTGGAAAAGTCCTATTTTCTGGTGCAGAGGGCTCCTTCTCCTTGTGTCCTTATGTAGCTCAAAGGAACTTGCAGCTCTCTGGAATCTTATTTATTTATTTATTTGAAGACAAGATATCATATACCCCAGGCTGGTTTCAAATTCTCTATAAGGTTGACGGTGATCTTGAACACCTGATCCTCCTGCCTCCATCTCCCTAGTTTTGGAATTAGAGAGGCATGTGCCACCACACCTAGTTT
>CAJQZJ010034048.1:224147-239225 GCA_907164525.1 Lophiomys imhausi
GTGTTTGTTATAAGTGAATTTAGTAATAAATAAGTGTTAAATAATAATTTAAAAGTTCGGTTACAGGAGGGAGCTGGCTGGGTTGCACCCTATCCTTCCTGGAGCTGTCACTCTGCCCTGAGACCAGGCCACCCAACATGTTTGTAGGCCAGTCCCAGAACTACAGGATCTATGGTGGATGGCAGCCCTGCCCTGGTTCAGCTGCCCTGCCAGGAAGCCAGCCCAGCTTCATTCCGCCTGCCCTTGTGAGGCAATCTGGCTCTGAGGCTCAGTTTCCCACTGAATAGGAAGTCTTGCCTCACTGTATCCCTGGGAGCTGGATGGAGAATGTGCATATCAGCAGCTCAGGCTGCGAAGGTCTGCTGCCATGGCTATTACTAATTGATTATCGGGGTTGATGGAGGGTGACTGCTAGATTCAGGAGGAGGAGCCAGAGCTTTGAATTCTCAGTTCTGCTTCTAGTAGCTGGGCACCTGCGAAAACCCCTTTGTTGAATCTCAGTTTCCCCACCTATAAATTTTTTTTAAGCTGGGGAGTCTTTGGGCCCTCTGGTAGCCAGGCCGAGGGAAAGGGCCACCCCAAAGGAGGTTAGGATCACATGAGGTTTTCTTGGCAGCCACAAACAACATCTTTAAAGACCAAGGCCAGGCCACTCCCTACTTTGGCTGATCTCCTGAGAGCCCACTGGCTAAAGCCAGCCTCAAGACCCTTCTTATAACCCTACCCCAGGCTGAGAGCATGTGCACCACTACTTACAAGGTATCTTACTATCCATGCTGGATGCTGGGGCCTCAGGAGAGACATGCCAGTGGAGGTTGGTGACCAACACAATGACTGGGTGCCACCAAGATGGGCAGAAAGGCAAGCATGAAGCTTGGGGCTCATGGCCAGGGGTTCCTACAGAGCTGCCCTAAGGAAGCAGTCTTTGGCTGGGCCTTGGAGGGAACAGTGGCTGGTTTCTGCCCCTTGCACCACATCCTAGATTCTCATTTTTTTTTCTCTGCCCGTCCCAGGCTCCAGCGCAGCAAGTGACATGGTGCTGGTGAGGGCTATGGCTGAGGTGACTGAGGGCACACATGAGACAAGATGGAAAGACCCATGTCATCCTGTCAGCCTCCAGATTGTTCTCAGTCAGGAAAAACAAAAACAAAAAATGCTTAACTGTGGGAAATGACAAACTCCAGATTCTTAGGAATAAGGAAGAGTATGGGGACATTTGATGACCCACTGGTGAGTAACCCCCTTGACTTCTGGGCCTGGTGGCTCAGCTACCTGCCTCTCCCATGCCTGAGTAGCCTGAGGGCAGGGCCATCTTCACAAAGACTTGCTGTGTGTTTTACTGTGACCTTGGCTCCCAGGAGCCTGAGAGTGGCAGCCTTAGCCAGCACGGAGACCACAGCTGCTGAGGCATTACTCTGGGACTCAAAAGGACACACCTCAGGGCCTATGATGAGGCTCCCTTTTCATTTATGTCTGAGCGCCATGGTGCCAGCCATGCTGGCTACTGGCACCCTCTCTAATTATTGAGTCTGTCCCCACACCCTGCTGCAGCCCCATCTGCCTGAATGGACTCATTAAAGCCCTTTAAATGGAAGTGACATGGATCTACATCACCAACAAGGGAGTAACTTCTCAGAGCCCTCCCTCCTCCAACAGGGGTGAGGACAGGGAGGTTGCATCTGCCAGGAAGGCCTGACAAGGGCTGTAGCCAGCACCTCCTTCCTGAAAGAGAGCCAGCCTCTTCTGAAAGGGAAGAGAACGAAAGGCAGAGATGGGGGAGAAATGGAGGATATGAGGAACACAGAGGCAGGGACAGAGCCAAAAAGAGACGAGACACTTAGGGTTGGGGACATGTTACAGGGAGATGTGCGCCTGTATGAAGCACCTAACAAAGCTGCTTAGCCTGAACGCCCGAGGCTCTGGGTCTGGGCCCAGCTAGCCCTGCCAAAGTCAGATGCCTGAGCAGGCGGTGTCCCCTCACTGTTCCCATTGGAAGCCCACCTGTACATCCCCTCTCACAGGTAAACACACCACTCTGCCCAGTAGCATTCCTTCCCTCTCCTGTACACCTTCATGAACACACAGTCCTGCTGACATGGTGTTGAGCACCCTGTACACACCACAGGGACCACGAATATGGGGGACTGAGTGCCTCTGCTTAGGTGTGCACACACAGGTTAGTGTGTCAAGGACATGGTTAGCTGGGGGAAGCCAGCACAGAACCAGCACACAGGCAGCCATGGTCACTCAGGGTGTCATCAGTCCAGGTCTAAACTACAAGTGTGGCCTTGGAACATTCTAGATCTTCAGCATGGCAGATTTCTCCCTGAAGGGGCCACACAGCCTGAGCTCCAGAGCTGATCTCTCCAGCCCTCCATTCATTCCATCACCCAGACACCAGGAGGCAACTGTCCCTTCACAGTTGTCCATGTCCCTTTCCTGAGGAAGGCCAAACCTCCCAGAGATGTCCTTTCATGGACAGTTTTTGGGTCCGTGGATGCCTCAGGCCCTGTGCTATGCTGTGGGTCCCCAGTGCCCCAGCGTGACGCTCAGTTTTAGCTTACATTGCAGACTGACCATTGATTCCCTGCCAACCTGGGGAGCAGGGCAGGATGTAAGGTGCCTCACAGGGTAGTGGCAGGAGAGATGTCTGCCTCCCACTCTGGAGAAAACCTTCAGAGTAGATGGTATTGGACCCCCTCCTCAGGCCTCACAGTGCCTGGGGGCTTCCTCAGAGTTCATGGTGGACTGGAAAGGCCAGGGCTCTGCATGGAAAGTGACAGCTCACACAGGATTGTCTGCCCCAGGTAGGAGCCTGAGCCCCCTTCCTTTGGTGTTGTCAAGAGGCTGATGAGCTGTGCCCTTGTTAGGCTGTGGTGTTTCCAGCAAGATGTTTTCCAGAGCCCAGCCAGTTCTCTTTCTGTCTGTCTTTCAGCTCCTCCCTGGAGGTGGCTCTGTACTGGAAAAGATAAGGGAGGAGGCGCCAGCCACAGGGCTGGAGCTTCTGGAATGAGGCCCACTGAACCACCAAGGTGGCTCACCGATGTCACCTGCATCTGTAAATGGAGCCTGTCACTGGGGCATCGGGAAGGTGGCAAAGAAAGTGCCCGGCTCAATGGATTGTCAGTTATAGTCAGGAAAGAGATGTTCTGGAGCGTCCCTGTGTGGCGCAGTGCTTACAGATACAACCAGGCACTGTGTATTTCAAGACTCTGGGAAAAATATAAAAGGTGAGAAGGATAAATGTTTGTGGAGCTGGAGAGGCTCATCTGATTTGGCCACTGCGCAGTACGTACGTATCAAGCACTCCATGACCGTTGATGGTGCAATGCTACTAATGCTCCTGTGCCTTCTAAGAATAAATAGTACTGAAAAATTTCAAGCACACAGAATTTATTCAACACAAACCAAAATTTCAAAAATAGAAAGCCAGAAGTGGTGGCTCACACCTTTAATCCCGGCACTTGGGAGACAGAGGCAGGTGGATCTCTATGAGTTCAAGGCCAGCCTGGTCTGCAAAGCAAGCTTCAGGACAGCCCATATTGTTACACAGAGAAATTCTGTCTCGAAAAAAAAAAAGAGTTGTACAACTTCATTGCAGCAAAGACATAAAGGAAAAAAAAAGAAGATAAAGGGGGAAAAAGGAAAATGACTCATCATACCACAGCTGAGAGAGAGAGCCTCTTATCACACTGGTGTATTTCTGCTCTTTATTTATGTTGTATCCTGCACAATGTTATGGCAATTTACAGACCCACTTTCATAGTATCTTTCGGTAAAAACCCCAGGATGAGTTTTCCCTGCTGTTGGATCATTTGGAGACACTGGCTGTGCCTCTTCAATAGAGATTGAACATAGTGTGTGAATCATTTTGTATCCTGGGTTTCCATTTCGTCTTCCACATCCTCTCTGTTACTCTGGGGCCACTCCTGCTAACTGACATGCAACGAAGCATTCTTGAGGGAGCAGGTCAGAGCCCCGCAGTTGAGGGGCCTTTGCTGTGTCCATGATGCTTGAGATGCACTTTGGCAGGTTACATGTTTCCTCGTGAGTGATGCCTACAAATGTACCTTCCCAGTAAATGACTGGTGTACAGGCTGGGAAGATGGCTCAGTGGATAAAACATTTGCTGCACAGCATGATGAGCACCAGAACACGTATGATTACGCTACATACATGTGGATGTCCAAGGAGGCCAGAAGGGGATGTCAGATCCCCTGAAGCTGGAGTTAAAGAGTTGTGAGCAGTCTGGGGGCCTCGGCAAGACTAGCCAGTGCTCATAACTGCCAAGTCACCTCTCCAGCCCCAATTTAAACCATCTAAGACATATCTGTCTATCGGTAAATCTTCTATCTATTCATGTATCCTCAAACTATTAATTCCTCCATCCATCCACCCATCCACTAACCTATTCATCTAAGCCATCTATCATCTGTCTGTCTGTCTGTCTGTCTGTGTACCCAGTTGTTTAGTGTGTATATGCTTGTACATATGAAATTGTGAAAGAGTAATCAAGATATTTTAAAAAGAGAAAATGTTTTTAAAAAATATTTTTAATAAACCCAGACCCTTTCTAGGGAGCCCACACTTGTACTCTCAGATGGCTTGTTCTTCCCTAGTGCCTTTCTTTCTCTTTTTACCAAACTTTATCTCTGATTCATACCAGCCTGTCCTGGAATTCTTTTCTGTGTTAAAGACAAGAATCCTGGGTTTACCTGAATCAAACTCCCTGAAAGATTAGGGAAACTCTTCAGTCGGCTGAGGGTGACAGTGAGGAGCTATGTCCTCATCTTTGCCACCACTGACAAGAGCACATGGTGGGAAAGAAGCAGAATTAGGGTTAGAACCAAGCTCTGGGCTAGAACCAGGCCTTGGGTAAGAACCAGGCCCTCTCCCTGGAGACTGACCTTCTCAATCCTTGAAACTTGGCGCTTCCTGCATGCGAGTGGAGGTGTTTGTATGTGTCTCTGTGAAACAGGACACTAGAGGGCACGAGCTGCTGGAAACAGTCTTGAGCAAAAAAGAAAGAAAAGGAAAACCCTGCTTGTGCCTGTCATGCTCAGGGAGCTGTGGCTGATCTCAAGACAAGAGCCACACAGTCTGTCCCTCAGCCAGATGGCAGCTGCACATGAGTGTGCCCAGAAAGTATGTGTGCACCAACGTCAGTGCTTCAGTGTGAGTGACACAGCATTGTTTCGTAGGACAGTGACTTGGGGGCTCCTGTCCCTGCTCTTTCTCCATCTGTGAGGGCTGGAAACAGGTGGGATGTTCTTTTGGGATTCTCTGAAACATGTGCTTTCCCACCACAGCTGAGCTTCCATCTTTACATCCACAAAACCATCCATCCATTCATCCATCCGTCCATCCATCCATCTATCCATCCATCCATCCATCCATCCATCCATCCATCTGCCCATCTATCAACAGATACACTTTGCAGATTCATGCTGTCACTGGAGGGCCTGGGATACCCTTCTCTTTCCTCCAGCAAATGCCCTGCCTGTTCCACATTGAAGACTCCTCTCCCTGTTCCAGCCATTCTTAGTGTCTGCAAAATCTTACACCCCTCTTGCTGAATGGGTGGGAGTGAGAGATTCTGGGGAAGCAGGATCAGATTAGAACAATATGTTTGTGGTGTCACTGTGAGACTTCTGCACGGCACCTGGATGGCGGAGACCAGGGCATCTACCCACCCGGGTGGGCTCTGATTTCCAAAAAGAGTCGTCCCAAGGGCCCTTCCATGGCCTTGCACATCTCAGTAGTAACCAGGAAGCCCTCTACTTCCACGGGAGATGAATGGTCATGATGGCAGGTGGCTTCGATACCAGCCTGGCCTCCAGGCCCCTCCAGCACGGTCACGTAAAAGGAGAAGAGGAGAGCACCAGTTCACAGCCTTGAGCGATTTCAAACGGGTTGTTCCTTCTGTCCCCTCCCCCATCCCTGAAAGGGATTGCTTGTTTTGGAAGCTAAATTCAAAGGTGGATTCTTCCTAGCAGAGACTTCATTATCTGTAGCCGCAGAAAAAAAAGTGGAACATGGGAAGGGCACTGTGGGGACGGGTTGAGAGCCCAGATAAGGGTGGAGCATGCGTCCTGAGCCAACTGCGGAAGCCATCTCGGAGGGCAGGGCCCGTGGCGTCAGGCTGGCCCTGGAGAAAATGATTTTCTTTCCCAGAGGAGCTGGGTTGCTGCGATGCAGCTGCAGCCAGATGCCAGAAGATGCTCCAACAGGCTGCCACCCATGCAGCTCTGCTCCTAAAGTTATTCTCTCAGAGCTCGGTGAAGGATGGGCGGTGCTTTGGTTCAACCTAAAGTTCACTTGTCTTGAAAACTTTTCACATTAAAAATGTTATGCGTTTATTGCGGACAGAATGAAAAACAGAAAGCAAGAGAAGACCTGACAAAAAGCTAGCTTTAATTCCTTTAGCTGGAATGAAAAACAGAAAGCAAGAGAAGACCTGACAAAAAGTTAGCTTTAATTCCTTTAGCTGGAAACAGTCTACTTCGTGTGTGCATTTTTCAGAGGTTACAGGGGGAAGAAACCACACCTGTATGATGAACATTCAGGTAGTTTCTGATCTTCCTGACATGGAAGTGATGCCAGCTGGGTGCAGAGGTGCCGACCAATAGGATGACTTTCTGTCTGTTTTTATTTTTTTGGTTTTTTATTTATTTATTATAATTTTTTTTGGGGGGGGGTTTCAGACAAGGTTTCTCTGTGTATACCTAGCTGTCCTGGACTCACTTTGTAGACCAGGCTGGCCTTGAACTCACAGAGATCCACCTGCCCCTGTCTCCCAAATGCTGGTATTAAAAGCGTATGCCACCACCCCCAACAAATACAGACAGCTGTGAACTGCCATGTGGGTGCTGGGATTTGAACCCTGATCCTTTGGAAGAGCAGTCAGTGCTCTTAACCGCTGAGTCATCTCGCCAGCCCTTGGATGACTTTCTTAAAGTGTGATTTCTGAGACAGTTTTTCCTGTTACAGTTAAAAAACACTGTAATGATTATCACTGCGCATATTTGTAGTAATATAAAGCAGTGCCAGTCTTTCCAGCTAAATCCTCTGGGCCTGCCTGAGGCAGTTTTCAGTCATAGACCTCTGTAAATTCTCTAGGTCAAATAGATTTGGTGGGCTTTCTCTCTCAGCAAACCCCTTGTTTCTCTTCACAGCTTGGCTTTCATGCCCTCAGGGATGGGAGTTTCCTTCCTGGCTCTGAATTTCCCAGATCTCATGGCCCTGCCTCTGGGAAATGTGCCCTTTGAGTCAAATAAAGCACTTGTCCAAGCCGGGCAGTGGTGGCGCACGCCTTTAATCCCAGCACTCGGGAGACAGAGGCAGGTGGAGCTCTGTGAGTTCGAGGCCAGCCTGGTCTACAGACCGAGTTCCAGGACAGCCAGGGCTGATACACAGAGAAACAAAACCCAAACCAACAAAAAAGCATGTACCCTTAATCTTCACTCCTGACAGCATTTATTGACTTAGCAGAACAAATCCAGACCCTGTATGCCTGGAGCCAGCTCCACATGCCCACTGCAGTCTGTCACATGTACAACTTGTTTAGTGTCCCTACTTACTGACTCACAGTCTCTTTTGGGGCTCCAGTGTGGACTGCTTCTCTGGGGAAGCCCTACCCAGTCACTCTGTTCAGGCATCAAGCAACTCCTGAGCTCCCTCCTCTGTCCTAGCCAGTCACTCTACACTCACTTGTTGCTCCATCCCCCACCCCACCCATGCCACCACCAGTGGGTGGCAGGCTTGACACTTCAGAGCCATTTCTGTACCCAGAAGTTCCTGGGGTGCAACTGGGCGGAGGAGCACTTTCCTGACATGCAGAAGACCCGAGTTTAAGCCCCAACACCAAGCCGACCAACAAAAACCACAAAATCAATCATATTGCCTGAACACTTGGTGTATAAGGTTCTGACCCACCCGGTCTAAGAATGAACTTCTGGAGGTATTGGGTTCATTGTTTACACCACAAGAAACGGTCACTAAGTGGGTGCCATGAGTTGCTTTTCTCATTATCAGGGACAGAGGATAAGCAAGCCAGGGCAGGCCTGGTCTAGCTCAAGTCCTTTGTAATGAGAATAGGTAGAATTATTGTTTCCATGGAGAAGGGCAGGGCAGGAACTGGACAGAGGGGAGAGGGAGAGCAGTGGAGAAGATAATTGGGTGTCCACCCTAGAAGGAGGTGCTTCTGTTGAGGCAGCCCCCTTGCATGGGTGCTGGCAGAATTCCAGGCCCAGTTAGTAGCAGGCACAGAGATTCTGAGGCCCTGGGCACCACCCTGATGTGATCCCTCAGGCCACACTCATGGTGCAGTGTTGTCATGTCAGGCCTAGGGACTGCCATCAGCTCCGAAAGTCTGCCCTGCCTCTCCCCTGATTAGATGGTTAAATCCACATTAGGCAAGGGTTCCTGCCAGAGGGGACCTGGTCTCTCTCCTGCCTATGTCCCTGGTCTCATCAATGAAGCAGCTGGCCACTGGATAGTGGCTTGATGGGTTTAGAGACTGACTTTTTTTTTTTAACATTTTTTTTATTATGTATACGGTATTTGCTCTACATATATGCCCGGGCAGATCTCAATGTGAGCCACCATGTGGTTGCTGGGAATTGAACTCAGGACCTTGGGAAGAACAGCCAGTGCTCTTAACCTCTGAGCCATCTCTCTAGCCCAAGACTGACTTCTGATCAGGTGGCTAGCTCATTCCTCTCACTAGCCACTCTTGACCATGGCTTTCTCTGAGCCTGGCACTATGCTGGACCCTGAGGAGGAGCATGACCTAGGTAGGTCCTTCTTCTCTTGAGTCCTGTTCTTTGCAGGGGTGTCCAGCCTTTTGACACTGTGATTTAATGTTGTGGTCTACAAACGTGTTGAACTGTGTTGGTGGCTCTCCCAGGGTGCAAACAACCCTTGGGCCTCAGGTTGGGCACACATGAGGGTCTAGACAAAGCCAGAAAATACACACAGGGAAAAACCAACAGGGCAAGATAACAGAGAAAGGCCTTCAACTTTGTGTGCCCATCAAGCAGAAAACAGGGAAACTTCAGCTTAGTCTTGAAGAAGGATGAGGTTGTCCCATAAGAGCTGGACGGTCTGTGCAAAGGCCCCGTAGCTTTGGCGTGTTGGAACTTGGTGGGAAGCCTGCTTTCTCTGCTTGTTGAAAATGCCTTTTGCCCATAACAAATTGACCCTAATTTGAAGGGGTTGGCAACAGAGAGGCGACTCCATCTCTGGCCACACACAGCGCTTATGTCTTCCTGAAAACTAGCTCAGCGCAGCTGGCACAGGCTCCTCCCAGGCAGGCTCCAAGCAGCGAGCGGGCCGCTGCATGGTGAGGAGAACAAAGCTACATTATGAGAGTGCCACAGGCCGGCCGTGGGCAAACAGAAGGCCCGAGTGTGCCCAGGGACAGCAGCCTGCTTAGAATAGATCACTGAGCGTGGCTCTGGGGAGCAGGACAGCAGCCAATAAGAACCAGGTCTTTATGAAGGGGAGGCCCAGCTTGGCATGAATGGAGAGCATGTATGCACCTGCCAGCTATCTGCAGCCTTTGACAGGCTTCTGGCTCTGGGTGGCTCCACGGGCAATGTGCATATGCAGCAAGCAAAGTTTACAGGTAGACTGTCTGCAGGGGCATGCAGCTTCCAGCTTCCTGCCCTCCGCCCCCCATGAAGTGGACCGCTCCTCCATGACCCCAGGAGGTGGCGGGCCTTGGGAGGCCCTACCTCAGAGATGGAAACTGGTGATCAGGGAACAGCAGTCACATGGCCAATGTCATAGTTGATAAATGACAGATGGGCCATGGAGCCTAGACCTGCCTGAGCCCAGGCCTGTTCCACACTGTGATGTGTGTGGCGTGGGTGTGGTGCTCCTCTCTGAAGTATGGCAGTACTCCTATCTTTGGCTATGGAGAAAATCACTCAAGATTGTATGACTAAACAGCTGTTTATAAAGGTTCTGGGGCTCGGGAGTTGGGTGGGGCACAGAGGGGATGGCTACCCTCCCTGTCTGTTGGGGTTCTGCTGGAGGACTACAGTGCTGGGGCTGGAGAAGCTGAGCCTTGATCAGTCCTCCCTGTAATGACCAGGTTGTCTATCTATCGGGGGTCTCAGCCCCTCCTCCAGCCTCTCCCCCCACACACACAGTCTTTCCTAGGAGCCAGCTGTGGCTTTCCCTCTAGCTGAGCATCTCCAAGGAAGGTGGTGAGCAGCCACATAAAGGACCTCTAATCTCAGCACAGGGTGGGGTTTAGCAGGTTCTCAGGAGATTTTCATAGGAGACGGAGGTCCAGGGAACTGAATAATTGGTTTAAGACCACTTTGCTGGGCAGTACTATGCCACACTGCCCCCTGGTGGCCGCAGATAGCATGACCTGAGTTCAAGGCCAGGGCTTCTTAGTTGTTAGTGGGGCTAGACCCTCGTGGGGCTAGTGAATAAACCGTAGCTTTGGCAGGGTCTTGGGTGATGTCTGCCACTGGTGCTAGTGAGGGGTGGGGCTCTGCAGACCAGATAAGCTCTGTGACCTGCTCACCTGGTTCACCTTGTCCAAATCCCCACATGGCAGACTTTATAAACAGGAGCGGAGGGCAGGCCGAGTGACCTGAACACGGGAGCTTGTATCCACCCACAGCTGACCACTGCTCCCTTTCCTCTCTCCGTTCCCAGAAAACCAGGCGCCCTCCTCCTGAACCCATGGTGCCCTCTGTGTTCACTGTCAGGAATGTCTACACAAGAGGGCGCATACATTGTCATGGCTCTTACCTGGAATAGGGAGACTTTCCTCTCCCTCTCTTCCCCGCACCCCCATCTGCTCTTGATCCTCTCTCTCAATCTTTTTTTTTTTTAGACAATATCTCACTATGTAGCCTAGGCTGGTGTCCATCTCACAATCCCCCTGCCTCTGCCTCCCGAGTGCTGGATTACAGACACGTACCACCACACTGGCCCTGATCTCTCTCTTTACCCAGTACCAGTTAGGATAAATGACTGGGATGTTGAGTCCCCCCATGTAGAAACTGCTTCAGCCCCAGAGCCTGAGTCCTGTTCTCATTGAAAAACCCAATGGAAGCCGGCATGACGGTACAAGGCTACAATCACCAAGGAGGTAGAGGATCAGACCGTTCTTGGCTACAGAGAACGTTTTTGAGGCCAACCTAGGCTACTTGAGATTGTTTCAAAAAGAAGGAAGAGGAAGAGAAGAAGACAAAAAAGAGGATGAGGATGAACAAGAAGAAGAAAAAAACCTAGTGAAGAGGCAGAATGCAAATCTTGTGGCCACCTCAGGGCCTTTCAATGTGCTGCTTCTGAACTCTGCTTGCTGTCATGTCTGGATGCCTTTTGTCCTTGTTTGCCAATGGTCTTGCCCATCCTGGACCACCCTAGAGCAACACTGGGCACTCTACTCCTGCCAGATAAGATGGCCCCTTCCCTAGGCCTTTATAGAGACAGCCTCTCCAAGCTCACCCACCTTCTGCTGCCCTGGTGGACTGGACTTGGAGCCTTCTCATCTCCTGCAACCACAAGAGCCTATTCTCTAATAACTCCTTCACACAGAGCTGTGTGCACATCTTCTTGGTTCAGCCTCTCTGGGGAACCCTGACATTGTGGTGGAACAGGGAAACTGGGGTAACAGGAGGAATAAGAAGGGTATGTGCTCCTTTAAGGAACTCACACAGCAGGCTGGATGTCATGGTTACCACCCAAGGACACAAAGGAGGAGGTTAGAAGGAGATGCCTCCAAAGCCAAGGCCAGTGCACACACTAGAGACAAGAGGGTGCAGGTACCAGGCACCCTCTCCACCTCCCTGTAAGCTGTCTCATCGTCCTCATTGTCCCCCTCCATTCATTCTGGGAACATAGATAGTGCCTGCTCTAATCGGCTCGGCCCTAGGTGCCACTGGTTTGGAGTGGACAAAAGGGACAAAGTTCAAGCGCTTCCCTTAATCAGGAGTCAAGAAACAAGTAAATAACCGACCACGCTTCTCTTGGAGGAAGGTAGGAGCTATGAGGATAGTGCAGGGTGAGGGGCGTGGCGTTCACAGTGCTTACTATCTGGACATCTTGGACATTCCCAAATATTTGCAGCCTCCTCCTCATACCCCACTCCACGCAAGAGGAACAGACATTGTGCCTTGTCTTTGTTTCATTCGGTGTTTGTGCTCTGTGAGCCTATCCTGAACGACTGGAGTATTGTGGCTGAGTCCCTCTGCAAATCTTGGGCGTTGGAGTTTGAATTCCTCAGGCTGCGACTAGATTTGCTGTTTCCGCGCCTGTAGCGCCCTCTGGTGGGAAGGAGCTGTCCTTCGGCCAGATGGTCCTGCGATGCCTTATTTACATAATCACCTTTTTATCCTTCCCACAGTGGGCTTCACAGCCCTGGAAGAATCCCCTCCCACTGTGGTCGATGAAGAGCCTAAAAGAAATGCTCTCAGTCCCCATTGATGGAACTAATGCTTTAAGCTACTTTGGAAAATATTCTTGACTTTACAGTCTCTAAACACGTTTAAGATCTTCTTATAACAGGTGAATTCTACACATGCCTTGCCCTGCCCTGATGCCATTAGACACAGACATTCGACGAAGCCCTCATTCTCCTAGGAGTGCATGTGCTGTGTTTGACCAGCGTGATCTTGGAAACCATGGTTTGGACTAAGTTGGCATCTGACCTCAGCTGCTTGTCTGCTGTGTTCTTGGGCTAGGAATCACAGATTTTCTCTTGGCCCTCTCATGGTATAGGCTTCCTAGCAAACATATGAGTTTATTTACTCTTTTGTTTTTATAGGGTACCCAGTTATGGTGTAGCTCTCTCACTCGGCCAGCCTGTCACTCATTTGACAGACATCTGAATATTCCTAGCACAAGGATGAAATACTGTTGAGAGTCCAAGCCAAGCAGGACCCATGGAGCACCGTTAGACATGCCTGCAGGTTGTGAGGCAGACTGGTCATATGATGCCACAGCCGCTATTACACAGGACATCCTGGGCCACTTCTAGGTCAGGATCAAACAGGAAGTAAGTGAAGGTTGTGGAAATGTTGTGGAGTTGGAGTGAGTCCTATGGAAACAAGCAGCCCACAAAACAGATTTTTGGTTTTATTCTAGTGTCCACATGAATTAATTAGAGCATTAGCTAAAGGCCAGTACAGGTAGGTTGGGGGTGGTGCATGTGCATGTATATGCATGCACACATGTGTGTGGGTCCATGTGAATGTGTGTATCTATGTGTGGAGAGGACAGAAGACAGCCTTTGGTACCATTCCCCAAGAGACATTGTCCACTTTGGTTTTGCTTCTTTTTTTTTTTTTTTTTTTTTTGGTTTTTCGAGACAGGGTTTCTCTGTGTAGCCCTGGCTGTCCTGGACTCACTTTGTAGACCAGGCTGGCCTCGAACTCGCAAAGATCCGCCTGCCTCTGCCTCCCAAGTGCTGGGATTAAAGGCGTGCGCCACCACCGCCCGGCTGGTTTTGCTTCTTTTTAAATGGAGTCTCTCTTAGCTTACCCAAGAGGCTAGGCTGGCTGGCCAGCAAGCTCCATAAATCCTCCTGCCTCTGCCTTCCTGGCATTGGAATTACAAGTGAACATCGTCATGCCTGGTTTTTCATATGTGGAATCAAACTCAGGTCCTACTGAATACACCGCAAGCACTTTATAAACGGAGCCGCCCCCTCCCAGCCCGACTGAGAATTTCTAAAGCCCCCTTACCTGTGTGTACAATGTGGAGAGCAGGGGCGAAGCAGTAGACTGCCCAGGGCTACCAAGCTGCTGGACTGACACATTACCTTGGCATGGGCAGAGTGGTGGTGCGATAGGGGTGCACTAGGGGGCATTCCAGTGACAACTTGGATGCCACCTCTTTCTCTGTTAACAGCAGGCCACTCTAAGCCACAGCACTCAGAAGATCCCGCCATGAGCAAGTTCAGAAAGTCAGTCATTAGTCAGATAAGACCCCAAAGATTCCACTTTTTTGCTCTCATATGACCTGCACTCCCTGCTAGGCATCCTAAGCCCTTCTTTCATCTCATTCACTTTCAACAGCAAGAAAATTATCCTTAGGAACTAGCCCTGCACCTCCTGAGGTCCTTTCTGAAGGCTATGTAGCCAAGCTAGTTACAAACTTCAAATTCCAGGCCATTATTAGCATTTCCCTATTGTGTGGTTTTAACCCCCACCTCTCATGTGCACACCATCATGCCCAGATTTTATGCCCAGTTGGAGAGGTAAACTGAGGTCGCCATGCTTGCATAGCAAGCTGGTTGCCCACTGTCATCTCCCCAGCCCTTTTGTGTCTCTTATGTCTCAAGAACAAACTGTTTTATTGGCATACAGCCATGCACAGTGGCTTACACATGGTCTCCAGTTGCTTCCACACTATAAGGGCAGGTGAACAGTCATGGAACCATACGCCTATGATTTTAAAACCTTGGCCAACTGGCCTTTTCAGAAGTACTGACAGCTCCCTTTCAGCTAGCAGGTGCCTGGAACAGTTTCAAGATGGAGCCCTGAAAGATAGTCACAGGCTGCTTGCCTGACCCTTAGCAGCCAGAATTTCACATACATAAGCCTAATCCAGGTGGCCAGAAGATGGTATCAGCTGAAAATCATCCTGTATTCTGGAACTCTTAGCAGATATGCGTTAGCAAGAAAAATAGACTTATCCATGGGTGACTGGTAGGGTGCCCATCTCAAGCTTTGGCAGTCCCATCCATGTATAAGTGGGGGTGCTCCAGGCCCCAGCAAGAGAGATGGCCTGTATTTAGTCTTGTTTTTCATTTGACGTGCATGAGTGTTTTATGTCTGTTCAACATGTGTGCACCTGGAGCCCTCAAAACTGGAATTACAGACAGTTCTGAGCCTCCACATAGTCGCTGAGAATTGAACTGGTGTCCTCTGGAAGAGCAGCCAGTGTTCTTAAACACTGAGCCATCTCTCTAGCCCCTGACCTGTATTTAATGAATGGGCTAGGAAGCCTTTTCTATGGTTAGTAGCTTGGGAAGAGGTAGGAGAACAGTTTTCAAAGATCCAGAGGCTCCTGAGGTGTCAGACAGATCAGAGTTGGAAGAGGGAGCTT
>CAJQZJ010034048.1:239235-268678 GCA_907164525.1 Lophiomys imhausi
TACAGAGGTGTCAGACAGATCAGAGTTGGAAGAGGGAGCCAAGAGGCCTGCAGGTGGCATTGCCAAGTAGTATGGGGGCACCTACATCCTTTTGGTTTTGCAGAGGATCTTACTCCTAACCTGGCCTGGAACTCACTATGTAGCTCAAGTTAGCTACAAACTGAAGATCTTCCTGCCTCTGTCTCCTGAATGGCTGGGATTGCAGGTAAGAGCCACATCTGGCTGCAACCTCCATTTTTGAGGCAAAGAACTTTCATCTGAAGTCCCATTCTATGGAAGCCAGCAACTCTTCCCAAGTAAGGCCACAAATCTCTACTCAGAAACCCCAGAGGGGACCACTAACTGGAACTCCAGGCACCTGCATGATTTAGAAATAAGGTTCTCAGGTAAGTATGCATGCCATCATCTGAACCAGATGTGCTGTCTGAAGGTTTTATGATTAGCTTTAAAATATTGACTCTTTCCCTACCGCTTATCACTTTTTTTCTCTGCCTAGCTTATGGTTTTCCAAGTAAATATATAAATAGCATAATCAATGTGTTACTTTATAGCACACTTAACTTATGTCTTCTGGGATTTAAGAGTTTTACTGTATTGATATTAAATCTAAGATTTAAAATATTTTCGTACTTTGTCCTACTTGCTACTCTATCTTAAGTGTTCTTTTAAAAGTTTTTATATATATATATATATATATATATTTATTTATTTATTTTTTGCTATTTTTCAAGACAGGGTTTCTCTGTGTAGCCCTGACTGTCCTGGAAATTGCTCTGTAGAGGTGGCTGGCCTCAAACTCAGATCCACCTGCCTCTGCCTCCTGAGTCCTCGAATTAAAGACATTCGCCATCACTGCCTGGAGTAAACAAGTTTTCAAAAAAGACTTAATTGCAAACATCTATACTCGTGTGTCTGAGTGTGGGTTTGTGCATTTGAGTGCAGGTGACCTCAGAGGCTAGAAGAGGGCATCAGATCCTCTCTGGAGCTGGAGCTGTATACAGGCAGTTATGAGCTCTCACAAAACTGAACTGGGTTAGCCAGGTGGTGGTGGTGGTGCACTTTAATCCCAGCAGGATTAAAGGCTGGAGGCAGAGGCAGGCAGATCTCTGAGTTCGAGGCCAGCCTGGTCTACAGAGTGAGTTCTAGGACAGCCAGGACAACACAGAGAAACCCTGTCTTGAAAAACAAAAACAAAACTAACAAAATAAAGTGGGGAACTGACCATGCTCTTAACTGGTGAGCCATCTCTCCAACCCCTTATGTAAGCAAACTTTCTTTTGTGTTTTTGAGACAGGCTGCTGCTCTTAAGCACAGGTTGGCCTGGAAACCTATTTTTACATTCAGTGACTGTCATAGAAATATATTAATTTGTAGTAGCACCCACTAGATTCTGAACAGTAAATGTAGGGCACTTGTTGCTTCAGCTTTTAAACTCAGGTATTGATTTGAACTGCAAACCAACTGAATACATGTCACCATTCAACACAGAGGCCCATGAAAGGCCAGAGATTACATTATCAAATTTATTTATTGAGATGGGGTCTCTTTATGCAAACTGGCTGTCCTGGAATTCACTCTGTAGACCAGGCTGGCCTCAAACTGCCTGCCTCTGCCTCCTGAGTGCTGGGATTAAAGGCATGTACCACCATACCTGGCTAAGTCATTTATTTTCTGATATATGGTCCTTTTAGCTGCCCAAGCTGACCTGGAACTTACTCTATAGCCCAGGCTATCCCGGTACTTGTGATCTTTCTGCCTCCAACTCCTGAGCGCTGGGATTGCAAATGTGTGCCATCACCCCTGGCTCCATTAGCAGTTTTTTTTTTTTAAGATTTATTTATTTTATGTATGGGTGCTTTATCTGCATGAACATCTGCAACCCAAAGAAGGCATCAGATCATGCTGTGGATGGTTGTGAGCCACCATGTGGTTGCTGGGAATTAAACTCAGGACCTCTGGAAGAGCAGTCAGTGTTCTTAACCACTGAGCCATTTCGCCAGCCCCTCCATTAGCAGTTTTATCCTAACAGACAGCAATACACTCAGCTGAGTGCTTACCTGGGGTCCTGGAAGGACCAACTTAAGAACTAGTAGTTTGTTAATAAGAGTCCTTCAAGCATTCTGTGTGTCCAAAATAAAGAAAAAAAAAACCCAAACAAACCCTCCTACTACTCCATGGGACTCAGGGAGAGTAATCACAGAGCAGTGAAAACAGCAAGGTCAGTTTTTCACACAAGCCTTCTGAAGAAGGAAGTTACCATTTCTTACTCCACTACTAGAAACATGAATGACAGGCTTATTTGCAAACAAACTATGTTAAAATTTTCCAGAAGGAAATCTCTTCCAATGAAATTTGACATTTTAATTAATGTGTTATATAGAACACTGACAACCATACATTAATATGCTTGCTATGATATACTAAGCCTTTGAATCATACTGTCAAATACAACTTCAGAACTTGCTGCAACAAAACGCCCAGTTTGCTCTCTTAAGAAACTGTCTTACAATCCACGGTATGGAAAATTGAATATAATACTAAATAATCTACCATTTATCTCAGAAAGCTACAGAACCACTGTTAGGATTTAAGAATACAGCTTTAATTTCTTGGTCACTTTTGATCATATAAATATATAAATCTTAACAAGGTAACACTGTTAACTGTAATAAAGGCCATAAAAATAACAGCTCTGCCATATTGCTCAGATAAATTAAGTTGGCTTCCCCAGGCCCCCACCAAACAGCTTTCGAATCAGAATTGGAAGACACGCGGATCTACACTCTTGACATCGAATGACACAATCAAGTAGCTTGCAGAAAATAAACTTTAACATTTCACATCCCGATATCATATAAGCCAGTTGGCAGGATCTCTTAACTTTAACACCCGGAACAGGAGTCTCACTGGAGTCCTCCTGCGGTAGAGGTGCAGGCTCAGAGCTGTGGTCTGTCACCGCAGCCGGGGAAGTAATCCTCGGTCCGAAACAGGACAGGCGGCTCGTAGGCGGCGCTCTGGGGTCCGGTGGGCGCCGATTTGAAGAGAGCAGGAACGCTGATGGTATGCAGCAGCCTCCGGAAGGCCCGGGGAAAAGTCCCCATCTCGGCCTCGGCCTTGGTGACCTGCTCCTCCATCCTGGCCACGCTGCTGCTGATCATCCTCACGAAGGCCTCGAGCTTGTCGATCCTGCCGTAGATGCGCCTCATCTCGGCGGCTTTGGCGTGGATCCGCGGCACGCCCTCGCTCACCACGTGGGACGAGTCTCCGCGAATCATGTCCAGCATGCCCACGAACTCATCCACTCTGGCCAGCAGGTCCTCCAGGCTGGCGTCCAGCGCCTCCACCTCGGGCCGCGGCCCCGTGACAGGCAGCAAGCTGGAGGCGTAGCCCAAGGCGGCGCGGCGCAGCAGCGGCAGGTCGCGGCCTGGCGCGTCCTCGGGGCCGTCATCCTCCCATGGCCCAGACGTGCTGCTCTGGCTCTGCGATACGTGGCCGCTGTCCCCGCTCCACGCGGCGCCCAGCGGCTCGACCTCCTCAGTCGAGGCCTCTCGCGACAGGGTCCCTTCTGCGGGTCCTTCTTCCATGGCCCGCTTGGCCGCTTCCGGCGCTGCGCGATTACGTCCCGTCCTGCTATTCCTGCTTCCGGCGCCGCCTGAATACGTCGTGCTCTTACAGCTCGGCTAGTCCTCCTGCCCTGACGCACAGAGTGCCCAATGGGCTTCTGTCCCACTTGCCTGTGGGTTCATAGTGTGTGCCGGTACTGTTTGCACATGTTAATAATCCAAAAAGGATGACGATTAAATGATAGATAGAAAAATGGGTAGATGACAGATAGATAATAAATAGATGATAAATAGATTAGGCCAGTCGTGGCACACGTCCTTAATCTCAGCACTCAGGAGACAGAAGCAGACGAATCTCATTAGTTCAAGGCCAGCCTGGCCAGTTTCAGGCCAGACATGGCTAAGAAGTGAGACCTTGGCTCGGATGGACGAACGACTGATAGGTAGTAGATGGTAAATAGATAGATGGCAGCGTAAAAAAAGTACAATAAAGTTATCTAAAGATAACCATGGAAGCCTTCTTGCATATCCTCACAGGCAGGTTACCTCTGTTCGTCAACATGTTAAAACTCCGTGGATGGAAGGATATTCCAAAGACCTGCCTTCGGATCAGGGCTCCAGGCATTTGAGCTCAAAAGTGGTGCAAAGCACTTCTCATTTTTATTATGAAAGCAAACAAAATATGAGGTTTAGTTTACAATTAGTTTAAGCAAATACAAGTACAGCAAGGAAATACACCTGGTGTTACCATCTTTAGTCTTGTGAAAAGAACCAAAGGCCTTTGCCTTTCCCACAGAGATAACATGGACATGCCAGGGCCTTCTCTTCATGTCCTTGCTTTCAAGTGTATTCACTTATCATAGTTTATGTAATTCTTTCTAGAAGGCCACCTTGTGGGAAAAACATTCTACACTCTGCCCTATACATGGTTCACAGTCCGTTCACAGCTTTCTTACAGGTGCCCACACCTGTCCATTGTGTAGAACCCACTAGCACCTATACAATGCTCCTGCCTGCCTCTTCTTCTTTACCAATGACAGCAAAACAGAGATGGTGGAACACAAAATCGTCCTAATGTGTTCATCTCAGCCTTTTCAAGAAGAAACAGCTCCCAAGTATGGATTACATCAAAGTGCTGTCAAAACAAACAAAATCCCAAGATAGGAGTAAAATCCATAACATTCTCAGAAACACTCAAGGTGGTATGTCCTAGTACCATACAATATGGCAGGTCTCTGGGAAACTTAGTGTCTCCTTGTTCAGCACTGTCGTGTGAAGACAGGCCTAAGGTAGAGAAGGCTTTGTCTTGGTGGGATTTGTAGTGGATATTTCGCCCATATGGCCTGAACCCCATCATCAGGAAATGTAAATCAGATCCCCAGTGGGGAGCAGTTAAGAAAGGTGCAGGATATTTACAAACAAACAAACAAAAAAGAATGCTGCTTCTGGTAAGTTGACAGCCTAGCTCTGCCAAGACAGGGTAGGAAAGTCCTTCATAATTCCTGCTTTACAATCAATGTCTGTTAGAGAAATGGGGCCAAATGGCTGAAGATCGATGCTGTAATGTATGGAGAGAAAATGGGAACTGTCCAGCAGCCACTGGTATGTCATTTCTTAGTTTTGGAAGCTGCTGGCTCTGCACCTCCTGTATAATCAGATATATTGATCCCTCTCAGGTCTCTGAGGTGGTTGAAGACTAGATAGCTAGAGTCTCAGTTAAAATTTGAGTTGTTTAGGAATTAAGAGGGTGTTCTGGATCTGAGAAGATGTTTTTAAAATTGTGATGCAAGTTAGGATGGAAGCTGAGTTGGATATAGAACTTTAAACTCATGGAGATGGTTGGATAGTAGAATGTTAAAGTCAGGTGCCAAATACGTATGGACTGGTCATTGGGAATATATGTTAAGCCATATAACTCTCATAATTGTGGCCTAATTATTTCTGTTGTTTTGTATTGTATTTATTGTTATAAGAGAAAAAGCCATTTGTTGGACTGAAAGGGGGAGCTGTTGGGGGGAAAAGATATACCTTAAACTTAAAAAAAAAGGAAGTGGATGGGGGGGCTGAGGGGGAAGAGGGTGGGAAGGTGGGACTGGAGGGGGGAGTAGGGAGGGGATTGCAATTGAGATATAACTTGAAGAAATAAAAAATAAATTTAAAAAATCTAAAAAAAAAAAAACCCAAAAAACCCAAAACTCTAGTACCATAAGAAAAAAAGAAGAAGAAGAAGAAAAAAAGAATGCTGCTTCCAGGCTGGACAGATGGCTCAGCGGTTAAGGGCATTGGTTGTTCTTCCAGAGGTCCTGAGTTCAATTCCCAGCAACCACATGGTGGCTCACAACCACCTATAATGGGATCTGATGCCCTCTTCTGTCATGCAGATATACAGGAAGACAGATCACTCATATAGATAAATAAATAAATCTCTTTTTTAAAAATGCTACTTCCAGGCTGGGGATGGTGGCATGCAGGCGGATCTCTGTGAGTTTGAGTCCAGCTTGGCCTATAAAGTGAGTCCAGGACAGTTAGAGCTGCACAGAGAAATTGTATCTTGAAAAGCAAAAACAAAAAAAAAAAAAGAATGCCAGCACCAACATGGCAGTTTGAAACTGTCTATAATAACCAGGAGGTGGTAGTACATGTCTTTAATCCCAGCACTTGGGAGACAGAGGCAGGCGGATCTCTGTGAGTTCGAGGCCAGCCTGGTCTATGGAGTGAGTTCCAGGACAGCCAGGGCTGTTACACAGAGAAACCCTGTCTCGAAAAACAAAAAAACAAAATGACTAATCTAGCAAACTTGGGTTTCTATTTGCTTTTTATGTGTTTTTTTTTCTGTTTTATTTATTTAAAGAATGATGGAAATGGAGAGACAGCTTAGTGGTGAAGAGCGCTGACTGCTCTCACTGAAGACTTGAGCTTGGTTCACAGCACCCATACCAGGCAGCTGACAACTGCCTATAACTCCAGCTCTAGGGGATCAGACGCCCTCTTCTGACCTCTGTGGGCTCCTATGCACAAGTGGCATACACTCCCTGACACATGTACATAACATATAAAGTGATAGCAACCTTTAACAAAAAGAATAGTGACCTTTTTTAAAAAAAAATAAAGCTTGCATTTATTTATTTATGTGTTTTTTTTACAGATTTAATTATTTATTTTATGTATGAGTGCTTTATCTGCATGAACATCTGCACCCAGAAGAGGCCATCAGATCATGTTATAGATGGTTATGAGCCACCATGTGGTTGATGGGAATTGAACTCAGGACCTCTGGAAGAGTAGCCAGTGCTCTTAACCACTGAGCCATCTCTCCAGCCCAAATAGTGACTTTTTTGTTCAGACAGCAGATAACTTGTTAATAAACAAGTCTTAAGTGAATCATTAAAAAAGAATTGACATTCTTTCTTGAGTCCTCAGTGTCTAGCAGAGTGAACTTGGTGTAGTTTGTGAGGCTCCCAGTGGGGACTGTGGGAGAGAATGGTTTCTGGAGTCATGGCAATGAGGTGGTCAAACAAGCTTCAGGCCTTCCCTTTTGACAGGGAAAGTTTCTAATGTGGTGTGACGCACATCCTCAGTAATGCCCCAGAGGTGTGGATAGAAATGAAAACTAGGGAGCCGGGAGTGGTGGCGCACACCTTTAATCCCAGCACTTGGGAGGCAGAGGCAGGCGGATCTCTGTGAGTTCGAGGCCAGCCTGGTCTACAAAGCAAGTCCAGGACAGCCAGGGCTGTTACACAGAGAAACCCTGTCTCGAAAAACCAAAAAACAAACAAACAAACAAACAAACAAACAAACAAACAAAAAAAGAAATGAAAACTAGGAATGGTGCTATGGTGTATCCCAAGAACCAGAGAACAGAGCCGATTCTGCATTCAGCCCTCGGAAAGCTTTTCAGAGCAAGTGACGTGACTGTGCCTTGAATGCTGAGTACAGCCTCTGAAGGGGGATTCCAGGGAAGGCATCCGAAGGGCAGGGAGCAACAGCTTGAGCAGAAGCCTCTTGTTCCACGATGGGAAATGGGTGATGGGTTGCAGTTTACAAAGGGGAGGCGTTCTGGGAAGCAGTTAGGCAGAAGCGGAACTGCAGAAGCCAAAAGGCAAGGTTTAGTTAGAGGCTTTTCAAGAGCTACTGACTTTGGTGGATCAGGTCTTTGCTTTTGATCGGCAGGTGTTGCTGTCTATGTGCTGGATTCCGAGGCCTGAATAACACTTCCATCATGGTGTCAGTGGTGCTAAGGTCTGGGGCCTGATACACTGGCAATGGAAAACTAACTAAGACATCAAGGTTCAGTGACAGACCCTGTCTCAAAAATTAAAGATGAATATGATTTAAAAAAAATACTTAGCCTGGCGTGGTGGCACACACCTTTAATCCCAGCACTCGGGAGGCAGAGGCAGGCGGATCTCTGTGATTTTGAGGCCAGCCTGGTCTACAAAGTGAGTCCAGGACAGCCAGAGATACACAGAGAAACCCTGTCACAAAAAAAAAAAATACTTGATTTTGACCTCAGGGCCTACACACACACACACACACACACACACACACACACACACTATACAGATGTACACATAGTAACAAGCATGTACGCTATGCATATTTTCAAAAACATGACTCTGCACCCACATCAGGTGGCTCACAGCCTCCTGTGGCTCCAGCTCCAGGGAATCTATTGCCCTGTTCTGGTCTCCATGGGGAACTTCACACATGTAGCACACACACACACACACATTTTTTTTTAAAAAGAATTCTTTTTAGAAGATTTCAAGCTCTCAAAGTAAACAAGGTTAGTATGAATCCAGGGGTACTGAAAAAATTTAAAGCAGCTCTATGTGAATGTTATTCATCCATATTTATTTTCAGATAGTCAAGGGAGATGTCTGTAGCATACATATGTATGAATATCTGTTTATGTGTTTAGCTTTCTTTGTTTTAAGAGTTATTTGGGGGGGCTGGAGAGGTGGCTCAGAGGTTAAGAGCACTGGCTGTTCTTCCAGAGGTCCTGAGTTCAATTCCCAGCAACCACATGGTGGCTCACAGCCATCTACATTGAGATCTGCTGCCCAGGCATATATGTAGAGCAAATACTGTATACATAATAAATAAATAAATGTTAAAAAAAAATTAAAAAAAAAAGAGTTATTTGGGGGCTGTAAAGACTACTTGGGGTTAAGAGCACTTATTCTCACAGAGGACCCAAGCTCAACTCCGAGCACCCAGTTGGTGGCTCACAACTATCTGTAACTCCAGTCCCAGGGGATCCGACATCCTCTTCTGACCTCTGCAATCACTATACACACATATGGTGCATAGACATACATGCCGCCAAAACACGTATACACAGAAAAATGTCTTTATTTTTATTATCTGTGTATATGGGTGTTTTGCCTGTATGTATGTCCATGCACCATATGTATGCTTGGTGCCTGTGGAGGCCAGAAGAGGGCATCAGATCCCTTAGGACTTGACTGGAGAGATGGCTCAGTGCTTAAGAGCACTGACTGCTCTTCCAAAGGACCCGGGTTCAAATCCCAACACCATATGGCAGTTTACAGCTGTCTGTAATTGCTGGGTGTGGTGGTGCATGCCTTTAATCCCAGCACTTGGGAGGCAGAGGCAGGTGGATCTCTGTGAGTTCAAGGCCAGCCTGGTCTACAGAGTGAGTCCAGGACAGTCAAGGATACACAGAGAAACCCTATCTCCAAAAACATAAAACAAACAAACAAAACAAAGATCCCTTAGGACTGTAGTTACAGGTAGTTATGAGCCATACGACGTAGGGCGAGGAACTGAACTCAAATCCTCTACAAGAGCAACAAGTGCTCTTAACTACAGAGCCGCCTCTCCAGCCCTTCTGAATCATTCTTAACCTTGGGTTCTAGGGCAGAGCATTTTAGTGAGACTTGGCTATGGAATTTGGGCATGCACAGTTCCATGTGTATTTATTATTTGGCTCATCTTCATTTCATAAGTGATCACGCAGCAGTAGAATCTAAACAAATGCCAAGTCATCTTGACCTTGACATTGGCTTCATCATCAGCCCTAGCAGCCATTAGTCTGTTCTGTGTGTATCTGTGTCATTCCCAAATTTCCTGTATGTAATATATCATTCCCAAATTCCCTGTATGTAATATGTCATTCCCAAAATTCCCTGTATGTATCTATGTCATTCCCAAATTCCCCTGTCTCTGAAATCTGAGATTTTGTGCTGTATTCCAAAAGACTAAGCAGATTCCACTGCCTCCAGCTGCACTGGCCAGCTATGGCTGGCCGGACCACTGACTTCTGTTTCTTCTAGAAACACTGTCAGAGCCTGATAGCCACATGACTTGCCACACCAATCTTCAAATTTCTGCCCAAATGTTCCCGTTCCACTGTGATCCAGTTGCACTGCCACCCTTTCTTACTCTTTCTATTTTTCTTTTTTTTTTCCTTTCTAGACAGAGTTTCTCTGTGTAGCCCTGGCTATCCTGGAACTCTATAGACTAGGCTGGCCTTGAACTCACAGAGATCCCCTGCCTCTGCCTCCCGAGTGCTGGGGTTAAGGGTGTGTGCCACCACGTCTGGCTATTACAGACAGTTTCAAACTGCCACGTGGGTGCTGGGATTTGAACCCTTGTCCTTTGGAAGAACAGCCAGTGCTCTTAGCTGCTGAACCATTTCTCCAGCTCTCTAATTTTTTTAACTAATATTTAAAATGTGATTTAAAAGTCATCGGGCTATTCTATGTAGATTGTCAGCCTTTGGGGAGGGATTTTGTTCACTGCTGAACTCCCAGAACTTAGATCAGCGTGTGGCTGACGCATGATTGGAACTAAGTACTCAGAACAATCAAGTAGCAATAAGGCATGAAAAGTAAGTGTGTGTGTGTGTGTGTGTGTGTGTGTGTGTGTGTGTGTAGCATATGTGTGTACCCACATGTAGGTATGTGTGCATATTGGTGCATATGAACATGTGTGTGGAAGACAGAGATTAACATTAGGTGCTTCCTCTATTGATTTCCATCTTTTTAAAATATGCTTTATTTATTTTATGTATATGAGTGCTCTATCTACATGCACACCTGCAGGCCAGAAGAGGGCATCAGATCCCCTTATAGATGCTTGTGAGCCACCATGTGGTTGCTGGGAATTGCACTCAGGACCTTAGGGAGAGCAGACAGTGCTCTTAACTGCTGGGCTATCTCTCCAGTCCTCTATCTTATTTTTTAAAAATTAATTGCATTATGTATGTATGTATGTATGTATGTATGTATGTATGTATGTATGTATGTATGTATGTATGATGTATGTATGTATGATGTATGTATGTATGTATGATGTATGTATGTATGTATGATGTATGTATGTATGTATGTATGTATGTATGTATGTATGTATGCTCAAGGCACAAGCATAGAGGTCAGAGGACAACTTTCCTAATTAGTTCTACCACGTGGGTCCCAGGGATCTAATTCAGGTCATCAGGCCCAGTAGCAGGTACCTTTGCCCTCTAAACCATCTAACCAACCTCACCTTACTTTTTGAGATGGACTCTTCCTGAGAGGGGACGTTTAACCTGGTTGCAACTGTGTGACCCTCTCTGGTGTGGACAGAGGTGGGGAGCTCAGGACTGTATGCACTGGGACATGCAGGCCAGGGACAAGGAGTGACCCCACTCCTACTGCTCTTCCGAGGTTGGACATGAGAGATGGCTCAGCAGTTAAGAGCATTGTCCGACTCGACCGCACTCCTGCTGCAGACCGGCTCCTCCTGTGGACTGTACTGTGGCCCCACAGGGGAGCAGAGTGGGACGACATTGTCCTTTTTATGATATGACTGCATCTCCTCCTAGCAAGGGTAGGCCCCACATAATGTCCTCTAGAAGTTCAGGGTTTCTTTAGAGCGCTTAGACAGGTGTCACATGCTCGCTGTTCAGAGGCTGGGAGAAGCCCTGGAACCACAGGAAGTCACCAGTGTGACCTCTGTGACTCACCTGGGTCACTGCTCCCCAAAGACAATGTTGTGACACTGACAGGGGCCCGTTGGCAGTTCTCATCCCCACTTGTAATGAATGTGTTTTTTCTCAGTCTGCCACCAGGTGTACCTGGCCTTTCTCAAAGACTGTTACTATGAGCAACATCAGTCACAAACATTTCAAGTGGACATGGGGCCAGCGCACAATACCTAGCCATCTCAATAACCACAAAACTTGGGTTGTGTGCCAGAACCATGTGTCCAGCAAAATGTGGTTATGATAAGATAGTTACAAGTATGTCCTGCTGGGTCGTCCAAGAGAGATGTCTCTTTGTTGGGCAAAGACTTCAAGGTTTAAAGGAACCATCTGGGTTCCCTGAGCCCAGGAGCACTTCATAAGCATTTATTAGCCAGAGGGACATTGGAGGTAACTGCCAGCAAGTGCTTTCTGGAAGCCAGTGGTCCACTGCCAGGCCCTCCTGGGGACTCTGTCAGGAATCCTGTCTCCCAGGCATCCTTCAATATCCTTCTGAGTCATTTGGCATCCTCCCTCAGGAAGTGACTGACGGTGACAGATGGGGGCAATGATGAACTCTCTGAAGTCCACTTGGAAGTCTCTATTGGTGTCTAGTTCCTTAAGCACTTTGTTTGTTCAGACCTTCTGTGTCATCTCCATTCTAGAGGAGGGAGCGGCCAGAGTCAGCAACAGGGATGCAGAGCAGGGCCTGGGACTCAGTCAGCTGCAGCCCCAGTGTCAGAGGGGGAGGGAAAAGCACCCACAAGTGGGCCACATGCCAGTCAAGCTGTGGAGCCAGCCACACAAAGACACACAGGTATATACAGGCTGTGAGATGCTCTTGGGTGGCATAACAGGACATCAACAACTTAAATGCTGTCCGTCTCCCAGGACCTCACAATTGGCTTTGATGTATGTGCTGGAGATCTCAACTCAGACCTGCAGGCCTTGACGGCAAGCTCTTTACCTACTAAGCCATCTCTCCAGCCCCTCTACTGTACTTTCAGCTGGACTATCTGCTTTGTGGGCCTGCAGGCCTCACAACCATAAGGCAAGGTGGCTGCTTCACCTGCATTCATCAGTGACGAAGACTAACAGACCAGAGGACCCCCGGGACCTGCACAGAGACTCTGCTCTTCTCTGCTCCGGCACCCTGCTCAGGTCCCAGGTCTTTCTTGGAGAAGCAAACCTGGCACAGTCTCTGAAAGCCTGGACATGTGACAGGGATAACACACCATCCTCACTGAGAGGTGACTAGAGGGCAGATCTGAGCATCAGAATCAGGGGACTGGTTATTCAGCTGAGGGCTAGAACGTTCATGTTCCTGTGGCTGCTTCAGAAAGTGTGAGTCCAGACCACCCACTAAGCCACCGCTGTGTGCGTGAAAGTAGGTGTCAATTATAGCAGGCTGGAATGGCAAAGTAAGGGGAGGCTGCAAATTCAACGGTCAAAGAGAAGTGGGGCACACCCACCCACCTAGACACCCCACACACATCAGAATGCCAGAACCAAGACTGAGGAGAAGGCTCAGTTCATAAAGCGCTTGCCACAGGTTCTGGGTTTGACTCCATGAACCTAGAAAAATGCTGAAGATGGTAGTATCAAGTACAAGAAGGTGCTTGTAATCCCAGCACCAGGGATGTGGAGACAAAGAAATCCTTGGGGCTTGCTGGCCAGCCCATCTAGCCTAATTGGTGAGTTCCAGGTCAATGTCCTTGTCTGAGAGAGAGAGAGAGAGAGAGAGAGAGAGAGAGAGAGAGAGAGAGAGAAGCCAACCATCAGGGTAACAAGTGCTGCCCTTAGCCTTGGTCAGAGAAGCTTCTGTCTCTAGTGGCAAAGGTCAATGCAGAGACACATACTGGCTTACATGCTTAGGGTAAGTGATGGTGTTCAGTCCTATTGGGACATCAATACCACCCCCTCAAAGTTCAGGGACTATCACAGAAGAGTAGGTGGAAGGAATGAATGTAAGAGCCAGACAATGGGAAGGGGTGCTGTTAAAAGCTGACATGGCCATTACCACTATGAACTTACAGGGGCTGTGGTTACTTGTATGAAGACCTGCACAAGATGGGGCTCATCAGCATTCCATCATGGATAGGAGAGGGGCTCATGAGGCCCACCCCTATCTGAGGAGCTACTGGCAGTTAACAGTGCTGAGGGCAGGGAGGCCATTTCTTCAGCTATGCAGCCACTGGCAAGTTGCCCATTTCCAGCGAACAACCTCCAACTGATGGTTGTGCAAACAATCCTACTTAAACTCATAGGGTAACACAAGCAATCTAGAAAAAACATGGAATTGGGAATTATTGGAAGAGGGGTTCAGTGGTAGTGAGAAGGGAGTAAGGGAGGGTAATATGGGCATGAAAATGACTTAAATACGTTTACGGTATTGTCAAAGAATAGAAATAAATACACACTAGAAAACAAACAAATAAACAAACCCTTCAAGGTGGGAGCTCCTGAGGAAGTATGGCTAATGTTGACTTTTGACCTCTGTATGCATGTACAGTCATGTACATACATATGTACACGTGTGTGCTATACATTACACAGATACACAGACACCCATAGACACACACACATACACCCTGAAGATTAATTTCTCAAATTTTGGTAATCACCAGAACATCCCATACCCCATGCACAAGTCAACAATGTGGTGGCTGTCCTCAGAAAGCCCCAGATTTAGCCGGGTGGTGGCGGCGAACACCTTTAATCCCAGAATTTAAGAGGCAGAAGCAGGTAGATTTCTGAGTTCAAGGCCAGCATGGTCTACAGAGTGAATTCCAGGCCAACCAAGGCTACAGAGAGAAACCTTATCTCGATAAACCAAAACAAACAAAGAAAAAGAAAGAAAGAGAGAAAGAAACAAAAGCCACAGACTTAGAGAATTTATACTACCAAACAATAGTAACTTTCATACTAATCAGAATTTTGTTCACAACAATGTTTATCTGAGGAAAAGAAAAGAAAAAAGTCTGTATTCAAGATGGTTCATTTCTCCCCTCCAAACTTCTGTATTTTTCTGTCATTTATAAAAACATTTCTAATAAAACAAAACAGATGGATTTTATTGTAAAAATATGCCATCGTTGCCTTCCTGGTTAGGACAGACACAATGCTCTGTGGTACTTGGTGTCTGTTCAGTGACACTTGAGGCTGAGCATTCTGAATTTCAACTTCAGCTGTGAGGACCCCCTTAGACGGCAGGGGAGCAGAGTGGTGGGGGATAAGGAGATGAGAACAGAGAGAGGGAAATAAGGAGGGTCAAAGAGAGGAATGGGAGGCTGGAAGGAGACTCTGCTTAGATCTGTCATGGGCCACCCAGAGCAGAAGCAGGCTGGCTTCTGGCCTCTTTGGAGGCTCCTCGCTCTGGGGTCCTGCCTGAGAACTGAACTCAAGGGAGGCTGCTGGCTGGGGGTGGGTAGAGCAGCCAGGAACAGACACCTCCCTTGTCCTTGTTCATGTTGGTTCCACTAATACCAGGTCAAGCGGACCTGGGATTGGAGGAGGAACCCTTTACAAGGCTGAAGTCTTGGAGACAGATAGCTCTGAGGGTCTAGCAGACAATCTCAGGCATTGTCCCAGACCCCACTCTCTGCCTTAGGTTGGAATCCCATCCTCCTAACCTTACAGGGAAACACTCCTGGTGGCAAATGGCTTAGGACTCTACTGTAAGTTCCTAGGCTCCCTCTGATCATGCCGTCTGGACTCAAGTGCTCCAGTGTCCCCTCTGTAGGGGTCAGAGGGCCATTTCTTGTCTGTGTTTATACCTTTCAGGGTCTGCTTACTCCTCCTGGCACTATGGGTCACAGCTGATAGGTTTGACCTTGTCCTCCTTTCTGCCTACCAGGCTCTCATCTTACTGTCTGCCTGGCCTTACCTTCAAGACACCTGGGAGCTCCCTCTCTGTCAGCATCATCAGCTCCCTGCTCCTCAGCTTCCAATTGCTACCCTCGCTGACTGCAAACCTGTTGAAGACTTTGATGATTGGACTAATGGCCGTCTCCAGCTCCAGATGGTGCTGGTGTGGGTCTGCCTTCCTCTCAGGTCCTTTTTGGCTCATTTTAGCTAAAGACAAATGTTTGGGTGGAGGCCCCATGGCCCTTTATAAGGCCAGACTCACACTGACACAAGGTGGGATGATCCATGGCTCTGTCCCTTCCCATTTGGTCAGGGCAGATCCAATGGAAGGCATTGCTGGGACCCTTTCTGCCCCTGGGAAGGCCACACTGTGCTGTGTGGCCCCCCATGGAGTCATCCCTGATCATAACAGGGTTCTCCCCACTCTGTCAGAAGATGCCAGCATTTAGGTCAACGTGAGGAGTGTCTGAGAGGGAACAGTGGGGCAGGTAAAAAATCGAACAGCCCATGTGATTCAGAGAAGCAGCTGATGCATCAACTCTATGTGCACCCGGCAGCCCCTGGCTTGCTCGCCATAACGGTGACTCTCAGAAGCACATCTGCATGGAGAAGCTGGGGAGCAGGGCTTGGAGGGCTCGCAGGGCAGGGGTCTGGGTTATGAACCTTTTCAAGGCCAGAGGAGGGGGTCCAGCCCCAAGAGGAGCTATTTTTCTGGAGCCTTGGAAGTGTCATTGTCCTGGTCACTCTTCTGCCTGCAGTCCAGAGAAACTCTCTGCAGTTAGAGGAGAAGGAATGTGACCTCTGTACAGAGGAAACCCCCAAATCAGCCCTCCAACTCCATTGGCTCTTAGTTGGAGTAAAAAGGTCACTGATTTTGGCCATCTTGCAGCTGGCTAGCACAGTGAGGCCCTGCCCCCAGTCTGTGACAGATGGCACTCCTCTGGTGCAAGGATAACGGTTGCCTAGGTTACTTCTGCTTCTGCTTCCAGCACTAACTCTTCTCTCAGCCACAGGCATCTATGGTGTCTGCGGTGGCAAGAGGTCAGCAGCCTCTCTTCCTTTGCCATCTCAGCCTTTGGGTCAGATCCAGTCAGCTCTGCATGTAGACACGCTGTTCATTGAGAAGTGTTTTGTCCAGAACTGTAATACTTGGTTATTTTGACCTAGACTTGACCAGTCTCTCTCTTCCCCTTCAAGGCTAAAGACATCTACTGAAAAATCCAGGCCCAGGAAAATGAAAAGAGGAAGCGCTGAGATCTTAAAAAGATCTCCACTCCTAGACAAGGGCATAAATCCCTTGCGCCTCCATCAGCCTACCCCTCTCTCTCTCCTCACTCCTGTCCTGGAGACAAGACATTGGTTTAGGAGCAATGCTCTGACCATTGAAAGAGACCTTTTTTCCTTTCCTTTATTTTTTTTAAACTTTTATTCTTTTCTCATACATTACATCCCAACCACAGTTTCCCCTTCCTCTGATCATCCTAATCCCTCCTCCCCACCTCTCCTCTCCCCCTGAGCAACTGGGGGAGAAGCAGTGGAGAGAGGAGTTGGAGAAGGAGGACATGGCCTGATGGAGCAGACCCAGAAGAGACCAGACAACTGATTGGCAAGTAACCCAGGGAATGCAGAATAGTTTAGGGGTGATTACTAATAATTTGCTAAGGCTATTCTAATAAATCATAGGTTTCTGTCTGAATTATTGGGGCTGACTGGGTCACAATAAGAGCCAGATTGAGTGTAATAAATAATTGCTTCTTCAGATGGCCTTTCTTTCAGAGACTTTTCTTTCTCTCCAGCACACAGCACACTCAAATGCTGGCTTATCCATAGAATGAGCTTTCCGGCTTGGGTATGATGAGCTCTTCACAACTAAGACTATTCTCCCAGATACATGGGAGCAGCAGTTCAAAACCAACCTTTGCTGTATCCATAATCCCACCATTCCTGCTGCATCCAACCCCAGATGGTCTCGATACACTTCCTGTTTCTCATCTTCCAGATGGTGGGAATGCTGGCTAGGTGGAAACTTCTACCTTCTTAGTGCAGGTGTGGCTTCACACACACACACACATATACACCACACACACACAAACACACATAGATACACATATCATATCACATATAGACCACACACACATATAGACATACAGATATAGAAACACATACTCACACACACAGACACACAGACACAAACACACACACACACACCACGCCGCACACCACACAGTGATAGATTGCCTGAGATCTTTTCCCTGGAGCTAAGACTTGTGTGTTTTCTTCTCCACTCCTTCAAATGAGGGTAAGCTGCAGGAATGTGCCTCCCAAGGCTGCAAAGCTGGGACAGAGCCCATAAAACATCTGCTATCCAGTTCCTTACAGAAAAGCTTTTTCTTAACTGACAGCCTTTCTCCCACCAGCCTGGAGACACGGGCAGGGACTATCCAGCCATGTTGTGGATGCAACTGGGTGTTCTGGCTGGTTTTATCTCAGCTTGATACAAGCTAGAGCTAAGAAGAGGGAACCACAGTCGAGAAAATGCCTCAAAGGGACTGGCCTGAAGGGGTATCTTCTTAATTAGTGATTGATATGGAAGGGTCCATCCTGAGAGTTGTAAGTTGAAATAAACACTCTTCTCCCTAAGTTGCTTTTGATCATGGTGTTTTCTTACAGCAATAGAAACCCTGACTAAAACACAGAGACATTCACAAAAGTCAGGTCCTCTCCTAGGGCGGCAAAGTTTATGGATTAAATTACAGCCGGTTGTAACTTAATCTGCCCTTTAACTCCTCACTGCTTTGCCAGGGCCAGAGGCGGACTGTGGAAAGAGAAGCCCAGGGCTGCTGTCCTTCCTCTCACTGGCTGGCAGCCAGTGTGTAGTTACCCCTCCGCTTTGACTAAGTATGATATGTCTGGGGAGGTAGGCTGGCAGCATCCCAAGGCAAGAGCACAATCCCTGCCCATGAACCACTGTCTTGGTAAAGAGAGAAGACATGAGGAATGGTGGTTCATAGGTCTATCTCAGGACCCAGAGTGTGTTGAGGGGAGACTGTGACAACATTGCCCATCTTGAGAAGACCGTGGTCCATGTGCTGAGTGTTGGGTTGGGGAGGGGCTACAACTGTCACCAAGGCTGCCTTTGGACAAGAAGAAGCAAGGCATGACAGACTCAGCCCATGATGCAAAGCGGTGAGCTACCCTAACAATGAGATCTTCCTTAGGTCGTCAACTTTGTCTGCCAGCATGGAGCTTGGGGCTGACAGTGAGCCATCAGCTGTCCTCAGAGGGATGCATGGGGTCAGGTGGGCAGACAGCCTATGAGGGAGCCTGTCCCAGCTTTTCAGAACACTTCCCTAGGATACTCCGGATAAAGGACACGTGATACATGATTTATGAGCCCACGATTGCCTAATAACTAACCTGGGCACACAGGATTGCACCAGGAGGGGCTGGAGAGAATGCTTCATAGTTAAGAGTGCTTGTTGTGCAATGATGAGAACCAGAGCTGAGATCTTAGCATTCACATAACAAGCTGAGTATCCTGGACATGTTCATAACCCCTACTCTGAGGAAGGCTGATGCAGAAGAATCACTGGGGCTCACTGGAGTCTAGTCCAGCCCAGAAACTATGAGCCCCAGGTTCAGGGAGACACATTGCCTCAAATGTATGAAGAATGACAGACTCAGATACCCTTTGCCTTCTTCTGCCCTGTGTGTATGCTCACAGGTGCATGGCCACACACAGGCCTGCATATATTCACACATGTTCACACACTTAAACACATACAAGTAAATAAACAGTTTTAAGGAAAGATCACACCAGGAAAAGGACTGAGAGGAAATGTAAAGGTTAGTAGGACAAGGCTGGTCCATAAGACTGAGCTGGGGACAAAGGCTGTGTCTGATCCCCAGCAGGGCTGGGACCATTTGGTCCTCAGAGTTTAGAACTCTTTTTCAGAGAAAGTAGAGAATGAGAAGGGGAACATGGGCCTTGACCAGAACATTCTGGAGGGATATGTAGACTTGAAGATTCTTGATGCTGTACACCCAGTTGCAGCTTCAGAGAATGGAGGGGAGGCTCAGGTCCAAAGAAACCTAGGCCATTTAGAGCTTTGTGGGGTTCAGTGGGAATATTGGGCCCGGCATAGGACTGAGTATGGCTTGAGTCTGTATCATTTCTCATGAGCTTGTTTCTTTTTTTTATATTTTAATTAATTAATTAATTAATTAATTAAAAATTTTTTTTGGTTTTTTGAGACAGGGTTTCTCTGTGTATCTTTGGCTGTCCTGGATTCACTTTGTAGACCAGGCTGGCCTCGAACTCACAGAGATCCGCCTGCCTCTGCCTCCCGAGTTCTGGGATTAAAGGCGTGCGCCACCACTGCCTGGCAATTACAGACAGCTGTGAGCTGCTGTGTGGGTGCTGGGATTTGAACCTGGGTCCTTTGGAAAAGCAGTCAGTGTTCTTAACCACTGAGCCATCTCTCCAGCCTAAGCAGTCTGATGTTTCACATGCTTGTTCCACAGCTTGTTCCTCTGTGGGTGGTGCCATTTTGGGAAGCTATCAAACCTTCAGGAGGTGAGACCTACCTGGTAGAGATGAGTCTTTGGTGGCAGACCTTGATGGCTGTGTCCTGGCCTCACTGCTTTCTGCTCTGCTGCAGTACACAGGTGACTCCAGCACACACTCTGCCAGCACAAGCCGTGCCACAAGGGACGAAGGCCTTCTGGAGCTGTCAGCAAAATACACCTTTATTTGTAAGGTATTATAATAATAATAATAGCTGAGCAGTGGTGGCGCACATCTTTAATCCCAGCTCTCAGGAGGCAGAGGCAGGCAGATCTCTTGTGAGTTTGAGACCAGCCTGGTCTACAGAGTGAGTTCCAGGACAGCCAGGGCTACATAGAGAAACCCTATCTTGAAAAACCAAAAAAGAAAAGAAAAACAAGAACAAGAACAACAATAGCAGCAACCCAGCCTTTGTTCCTTATATTATTTCGGCCAAGTTTTATAACCACACAGATAGATGCAGAAGTAGAAAATTGGTGCCAGGAGTATTCTCATTGTTATGAATAAATCTGACCATGTGATTCTTAAGAAGTCTGGAAGAGGGCTGGAGAAATGGCTCAGTGGTTAAGAGCAGTCCTTTGAACCAAAGGACCAGAGATCAAATCCCAGCACCCACATGCATTTCACAGCTGTCTGTAATTGCCAGATGTGGTGGCACATGCCTTTAATACCAGCACTCATGAGGCAGAGGCAGGTGGATCTCTGTGGGTTCAGGCCCAGGCTGGTCTACAAAGCAAATCCCAGGACAGCTAGCTAGGGCTACACAGAGAAACCCTGTCTTGAAAAACCAAAAAAAAAAAAAAAAAAACCCACGAAAAACAAACAAACAAAAAAAAACCCAGCAACAACAACAAAAAAAGTCTGGAAGAGTTTGAAGCTATAGTGTTCTGCCTGTTTCTCAAGACCCCCAAAACCACCCAGGGGCCAACTCTGATGTAAATGCATGAAGGTTGTTTATTCAAGCACAGAAGCTGGACTCTCAAAGGTCACCAACTCAGTGGTTCAAGTTGAGAGCCCTGAACTCCAAAAATATAGGGTTTATATAGGGGCTTAGACAAAGAAACAAGTTTTTTTAATCACATGATTGGATGACAATTGGGTAGCTAGTCATGTCTACCTCTGATTGGCTCATTGTTACTGACTAACCAGCTGAGGTCAGCTTGATCACCAGAAAGTTTGTTTAGACTTTTTGGGTCCTTTCTCAGAGTGAGCTGTCTGGTGATGACAAGGGAACACCCCTGGAATGCAAGGTCAGGTACATTTTGTTGTTGTTCTGGAACTGGAGGTCAGCTCTGAGTCAAGCTTAATACAAAATGGAATCTTTTTTTCAAGATGGAGTCAGTCGGCCTCTACAATAGAAGCCTTAGGATGCTGTCAGCAGACCTCAGTGACCGTTTCTGGTGGGACTGTAGAAGAGCAGAATGCCAATAGAACTCAGAGAGTGGAGACAACACTCAGGAGGTTTTCAATGGGAACGGCGACTCTGGAAGTGGACTGAAGATCATTCCAGCATGGAGTCTGTCTATATATAGTCTGTGTCTTGAAATTTTGAGTGGGGCATAACTCAAAAGTAACAGGGCACTTAATTTGGCAGAGGAAGTTTCTAAACAGGTCAGCATCCAGGCCATGACACAATTGTTAGTGGATGCTTTCAGCCAGGTTTGCAGTGGGAAGTAAGAGCAAGAGAGAAGAGAAAGATATAAAAGGCACACAGTGTGGCCAAGAGAGGCATGCAAAGGAGATGAAAGCTGCTGTGAAGGGCTTGTAACTGTGATGACCACCACTGAAAAGGAGCTGAGTGAGGAATTTGCCCTGGAGCAACAGAATAGGTGTCTCAAACCCTACCACACCCCCACCACCACCACCACAAACATGGCCATGGACCCTGTCTTAGTTTCTATTGCCATGACAAAACACCATGACCAAAGCAACTTATAAAAGAAGATATTTAATGGTTAGAGTAACTGGTTAGAGCCCATGACCATCATAGCGAAGAACAAGGTAGCAGGCAGGGAGGCATGGCACTGGAGCACTAGCTGAGAGCTCACATCTCATTCACAACCATGAGGTGGGGGGGGGGGGAGAGCTTACTGAGTCTGGCGTGTACTTTTGAAACCTCAAAGCCCACCTCCAGTGACACATCTCCTCCAATAAGGCCACACCCTCTAACCCTTCCCAAAGAGTTCCACAAACTCCAGATCAGGCATTCCAATATATGAACGTATGGGGGCCATCCTTATTCAAAGCACCAGCCCTCCCCAGAGTGATGTCTTAAAGCCCTGTCACTGTGAGCCTGAATGCATTCTTCCTCCCTTGAATTGTTTCTGCCCATATTGTGGCTGGCAGCAGAGGCAGGTCAGAGGCCTGTTCACCTCCGACTACTCACATCAATGTCCCCTCAGTGTCACCCCTGACCCCCACCAACCTAAGTGCTGCTGAGTTCTTGGTCCTCCATGTCTGCCCCTCACTCTGATTCCTGAAGATTTTCAGATCACTCTTTACTTCAGAGAGCTGAGACACCTTGTCCAGCTATGCAGTCATTGCCTGGGAGCATGTCAGAGATGTATCGTGGCAGGCTCTAAACTCAAGGACCAGAAACTGTACCTAAACTTGTCCAAGCCTTGGCTTTGAATGACACAGCTCTAAAGGCTGGACAGAGCCAGACGCAGCCACGGACTTGACTTCCTTGGCCATTGGCACTTATTTTTAAAAACTAAAAATTATTTTTCTATCAAATGTGCAGATAAGCCAGGCTGGGTGGCACATGCCTTTAAATCCCAGCACTTGGGAGGCAGAGGTAGAAGCTGATGGAACTTTGAGTTCCAGGCTAGCCTGGTCTACAGAGTGAGTTCCAGGATAGGGCTATGCAGAGAAAACCTATCTTGAAACAAACAAACACATGTGCAGATAAATCCACCGAGAGTATACCAATACATCACTGGGCTAAGGACACTCCTGCTCCTCCAGGTGTACCCCAGAGTACAAGAATTCAGTGGGAGCAGTAGAGGCTCACAAGATCACATTCAGATCTCTGCCAAGTCATGAGAAAACATTTGCCATCACCTCTATCCTTGCCCTCCACACACCTTCTTTATCATCCATTGTGATTAATTTATGTATCTAACTCATTGTCGGGCTACTTGGGCCATCTGGACTTTGGCCTGTCCTTCACTGTCCCCTTGGCTGGGCAATCTATTAGAAGCTCTACTCTTGCTCTGGCCTAGAGCTAGAGTTGCCTGGTCTGAAAGCTTTCCCCCACAGCTCCCTGCTCAGTGCCACCCCCCGAACACTGAAAAAGCACAGGGTCACCATGGTTTTGCTCTTTGGGAGTCAATCCCAGAATAATTACCAACAAGCCACTTTTCACTTTCTAAAGTGGCTCCGTGTGAGAGATGGGAGGGCCAGACTAAACATGTGGTCAGGCCTCCAAAGACCTTGATGGGGCCTCAGAAACATCTTCCCTGTTCAGTCTGTGGCTGTTGCTGTGTGTCACATCTCCCCTTGCTCCCTCCTTGCTCTGTCCTGCTAAGGCTCCTCAGAGTGTCCCAGCCCTGCCATCTAGGTAACTAACATTCCAGAGACTGCCTCCTCTGACCTTGATGTCCCATGGTAACCAGGGTTTCATGCTAACTCGGGTTGGCCCACCTGCCTACTATGTTAGAAGAGGGTGACCTTGAACTCCTGATGCTCTTGTTTCACCTCCCAAGTGATGATATTACAGGTGTGCATCACCACACCCAGTTTATGTGGTTCTGGGGATCAAACCTGAAAGAAAGCTGGGCCATGGTGCTACACGCCTTTAATCCCAGCACTCAGGAGGCAGAGGTAGGTGGATCTCTGTGAATTTGAGGCCAGCCTGGTCTACAAAGTGAGTCCAGGACAGCCAGATATACACACAGAGAAACTCTGTCTCAAAAATCAAAAACAAACAAACAAAACACCAAAAAACCTGAATGAAAAAAAAAAAAGAAATAAAAGGAGGACATGACTACTCCTAAGGGCCTAAGGGTTGAGGTTTTTATTATAGATATAAGGGAGAGCACAGGCAGGGCATCTGGAAGAGTCCAGAGTGAACATGACTGGCAAACTAAACCAGGCCAAGTGAGGAAAAGGGAGAGAAGTGAGGAAGAGCCAGGAGCCAAGAGGCCAAGAGACCAAGAGACCATATGGGACCTGGAGCCAAAATGGCTGAGGTTATATAGGGAAAAGAAGCTGAGGTAAGGAAGGGGAAGAAAGTTTCTGGAAGGGGAAGCCCAGCCTAGGGCTTCTTGTGCTGGAGAGTTAAGGGCGGGGCGGGGTATACCAGGTACTGGCAATTTTGAGCCTGGAGTTCAGCATCTGCTTTGATATGTTAATAGACACCTCAGTTAGACCTTTGCCCTAGGTTTGAGACCTAACAAAACCCAGGGCTTCATACTTGCTAGGTAAGCATGCCACCAACTGAGCTACACCTCACCCCCAGCCTGTCTATTTATTTAACATATATTTAGGCTACACCCCACCCCCAGCCCGTCTATTCTTTAACATATAATTAGGCTGTGCTGACTTTGGCTAAGCCTCTTCCATCCAGCTATAGAAGCGTCTGTTCACTGACAGCATATGTATCCATGGATCTGCATAATGACCATCATGACTCTATAGACCTATCAACTTGCTGTTCGCCTCTGAGAACTCTCTGGAAAAGCTTTCTCCACCTTAGAGTTCTCTGGTCACAGCACATGCTCGGAGACCCGACTGATGTTCAGATGCTGAAGGCTTTCAGGGGGACATCTTACTCTGAGGTCTGGTTCCCCCTTCACCCTCCAGAAGATCGAAGCTCCTCCCTACTCCAGGGCTGTAACTACCTCCTAAATCAGTCAACAAAGATTGAGAACAAGGAGACCTTTTATTTTTTTCGGGGGGCGGGGGGGAGAAGAAATATGTACCTCACTTTCCTGGCAATGGCTTTGATCATTCGTGTGGAGATTCTAAAAGCTGCTCGCCATTTTGCCTCAAGCAAAAGAACATCATTGGAACAAGTCAGAGCTCTTCTCCCTCAATCCCGGTAAAGCTTTTTCCGATGACCGACCCTGAAAAAATCTCCTGATTGATCATCCCCCATGGAGCCTAGCTCCACGTTTCCTTCCCTAGCCCACCAGGGCCCCAAGGTAGTAGTGGAATGTTCTCTCATGGCTCTTGTCCTCTCAAAGGAAAAAAACTGAGAGACACAGATGGTTTATTTGGCAAAGCAAACCAAGCATTCCAAAGAGATACTGGAGTAGGCTCTCCCAGGTGAGGTAACAGCTCAGTGAGTTCTGCATTTTGGATTTTAAAGAAGGTCTTATGAACATTTTTTTTTAGGTAGGTAGCATGTTCATGAGGTAAAGGAATCTTTTTTGTCCCTACCAAATTATAATGGACCATATTTTCTTTTTTTTTTTTGGTTTTTCGAGACAGGGTTTCTCTGTGTAGCCCTGGCTGTCCTGGACTCACTTTGTAGACCAGGCTGGCCTTGAACTCGCAAAGATCCGCCTGCCTCTGCCTCCCAAGTGCTGGGATTAAAGGCATATACCACCATATTTTCATTTTAGGGAAATTTCCCTCATGATCCTCCAGAGAAGCTCAGAGCGGAGAGGGTAGAAGCCACAAATATTACAAAGAAGGTGAGTTCATCTGAGGCTGCAGTCTCTGCAGTAGTGTCTGTGTGGGAAAATGCCCTGCAGCCTTTACTTTCTGGTTCAGAGGGAACAAGCTGTCTGCAGCCTCAAGGATGATTAACCGAAAAGGGACATTCTGATCATCAGGAGGCACAATGACCACCCACGGACACAGTGGCAGCTTTCTTGATTATCTCTGACTCCCCGGAAACAGTTATCTCACCTCTAACTCTCTGGAGCCGGCACATGTCCTGGATTGAGCTCTCGGCTCTCTGGCAGTTAAAACCTCCCGCGCTAAGGTTAAGTCATTCTGCTGTTTTTTTAAGTGGAGGCCTATTGCGAAAGAAGAGGTCTTACAACAGCTTGTCTGGCTGTTCAAGCAGGGCCAAGCGAGCGGTGCTGTAGGACTCCCAGCCCTTTGTCTGTCTACTACCCACCTCCCACACCTCTCCATGCCAGCTAACTCACCAGGTAGGTCACATCATGTACCACTTATTATGCTAAGAAGATTTTATTTATGGAAAACAATAAAACAAAAATCCTGCCTCATTCCTTTTTTCTCACGCAGAGTCCCACAGTTCAAAGCCCACCCCTTTTCCATGCCCAAGAATCCCCCGGTTCTTCTCTATCTTTTCTAAGGTAGCCACATCTACATCTGCAACAAGTTCTATCTTGTCACCCACAGAAGTCTGTCCTCAAATTCCAGCAGGAAGCATTAAAAAAAAAAAAAAAAAAAAAACAAATCAGGGGCTGGTGAGATGGCTTAGCCTGTGGCCAAGCCCGTTGATCTGAGACAAATGCATAGGGCGTACATGGTGGAGGGCTAGAACTGACTCCTAGAAGTTGTCCCCTAATCTCTACATGCATGCCATGGCAACTCTCACAGCCCCTTTCCACACACAAAATGCACATATAATAGCAATAACAATAATAGAATAATAATAATGAAATTATAGATCAAAGAACAAGGCTGGATTTTCAAAATTTAAAAACACAATGACATGGGGGCTGGGAGGTGGCTCAGTTGGGAAAGTCCTTCTTGTGTGAGGACGTGAGTTCAGATCCCCAGTGTTAGGTTCTAAGGAAACTCCAAAAGGTAGTCCAGATATCCAGAAATGAGTTCACGCTGGACTGTATGGTTGCTGGAGGCTAGATAAACTCGAGCATTCCTCAGGAACTTGTGAAACTGGTTCTCATCTGCCAAAAGGAGTCATTTCCCTTACCTCTGGCAGAGGGACATCTAGCTCTCTGTGGTGCCTGTCATTATATATCAGCTGGCTTCCAGACTTCCTCAGTGTCACAGGTATCTGTTAAACATTTCAAAGTCCATGCTAGCATCCCACCCTTCTCACCTCCTCCCTACCCTAAACTCCCTCCAGCTCTTGAGACCTCCCAGTTACTCATCTTCCTGTGTTCTCTCCCTCGACACTCAGACCCTGCTTCTCTCACTATATTTTCTTTATTCTCTATCCCAGATCGCCCTGGCCAGGTCCACTCTGCTGGCCATGTTCACTATACTTCTCTCTCTCTCTGCTCTGGACTCTTCCAGGTGCCTCTGGTCGTTCTCTCTCATGTCTACAATAAAGACCCTCCCCTTAACCATGCCATGGGTAGGCCATGTCATCAGTTTATACACCTGGCACCCACGTAAAAAGTCGGCTGCAGCAGCATCATGCAGCTGTAACCCCACTACTGGGAGGAGACAGGAGGCTCACTGGCTGACCAGCCTAGTCAGATAGATGAACTTCAGATTCAGGGAGAGACCCTGTCTAAAAATAAATAAGGTGACAAGCAATAGAGGAAGATACTGGATGGCCTCCTTTGGATTCCACATGTGTGCACTGAGCATGCATCCCTACACTCGAATGCATACATCACACACACACACACACACATACACACACACACAAGTTAGTTGTAGGTCTCCAACCTGGGACAAACCACTAATGGAGGTACCTACTTAACATATCAAAGTGGACCCCGGAGTTCTCCCAGAATCCTTCAGTTTCTACCTGTTATAGAGTTTACCTCCCCCACCCTGAACTTTCCAGTCCAGGGGCTGGGCTGCCATTCTCCTGTGGCTCCTCCCTATGTAATCCAGCCTTTTTGGCTACACCAGTCCTTTTAACCCTTTACCCTCCTGGCCTCTTGTTCTCCTGGCTCTCCCTTCTCCCCTCTCCTCACATGACCCAGCTCAGGGTCACGTTCACTCTGGACTGTCCCAGATGTCCCTGCCTCTGGCTGTGCTTTTATCTACAGTAAACCTTCTCCTCCACCATACCTAGGAACAGTCATGTCCTTCTTTATTTCATTTTTTTTTTGTTGGATTTTTTTTTAATTTATTTTTTTATTTCTTCAAGTTACACCTCCATCGCAATCTCCTCCTTACTTCCCCCTCCAGTCCCACCCTCCCACCTTCTTCCCTCATTTTTCATTTAGTAAAATGGACAGCCTTGAGGAGAACACGCAGTGCTGACCTCTGGCCTCCACATGCATGCACACACACACACACAACCCTACAATGAAGTCACAGTAATAAGTATGACCACAAAGCAGCCTACATTCAAGGCCACATTCTTTGTGTAAGAGCTCTTAATCAGATGACGTGGTGGTGCAGGCTTGTACCCTCAGCTGTTTAGGAGGCTGAAGCAGGTGGAGTACAAGTTCAAGGCAAGCCTGGGCAGCTTCAGCAATACTCTGTCTTCAAAATTAAAAATACAAGAAAGGTTGGGAATATAGCAGTGGTCAGGTGCATACACACCATTTACATAAGCACTCGGGCACATGCACACATGCCATCAAAACTGCCTTTTCCAAACTGAGTGCTCTGAAAGTCTCAGATTAAAGTCACACAGCAAGAAGGTTTCTGGAAAGCTGAGTGTTTAATGCAGATAGGAAAATGAGCAAAGCAGACAGAAAAGATGGCCTCTGCCAGGTGTGGAGGCCTCTTTCCAAATGACCAGAGTCCAACTGTGGGCAACTTGGAATCCTGTAGAAGTCAGCAAGTTGTCTCTGCCCTTCCTTTTCTTCCTCTCTCCCCCGTTAGCCCAAGCTGTCATCGTATAGTCTGTAGTGGTTCTGGGGATCAAACCTAGAGAATACGTTAGCCAAGCATTCTACTGTGTGACAGCCCAGCCTGATTGCCATCTTTATAAACCTCACCTACTGGACTCCTCAACTTGGTGGCCTTGACCCTTGCCTTACTGTTCAGCAAGACCCCCACAACATGTGACCCCTTCACGATCATGTTGCTCCATGGACATATCCCCATTTGACTGTGCCCAACAGCCACACTTCCTCATAGTCCTGCCCCTGGGCTACTCACTGTGGGTCCAGCAGATTGAGCTTTTGTTGTCAGATGTGGGAGCAGGAGTCTTTATTCGCCAGGCTGTTTTATTGGCCCCTATTTATTTGTGTTTGTGTATTTCTGTGTGTGTGACAGATATCATTATTTTTTTAGAGATTTATTTGTTTATTTATTTAATTTATTGGTTTTTCAAGACCCGGTTTCTCTGTGTAACCCTGGCACTCACTCTGTAGACCAGGCTGGTCTCAAACTCACAGAGATCCACTGCCTCCCGAGTGCTGGGATTAAAGGTGTGCGCCACACCACCTGGTAACTTAAAAAGATTTATTTACTTATTTCTGTGTGTATGTATGTTTTGCCTCCACGTATGTATGTGCACCTTGTATGTCTGCAGAGGTCAGGAGAGGGTATTGGATTCCCTGGAACGGGAGTTACACGTGTTTGTGAACAGCTTTTAGGTTCTGGGATCTAAACCTCAGTCCTCTGCAAGAGCAGTAAGTGCCCTAACCACTGAGCCATTGCTCCAGCCCC
>CAJQZJ010034048.1:277812-291896 GCA_907164525.1 Lophiomys imhausi
TGTCTTGGAGTCCTTAAGAAGATGGAGGAAAGAGAACCAGTGGGAGATGGCAAGCCTGGCATGGGAAAGAGGTACTCACCGGTGAAACATGGTCTCCGATAGGATGAACAGTCCTTGCAAACCAGCCAAGGAGAAAGCATTTGCACTGATCACTTTAATGAAGGTTAAGCCACCATCAGCACATGGTCCCATCTCAGGGGCATAGCAATTTCCTTCCTTTGTGTCACTTGTTGACCACAGAGTGGCAAGGAACTATGCTTATCAAAGGAACAAGCTGACTACCTGCCACTACCTAACTACTGCCTCAAATGTTGCTGTCCCTTGGAGGATGCCACATAGGAGACTCTGGACTGAGAGGTGTCACGTTCCTTCAGAGATCGTAGGCTCTAGAACCATTCACATGGCCCCTCCTAAACATAGGGGCCAGGAAGTGCAACCCTACTGTGTGCCCAGAAGGCAGAGAAGCAGAATTTGTGTGTGAGCAGCACTAAAAATACCACATTCCACCCCAGGGTGAGGGAGCTCTGGCAGAACCTGAGGACCAGTGCCTGCACAAGACTCTGGGATGGGGAGCAGGACAAGTCAGGGGTCTTCTGTCCCCTTGCTCCTGAACCCCTTCAGAGTTTGGAGTTTTTCCAGGTGGCCTCTTCCGGAGCTAGACATCTGTTAATGCTTCCCTCACCCCAGTGCTGTGCTATGTCCACCAAAATTAAACCTGCTTTCTTCTGGGAAGTTGTCTACTGATGACATGCTCAGAAGCCAAAGAGCTGCCCACAGAAGCTCTGTTCTCATCAGCTTGTGTCACATGTATCACAGAGAGATTGGCTTTGACCTCAGATTAGAGGACACCTCAGGGCTCATCTGGCCTCCACACTTACATGTATAAAGCAGTTTGCTGAAACACTCAGCATAACCATAACGCTCTATTATGGAGCATACTGTACCCTGATGAAGAACCCCAATAAGCCTTTCTGACAGCCATTCATGATGTGACTTCTGGAGCCAGGGGCTCATGAGGGACTTAGGGATCTGTAATAAACCCCTCAGTGCTACACTACTAGAGCCTCTTAAGGCCACTCCTTGCTGTGCTCACAAAGTCAACGGGCGGCTGCTAGCAAACCAGGGTGGAAGGCTGAGATGAGACTGGCGGGGGGGTAGGGGGGAGGTGTTGCAATGGACTAGAATCATACGGAAACCAAGGTGTTCCTGGAAAGAATTTGAAACACTTTCCAAACCTAGGTATAAAAACTACCAGTACAGCCAGGCAGTGGTTGCACACATCTTTAATCCCAGCATTTGGGAAGCAGAGACAGGCAAGATCAGCCTGGTCTACAAGGCAAGTCCAGGACAGCCAGGGCTCTGTTACACAGAGAAACCCTGTCTACAAACAAAACAACCCCCCCCCCCAAAAAAAAAAAAAACAAAAAAAACACCAGTACAATGACTACTGTTCAGTGTTTAAGAAGGGGCGAAGCTCAGGATCTCACCCAAAGGAGTGGATGCAGGTGAAGGGTTCTGGGGGCCATCTCTGGCTTCACAAAAAAAGAAAATACAAACATAGATGTTCACACAGGGAGGCTCCCAAGCTAGTTTTAGATGAGGGTGGAGGAGGAGTTGTAAGGTTCACAGTGCACCATTTTTTTTTCCTTTCAAAAGCTGGTGCATCCTTACGATCTTAGCACTGTGATGGCTGAGGCAGGAAATCCAGAGTGAGGCCAGCCAGGGCTATACAATGAAAGCCTACCTAAAAACAAAATGAAGATGGAAGGAGCCATTATGTGCTAAAATATATGTAGTGTTGGTGAGGTTAATTAAATGGCTGTTAAACACTTAGGAAAGGAGTATGTTTGCCTGCATGCCTGTACCAGTGTCTTTGAAGTTCAGGATTCAAATTGGAAGTGTTGAATACCCTAAAATGAGGGTTACAGACAGTTGTGAGCTGCCTCTGGATGCTGGAGACTAAACTTAGGTCCTTTACAAGAGCAGCAAGTACCCTTAACTGCTGAACCATCTTTCTTGTCATTTAAAACATATTTATGGAGGGGCACACATGTCACAGTGGGCATGTGGGGATCGGAGAACCACTTGCAGGGGTCAGTTCATGACTTCTACCATGTGGTTCCCTGAGATCAAACTTAGTTCCTTAGGGTTGGCAATAGGCTTGCCTTTACCTGAGCCATCTCTCCAGCCCTGATGCAACATGCTATCATGGAACAGTAAAGGAGTATCTGTGGAAAACAAAAAATCTGAGTAGTATGCAGCAATGCACCAAGCATAACTTTTTTAGTGGTTGCCTTCTCAGTCAGAGTCCTACTGGACCTTTCTCCCCACTACTAGAACTCACAGTACATTTGGTGTCTGGTCTCCTCACTTCCCTGGGCCCAGCCCACCACCTCCCATTCTTCCTAACCTCTGAAGTTATGCTCATCCTCCAAGGCCAAGCTTGTCAACCCACTGCTCTGGAAAGCCTTCTTACACCTCCCCATGTTCTAAGGCAATTCTGCTAAGAGCCCAAGAACTGGTACCTCAAGAAGCAGTATTAAGAAGGAACTATGCATGTGAAGTTCTTCAGTGTGACCAGCACCCCAGGAAAGGAACACATTGGGCAGTCAGAAGTTCCCTCAGCAGACATAAGAATTCTAAGATGTCTGGGGTGTCTTTAAAAGGCAGTTCCTTAGACTTGGGCCACCCAAGTGATGGACCAAGACCACCGTTTGGCTGGGGTACTTCCCATAGAGGGTCAATCCCAGCAACTGAGTACCCAGACCTTCTCTTCTGAAGGGAGCTGATGCATTATAGCTATGCGTCATCTAGATGTGCTACTGGGTGTCAACACTATAGTCTCCGTGGAAGAACAGGATGTTGGAGGACTGAAGGCTAAGACTATGGGCTTATGCAAGATTTTTTTCTACTAGGAACCAAGAATCTCCTGTTCTCATCAGGTCCCACAGCAGCCAATGCTCCCAAAGCTGCAGGATGTTCATCCCAACCAAGCACAGGACACTGAAGAAAGACTGCACTTAATGTTTCTTAATAACTCTCTGGGTTTATAATCTTTTCAAGCAAACGAATACTTTTATTAACATGTAAGATTTTGTTTTTCAAACATAGTAGGGGTTTTGACCTCAAATGCTTATCAGGTCTGCTACTCAATACATTTATAGCATGACTACATATGAACCTTGAAGACGCCTCTTCCTCGAAGTCTCGAAGTTTAGGGTCCATTGCAGACAGTTGCAGGCTTTCCTTCCCAGTCAACAAAGGGCACCGCAAGATCTTTTATTTTATGCCCAGGATCTCCTCAAATATATGGGGATATAATATCAACATGTATAGACTAACAAGACCTCATCTCTCATTCCGGGTTCCATTTCGTTTAGAAATGAGTTAGGCTGTCCAAACAAACTCACCAGACAGGTTACAATAGATAGTGTAGCACATAAAATTTAAAATTTGCACAAAATACATCTCTCCTCCTTTGGTCTCACACAGAAATTAAAGTCCCCCAATAGAAACAATACTATCCTCTGACCCTTCTCCCAGGTCATCAGTCCTAGCCATGTATGGCCCATCCGCAGTCCCAGATGAAATCTGGTCCCTTCTGCCATTGCTGCATGGAGTCATCTTCTAGAATTACCGCAGCTCCTTCAGAACTTCCAGAGCCGGTGAGCTCCAACTTCGAGTCACAAGGACCCAAAGTTCCATGGAGCTATCAGGTCACCCAAGAAAGAGCAAAGCACCTCAAAATTCAGAAACAACAACCAAAGCCCAGGAACAATGTCATTCAACTGCCACAAGGGCTTACAATCTAGGCCCTAATTCCCGTATGTGAGCGCATTTTTCCAAATCAAAGTTATTTCCCCCAAACAAACAAAAAGGAACCACTGAATAATCAAGAACTCATATCGAGGTCGTCAACCGCAGACCGTAGCAGAAACGTAGTGTCAGTGAGAACAGAGTGAAGATTGAGAAAAAAAAAAAAGGAAAACAAAAAAAAGGAAAACAAAAGGCTCTCTGGTTTCAGCTTCTCCAGGGTGTCAAGTCAGCCAATCGCCATCACTCGATCACAATCCACTGGCTGGAAACCTAAAGCACGGACGGGAGGAGAGAGTCATCACCGAGAGGTTAATCCCGCCGGACAGTGGAGCAAACGCCCGGCCTCTCCTGGGGGCTGCCTCACTCGGGGCCTCATGCCTTCCAGCACAATCTGGAACCTTCCACGGCCTCCCTACCGACAATCTGAGCCCTGCCCCGGAGGGGCCTAGCTCACTCCGGAGGCGACAAGCCAGCCTCCTCCCCGTAGTCGCCCACGCCCAGCCAGGCTCCCGCCCTTACCGCGGCCCGCTCACGAAGACTCGCTCTTCTCTATCCGCCGCACGAGCTGCACCAGCATCTCGGCCATCTTCGCCATCTCCTGCGCCTTCTCCTCGGCCTTCTCCGCCCTGGGGCCGCGGGGCTCGGAGCCGCCCGCGCCCTGCAGGTGGTTGAGTGCGCTCTCCTCAGAGGCCTCAACCTGCGTCTTGATCTGGATCAGCATATTGTCCATCTCCCACAGCTTGCCCCGGTTGCGCGCCGGCGCGCGTCCGCGCTCGCGCGTTAGCGACGCGATGTCCTCGCGCATCTCGTGGATGACGGGCAGCAGAAACTGCTCGAAGTCCTCCTCTGGCTCCAGCACCTCCACCTCCTCCGGCTCCGCCAGCTCCACTGCGTCCAGGGGCCGCATCTCCGCCGCTTTGCTTGTCTGCGGGGCACTCAGTGACCGAGCTCGGGTCGAGTCCTCAAAACTTCCGCCGCTGTTCAACTTTCCGCCTCGGAGAAGCCACGGAGACTAGCGACTGCCGAGGAGACGAGCGGCGAACAAAATGGAGTCCTAACCGTCAACCAGCGCGCCGCGCCTTGCGACCCCTTTCACGACACCGCCGCGCCCCTCTTTACGGTCGCGCCGGGAGGTGCGGGCGCGCGCACGTTCACGAAGGGGCGGGGCGAGCGCCTCCGCGGCCGCGCGCAAGCATCAATTCTTGAAAACTCTTGGAGCTGTTCTAGATGTTGCCAAGTTTACACTTCACTGTATCTTATTATGATTTTATGTATTTACTTTTTTTTTGGTTTTTTTCGAGACAGGGTTTCTCTGTATAACAGCTCTGGCTGTCCTAGACTCACTTTGTAGACCAGGCTGGCCTCGAACTCACAGAGATCCGCCTGCCTCTGCCTCCCAAGTGCTGGGATTAAAGGCGTGCGCCACCACCGCCCGGCATGTATTTACTTTTTGAGACAGGGTCTCACGCTTTAGCCAAGGTTGTTCTGGAATTCAATTATATGACTTAAACTGGTCTCGAATTCTCGGCGATCCTCTTGCCTCAGCTTCCTGGATTGCAGGTGTGAGGCACCACGTCCGACAAATTTACTTAAAAAAAAAAGAAAGGAAGGAAAGAAAGAAAGAAAAAGAAAGAGCCTGACGTGGTTGGCTCACCCCTTTAATTCTAGCACCCAGGAGGCAGATGCAGGCAGATCTCTGAGTTCGATGCAGGCAGATCTCTGAGTTCGAGGTCATCATGATCTACAAACTGAGTTCCAGTACAGCCAGGGCTACACAGAGAAACCCTTTTTCAAAATAAAAACACCAAACAACAACAACAAAACAGCTTTCCTAAACTGAAGAAGAAGGAAGTTAGAAAACCCATAGTGAGGGAAGTCATCCTGCTCATAGTCCCTCCTCTTTGGCCAGTGCGCCTGCTAGGTTAAGGTGTAATTATCTTATCTTGATGGACAGAAGTGCCTTGGTGTGTTTGTTACCAGACAGAGCTCCTGGCTTCCTGTTGTGAAACTTCTGTCTCAAGTGTTCTAAGGCTCCAGCTGACCGAAGTTCAGTAGTGATCAGTTGGTATGGAAAGGACAGAAGTTGGCACACACAACCCAATTTACTTAACAGCCATTTAACACTGAACTTTAAGGAAAGACACAGAATTCTTAGTCTACTGATCAGGAATCTTGATCTTATCTTGAGCACTTTCTCAACAATCTGAACTGTGTATTTGGCTAGTTTTCCAGCCACGAGTCATGAAACCACTTTATAACTACCAAGCGTAAGCATATATGAAGTACATATCTTTAATTGGGCTCCTAGATTCTTTACAGTCGGTGGCTTTTATTTAAAAAGAAGAAAAAAATCTAGCCTTTAGGTTTTCTTGACACCAGAGGAAGCTATGCCATTAAAAAAGGAATAAGGGTTGGGCATGTTGGCACATGCCTTTAATCCCAGCACTAAGGAGGCAGAGGCAGGTGGATCTCTGTGAGTTCAAGGCCAGCCTGGTCTACAAAGAGAGTTCAGGACAGCCAGGGCTTGTTACACAAAAAAACTCTATCTCGAAAAACCAAAACCAAAACCAACCAAACAAAAAAACCTAGCCGGGCGGTGGTGGTGCACGCCTTTAATCCCAGCACTTGGGAGGCAGAGGCAGGCGGATCTTTGTGAGTTCAAAGCCAGCCTGGTCTACAAAGCGAGTCCAGGACAGCCAGAGCTGTTAAACAGAGAAACCCTGTCTCGAAAAACCAAAAAAAAAAAAAAAAAAAAACCAACCAACTAAACAAACAACAAAAAACAAATAAGAGTAAATGTTTCAAAAAACAATGAGATACTGTTGCACATCATGTTAGGGTAATTAGATAGTAGACCCTAAGCATGGATCCTGTGAAATTTACTTTTTTTTCCCCCTTTTAATTAGTGGGAATGTAATCGCTATTGGCAAGACAGTTTCTACTGTATATCCCAGCAAATGAATGGAACCCATATAGCCACATAAAATCCTGTTCATGAACTATACACATTAGTGAAGAACTCTGAGTTACCAATAATGTATCTGTATCACATTAAGGAAAGAAAACAGACGCTTCTTCCCTGGGAGTTGTTTAACTAAGAGTGAGTCCAGATTCTACTTGTCTACTTCCTGCACCCTGTGTTTTCTGTCCTCTGCCTGTCTGTTGTATGAGTCTGAATCTGTGCCTGCCTGAAGGCTGCCTTGTGAGTCTGGTTGTCCCTGTGTCTCTGTCTGTGGATGCCTCTGTGTCTGTTGTGTGTAGTGTCTCTTCTGTGAGTGGTTTGCGGGTCCCTAGCAAAGGGCTTCATTCTCTCCTCACTGAAGGCCATTGAAAGCATCACATGGGGGAAGGAACGGGACACTTCACAGAAATATTTAACAGAGCTGTACAAGGGGTTAAGTCACTGGCTCCAACTGATCCCAACTGACCCAGATAATAAGCATCACTATTTTTCAGCCAATAACCATAAATGGTTGCTTTCAATCTTTATGATCGACTTTAGGAAGTTGCTTTGAACTTTTGTATTGGCTACTTTGTCTTGGTCAGGGGCATGGAAGAATACATAATTTAAGATTACAGCTATGCAATATCTTAGGTTGTAAAAGTTGATTACATGGGAACTTCAGGGCAAATAAGGTTGGTTGTTACATTGTTCCCTTAAAGGGGAGTTAAACCAACAGCTTGAGTACATAGTAGGCTAGCAGTCTTAAGTGACTTCAAGGTGCATTTTTAACTTTGGCTGTTCAGCAAAAGCCCCTCTCATAGAATGTAAGAGATTTGCATTGCTACAATCAGGCAGATATTTTTTACAGACCCTTTACTTGTTACTTCCCAATGTCAAAAGCAAACAACCTTCAGTAGATGAATGAATGGTGGAATATTATTCAGTACAAAAAGAAATAAGCAACCAAGCAATGAAAAGACACATGGGTCCTAAGCATTACTAAATGGAAGTCCACTTTCATGTCAATCGCATGGTTCTAACTCCTTGACCTTCCAGAAAGGGCAGAATGGGGACATGTGAAGATGGGTGGGTGGTTCAGGATGGAGGGACAAGGAGAGAGAGCATGGAGGCTTTTTAAGGCAGTGAAGCTGCTCCAAGGACACGATAATGGTGCACGCATGCCATCACACATTTGTCTGAATACACAGTTTCCAACAGCAGGTGTGAACCCTAACAGAACCAGAACCTGCTGATAGTGCTGTAGGCGCACTGACACTAACAGTGCTCCACTAGTGTAGGGCCATTGGTGGGGGGAGTCTGGACACACATGGGAACTCTGCACTTCCTGCTCACTTTTCCTGAGAACCTGAAAGCCCTGTGAAAATGGTGTGAAAGGGGATGATGGGACAGGCTGGGGGATGATGGGACAGGTTAGGGGATGATGGGACAGGCTGGGGGATGATGTACTTGCTGTGCAAATATGAAGACCCGAGTACGGACCCTCATTGTCCATGTGACGAAGAGTGTGAAGACATGAACAGTTGCTCATGTCTGTAACCCCAGCACTGTGTGTGTGTGTTTGTGTACATGTGCATGTGTGTGTGTAGACAGGCGGATCCCAAGCTTGCTGGCCAACCAGTCTAGCTGAATTGAGAAGTTCCAGGGTCAAGGATAAACCATGTCCCAAAGAGAATAAGGTCGAGCGCAGTAAAGGAAGACACCTAAGTAGCTGCCGCTCTTCACACTTACACAAATGGAAACACACACACACACACACACACACACACACACACACACACACAAAAAATGGGTCAGGACCAAGCAACTCTTTTTTTTTTTTTTTTTTTTTTGGTTTTTCAAGACAGGGTTTCTCTGTGTAGCCCTGGCTGTCCTGGACCTCGCTTTGTAGACCAGGCTGGCCTCGAACTCGCAAAGATCCGCCTGCCTCTGCCTCCCAAGTGCTGGGATTAAAGGTGTGCGCCACCACCGCCCGGCTTGGACCAAGCAATTCTTGCTGGTACACAGGGGGCAGGACACAGAGCATACCTGTGCAGTGCTCATGACGTGGAGTTTGGGCGCTGCTTTGTTTTCTGTTTGTAGTTTCTGTTCTGCCTTCTTTTGGTTATTTGTTTTTTATATTTATTTTGTGCAGAGTGTGGTGGGGAGGAGGTGCCCTTGCTCTTGTAGGCTCATGGAAGGTAGAAGGCAACTTTCAGGAGTCAGTTCGTTCTTTCCTTCCATATGTGGATCTGAGGGATTAAACACAAGTTTTAGGCTTGGCAGCAAGTGCCCTTACCTGTGTGTGCATGTGTGTGTGTGGCGTGTGTGTGTTGTGTGCACAAGTGTGTGAACTCCCATGTGCATGTGTGTTTGTTAAGTGTGTGTGTACATGAGTGAATGTGTATGTGTGGTGTGTGTGTAGTGTGTGTATGTGTATGAGTGTTTGTAGTGGTAGGGAGAGAGGTGGCAGAAGCAGGAGGATTGCTGGGACTTGCAGGCCACCAGCTCAGCACCAGGCTCAGGAGAGATCCTGTCTCAAAGGAATAAAGTGGAGAATGACAGAGAGTAGAGCAGGCCACTAGGGGTCTCCCTCTGGCTTCTTCATGCAACCATAGATGTGTGTGCCCCCTTCACTTGGGAATACAATATACACATATATGCAAATACACAAAATAAATGGAAATTAAAAACAGAAAGCCTGAGCCAGGTGTGGTGTTGCACACCTTTAATCCCAGCATTCAGGAGGCAGAGGCAGGTAGACCTCTGTGAGTCCAAGGCCAGCCTGGTCTACAAGGTGAGTCCAGGACAGCCAGGGCTACGCTGAAAAACCCTGTCTTGAAAAAACCAAACCAAACCAAACCAAACCAAAACTCCAAACCAGAAAGCCTGGTGTGGTGACGCATGGCTTTAAACCCAGGACTCAAGAGGCAGAAGCAGGTCTGGTCTACACATTGAGTTCCAGGGCACCCAGAGTGACTTAGTGAAACCTTGTCTCAGAGTAAAATAAAGATGTTGAGGGTGCAGTTTGGCAGTCTTTGATCGTGGCAGCCTCAGGGCATGGCAGTAGCTACTGGAAAAGTCCAGAGAGAAGGACTTTTTTCTCTCAAGGCCTGGACGCCTGAGAGAAGTTCCTTGCGTGACTGTGCTCCTTGAGCTACGGCTGGCCCCGGGAGCAGATGCCCCAGGCCTGAGATGCTTCAGTGTTGAGGTTGGAAGGAATTTGGTGCCCTGGACTAAATGTGACCCTCTTCAAACCATCTATTGACATCTTAACCATTACTAAGACATGGGTCCCTTCAGAGGCACTAACAGCTAGATTCCATCTTGAGTGTGGGACCTCCATGACAAGTTGATAAGTTTAACTCGTTAGTTGGGCAATGATGGTGCACACCTTTAATCCCAGCACTTGGGAGGCAGAGGCAGGTGGATCTCTGTGAATCTGAGCCCAGCCTGATCTACAGAGTGAGTTCCAGGATAGCCAAGGCTACACAGAGAAACCCTGTCTTGAAAGACCAAAAACAAATAAATAGATCAATGTCTTTACCAAAAGAGACACAAGAGCTCAGTCTTGCCCTCTGCTGTCTGCCACGCAAGGACATATTGCAAACAGAAGGCAGCCCCCAAACAGGAATCTTCGGACACCTTGCTTTTGAACTCAAAGCCTCTAGACGTGCAAGAATAAATTCCCAGCCCGTGGTAGTTTGTTATAGCTGCTCCAGCTGACTGTGTCCCTAAGCATGATGGAAACTCACAGGTTCCACTCATTTTTCTGTCTGCAGTCTTCACACCAAAATAGCAGGACCCAAAACAAGCAAATAAGCCCTAGCAACAACAATGTAGACACTGAGAAAGTGATTACTAGAAGGATTGAGCAGAATAGTAGATCTTCAAACTCCTGAGGGCGGCAGCCAGGCATGGCAGTGCACACATGTGATCTCAATACTCACATGGAGGTGGGAGTGTGTGCTTCAGAAATGTAGGTGTGTTGCCGGGCGGTGGTGGCGCACGCCTTTAATCCCAGCACTTGGGAGGCAGAGGCAGGCGGATCTTTGTGAGTTCGAGGCCAGCCTGGTCTACAAAGTGAGTCCAGGACAGCCAGAGATATTCAGAGAAACCCTGTCTCGAAAAACCAAAAAAAAAAAAAAAAAAAAAAAGAAATGTAGGTGTGTGAGATGGGCTTCACTGGAAGCCAGGTTTATGTAAATTAATCAGCTCCGTGCCCTAGAGAATCCAGGCCATTAAAGGGATGAAGATGTTTGATGGGGTGATGTTATGCATTCTAAATGTTAATTAATTCGTCCTACTTGCTGTCTGTTACTTTGTTTTCTAATCATTGTCCCTGATTGTCTGAATAAATGCTGAGGCCTGAGCTGGGAAAAGATAGAGGTAGGCAGGACTAAGGTGGAGGCTTCTGAAGCAGAGAGGTTATGGGTAGAAGAAGCCTCTGGTAGAATCCAGGACAAGCAGCTGGAGCAGGAGAGAGGACACATGCCAGGGGTTAGAGAAAAGAATGCCATCCCACGTGGCCTGGAACATCACATATTATGGGCAATAACAACCAAGGGGATGCATGTATATATGGGGTCATATTTGGGGAAGAGAATTAAGAGCTAGCTTAGATAGGCCAAGATTGCTCAATCAAGGCCAAAGCATGTTAAAATCCATGTGGAATCTGCGTGCCTATTTATAATGGCGGGTTAAGGATTAACACCACAATCTAATTAAAATGAATACAAATAAATACTTTATTTATTTATTTTTTTTTTTTGGTTTTTCGAGACAGGGTTTCTCTGAATATCTCTGGCTGTCCTGGACTCGCTTTGTAGACCAGGCTGGCCTCGAACTCACAAAGATCCGCCTGCCTCTGCCTCCCAAGTGCTGGGATTAAAGGCGTGCGCCACCACCGCCCGGCAAATAAATACTTTAATTAGCAAGTTTTCTACAGATGTTGCTAAGATGTGATGAAGTGTCCTAGAAATGTGTTAATATCTACAAGAGTCATTTTGTAAGGACTTGTAGAGTTCCTCCATTAGAAGAAATTATGGGAGAAATAATTTCTGAAAAAGACCTCTTTCCTTCCTTCTATCTTCTTTTGGGGGGAGGGAAACCCAGACCCGGCACATACTAGTCAAGTCTACCACCTCAGAGCTACACCCCAGCCCCAGGAAGCGAAGCTTGGAATGACACATGGAGTCTCATATACAGTGGCAGAAGACCCGAGAGGAGAGTGTTATGGGCACACTGTGGCGTGTGGAGGGTGTTTTCGAATTATGTGTGCTCTCCTGCCTGCCGTACTAGATGACAGTGGTGAGTGTTTCTTGAAGCACTCAGGTTTTTGAGACATGAAGTGTCAGGTCATTTAGGAGCAGAAACAGAACACATTTGTAGATGTCACTTTGTTGAAATTCTAGTGAAATGTTATTTGGGGCAGGAGATGGCTAAACCCCCTCTTTCAAGAAGCACACACTGTGATTGGCACACATATTTGGGAGGGGTGTGTGGAGTGCTGTTTTGGGGTTTCCAATGAGGCAAGAACAAGAGTGGCTGTGCTATGTCCCTCTGTCAGAGTCATACATTACTGGTCCCTGTACATATTTGATGTAAGGGACAGTCAGGTCCTAGTTCATAGCATCTTGTCTCCCAGGTGCTAGGGACTGCCATGGTGACCAGTATGGCTAGGGAGCATTTTGTGTTAATATCCACAAGGGTTACTTTGCAAAGTCACCAGCAGGCATAAGTTGAGACTCCATAAATATCACCAGTGTGTGCATATTCCTTGGTTGGCAGAAGAGGGAATGGCTCTAGCCACCAGCCCCTGTCTAGAAGCCCCTTTCAATTTGCAACCTTTGTTATCTGTGTGCAGTTTGTTCAGCCCTACTGTGTGCCGAGTGAGAAACCTGTCTTTACTGGCATCACGGGTAGAAGTGACAAGAAGGAAGCAGGAAGAGTAGGAGGAAGGATAGACACCATATGTTAGGAAAAATCACAAGTCCACATGGCCTGGAACATCGGCACAGCGTGGAGAATAACAGCCCAAGGGGACATTCGTATATATTGGGGTTTTATCCGGGAAAATAGAATTGCTCAGTCACAGGTTAAATTCCATCAGGTGTCTGTGTGTGTTCACTTATAGGTGGCGGGACAGGGGATAGCACGCCATCCTAATAACTTTATATGTCTACTGAAAATTGTGAAAACTTTATTTCTACACATGATCCTTGGGTAAACATCCTTCTAGCCCTTAGGAGGGACTTCTGTGACAGTGGAGCCACAAGGGGCTGTGCTGGGGCTGGAGAAGGGAGGCGGTGGAGGGGCAGGAAGGGCTTCTGGCCCGCACTCTGCATGTACTTTGTTGTACAGCATAACCACAGGTCTCCACTTCCAGATACAACACCCGTGCGCACTGTAGCAGCTGGCTCTGCTTTGAAACACCCAGGCTATGGGGGGGGCTCCCAGGGTGACATTTGAGGGGAGCTGGTGGCTAGCTGATATTCAACCATCTGTTTCTTCTCTCTCTCTCTGTTTGAGAGAGGGTTTCTCTATGTAGCCCTGGCAGTCCTGGAACTCACTCTGAGGACTCAGAGATCCACCTGCCTCTACCTCCTGAGTGCTGGGGCTTAAAGGCGCGTGCCACCACTGCTGGGCCCAAGCATCTGTTTCTGATTAAGAGAACAGATGCCTGTAGAGTCCGGTACAATAACACCAGACAACATGCCAGGGTTTGTTCAGTAGGTGGCAGAAGATAGAATAGAGTACACAGGAAAGATGGACTTGGATTGACTGTACTGAAGGGGTGGTCAATGCTAGGAATGAGCCTAGGATCTCACAGGCAGGGGAAGCACTGCTTAGCAACTCAAATCCAGCCTTCTCACCACTCTTGGCTGCACTATAGAGATGCCTGAGGCAATTTGGTGCAGCACAACTTCTCACCAGTGTTAACAATTGCGTGCACATGTGTGTGTTTTGAGGCAGCATCTCATGAATACCAGGCTGGCCTAGAACTTGCTATGTAGCTCAGGATGACTTCAATTCCTGATCCTCCTACTTCCCTCTCCCAAGTGCTAGGATTACAGGGGTGCATAACCACACCCAGTTTATGAAGTACTGAGGATTGAACTCAGGGCCTGTGGATACTAGGCAAATACTCTGCCAACTGTCACCCAAGTCCTGTTTTTGTTTAACACAGAGTTTTACTATGTAGCTCAGGCCAGCCTGGAACTAACAGTCCTGTGTCAATCTTCCCAGTGCTAAGATTACAGGTGTGTACCCCCTTAGCAGCCCTGCTAATGGTGTGATCAGGATACTGGACACTCTCAATAAAGCT
>CAJQZJ010034048.1:297189-315555 GCA_907164525.1 Lophiomys imhausi
GTGTGTGTGTGTGTGTGTGTGTGTGTGTGTGTGTGTGTGTGTGTGTGTAGGAAAGTGTCTCATGGTCCCCAAACATAAGGTGCCAGGCCCTTGGCAATATGCTCCCACCAAACATTCTCTGCATGAGTGTGTCCCCCAACCATTTTCAGCCACCCTGAGAATTCCTGCAGGACAGAGGCTGCGCCTTACACACTACATGAATTTAGGAGATATTCCTTGCAGCCTCCAGCCTCCAGATGCCTGGGAGAGTTCTGACTGAAAAACCAAGCATTCTAATGCAAACCTCTGCAAGTGAGTAGGGAGAAAACACAGCTCAAGGTGTGTGGGAATGGAGCTGCATTCTCTCCAGGCCCTCATTCTGCACAGGCTGAGCTGCAGAACCTTTAAAAGGGCAGCATCTCAGTGAAGACACAAGCCGTGGGGCTGTCACTGAAGCCCTAGGAGGCACAGCACAGACACTGCATTTGGATCATGGCAGGTTCTGCAGGTTCTGGTGTCCAACCTGTGGCCCAGGGCAGCTGTGGGTGCAGCCATCGTAAGATCATCAAGTCACTCAAGACACTGAGCTCGTTTAGTGATTTTGTTGTTGCTCATTTTGAAAACTGACCGCAGTTCTCAAGTGTGAGCTGCTGCTGCAGATGACAGTCACTTTGCAGCATCACACAGAATATGTATGTGCTCACAAGCCATGCATGGGCCACAGGCTGTATAATCCTGGATTTAATGTGTGTGCCTATGAAAATTCTTTGTCTAATGTTGCCAGAAGAAGCTAGACACCCCTGGACTAGAAGCATGCTCGCTTGCTTCAGCCTGCCCTGATTCAGACATCCAGTTTTTACATGATGTGCTTCCAACACTTGAAGTACTGTGGTGTCGCGGGGTCATGTCAAGAAAGAAAAAGACACAGCAGGGAAGGAGACTGAGAGGACCGAGGGAAGAGAGGAACAGGTGTGCCATACTGGCTAGCTGATTAAGCCTGAGGGGCCATTGACAGCACTCAGACTTTGAAGTCCCTTCCTGCTCCACAACTGCTCAGCATCCTGAAGCAGGGACCTCTTACAGGACACTCGCCCTGGTGGGGGCATCCTAGGCAGTGGTGATGCTCACTGTCAACGGGGTTCTCTTTGTCAGTCAGCTCTCTGAACAACACGACGGGGCTGTGCTGCAACGCCACAGCGCTCCTCGGGCGCAGGGCAGTGGTGACAGATTGAGGGCCCAGCAGAAGCCAGAGCGCCGAGTGGACAACGGAGGTATCATTCAACGTGAGGTTGTACTTCTGGTTCCAGGCCAGGTTGTTCCACAGCCGCCGGTGGAGCATCACCTGCGGAAATCACCTGAGGTCCTTCCAGGGCCCTAGCCATGCTGTAGATGGCTATGAGAGCCCAAGGGAGGACAGCCAGGCCTCTCTTACCTCCACCTGCCCATTCTCTTGGCTGGAGATGCCATGTGCTCGTTCTGCCAGCAGCACTAGCCTGCTCTTGTCATCCTCGATGAAGGCTGACTGTACCATGGGGTAGTAATTCTGCAGATACAAGTGCCACCCAGTGTTGGCTTCAGTATAGGGTTAGGCGGACACCAGCTGTCTTCCAGGCATAGTAGGACAGCTTCCAGCCTGCTGCTTCCTAGCCATGTAGCTTGACTGATGGGACTTGAGGGCCCTGCTAAGTGCTCAACACACAAGGCATCAAGAACTGCCCCTAACAAAGTCAAGAGGGACAGGAAATAGTAAGATCAGAAGTGATACTTCCAGGATGCAGAGCCCACAGGGCAGAAGGCTGGTCAGGGCCTTTGAAACAGTTCTCCCCAGAAACCTCTATTGCTATGAGTAGGTGCTTAACAGGAGCAGGAGAAGCACGCTTGGGTGCAGTATGGAGCTGCTACAGACATACCCGGGCGATAGGATTGCTCTTGAAAGCCTTGTAGGGCCTCCGCTGCATCTGGTAGCCATTGTTGTCAGAGTAGAGGACTTGCTGGCTGTTTAGGTCGCTGCTGGTCCTCAGAATGGCCTCACGGTTCAGGTCCAGGGGGCCCACTTGGTACTGCTGCTCTATCCGTTGGCAGAGCAGTTCCCCATCATGGCTTGGATGCACGTTGGCCAGACGAGAATGGATCGCATAGACGTAATCCTGGTCTGTTATGTTCCTAGGAATGGGGCACAGAAGACAGTGCTGTAGGGGCTGGCTGAGGGTTCCTTCCTTTCTACAGGAAGCCAAGTGCCAAGAGGCAGCTATCTGCAGCTAGATACTGGCAGTATGAAACATAGCAACCCAGTGGGAGGACTATGGACCCTGTGGAGACTCTTACAAGCCCTGGATCATTCGTGGAGTAACGGGAGCCCCTCTCCCACACTCTGACTCAGCTACCAACAACATGACGGCTCAGGCATATGCACAAAGCGCAGGCAGAGGAGAGCATTTCTCTCATCCTGTTCTCATTTATTAGTCATGTGCCAGAGCCATGCCCAAATACAGTGACAGAGGCTCTAGAGGAAGACACTGGCTCCCTGACCCACCCACCCCTGGCTGTGGCCCCACCCAGAGCACACACCTGTAGAAGTACTGCTTTATGTCTGTTGCCAGTGGGCCCAGCACCATCTCCATCCCTACTGCTTCCCAGGCAGGCTCAGCAGTACCGTTGGGTGCAAACAGGTAGTTGTCAGAAATGGGGCCCTGCTTCACGTCCCCATTGGCCTGGTACTCCAGGAACTCTTGCGTCATGTGTACTGTGTGGTTGCTCTGTCTGCAGAAGCGGGAGAGAGCAGCTGGTGTCACCCTCAACAAGATCACTTATCTGCAGCAGGGCCATGGCTGGGGATCAGGAATGAAGAAACTGTCCCAGAAGAGTCTGAGGAAGTTACCAGAAGCCTCAGGAATAACCTGTGATCCTACACATAGCCAAGGACTGTCAGGTGAAGTCACAAGAGGCAGGTGCACACAGGCTGACATCAGTGAGAACTATCCCCAGACTACTATTCAGCAGCCCATCTGTGGTCCAGCAGCCACACTGGCCCAAGAGTGGGGTTTCATCATGCTGACCTGAGCCATCCCTGTGTCACATGCCACAGATCCTTTACGCTCTTAAAGTCTCTTGATCTCCAGGGATGTGGGGTGAATGGGTGGCTGGAGGGACACATGTGTGGGTAGAATGTTGGCCAGATGGATACACAGATACATAGGGGAGTGACTGAGTGGTTCAGTGCATAGATAGACGAGTGACGGGTGGGGGTGGGAATAGAGTATTTAAAGGCCCTTTCTGTTTTAAGCAATGTAAGTATTTCCTGGACAACAACTCTGTTTTTGTAGTTAGAGAAGTGGACAGCGTGAGCACCTTTCTCCTCTGGCCCCTTAGTGATCCCTTTGCCCATGAGTCAGGGCTCTGGAATGAGTAGGTTGAATCAGCCTTTTTACAGTGGCCCAGGCTCCCCTCCTAAGGAACATAAGAGCAGGAAGGGGTCCTGCTATCACCTGGTCCTTCCTTAGGAAGGTGAGCACAGAAGGGGTCACAGGACACCGTCCACGTGTCCCAGGCACACTTCAGAGGCAGTGCTGGCCCCACCTTACCTCTCCTGAATACTATATAACATATTGGTGTCCCTGTCGAACAGCAAAGTATAGCAGTCATTTGTCACAGGCACGAGGAGCTTTTGTTCCTGGCTGGTCTGGTTCCTCCTCAGCTTGAGACTAAACTTGAGGGTGCTGGCCATGGGGACAGCGGTCAATTCCTTGGTGCCTGCCTGGTCCCCATGAGTGCGCCTGACTTTGTAGTGCCGGTAGCTGAGGCCTGGGATGGTAGTCAGGATAAGCAGATCATAGCCAAAGGGGTCCTTCGTAGAGTTCTGGACCTGCAAGCCAGCAGCATGGAAAGGAATTTTCCTCAGCCGCCTCAGAACCCCTGCATCACACTTCTGGATGGCTGCTTATCATTCGTCCAGGCCATGGTATCCTCCTACCTACTGTAAAGCTTCCTATGACATTTTTACAAATCTGGATTTGCTCTCTGGCCCTCCTCCCACTCACTTCTCCTCTCTATGTCTTGTCCTTCCTGGCATGGGGGGTGTGTTCGGAAAGGAGACTATATGACTCATACTGAATGTCTCAGGAGTGAGGGGCGGGCACTAGATTCCACCCCAACTCTGGCACCTCTGTTAAAGTGCCTCTTTAAGATGCCCAGGGCAGTGGAACAAGGTTACCAAGTGGCAGGCAGCAAATGCCCTGCAGCAGGACGGACTTCTCACCCTTACCTGTGCTGACACAGGGTATCCCGACTCATCTGTTACACTGACACTGGAGAAAGCGATAGTCAGGGTGACAATGGTGGTGATCTTCCAGGCCAGCGGGTTGAACACAGAGACAGAGTATCCCACAGGCCCTGTGTCTACAGAGAGAACAAGTGTCATCTGAGGCCCGCTGACGTCTTTGGGAGCTCCTGGATATGAGGTGGGCAAGACCTGGCCTTTCAGAGACCCTAGGGCAGGTGTGGGGAGGAAGGGGTGAAGCCTAGACCCAAGGCTTTGAGTGCCCTGGCCAGCACAAGGGGCTCTCACGATGCAGGCCTGGTGCACTTTCCGTTCCATCTGTTATGCCTTCATCCTTGAACGTACTGCTCATGTTCCAACCTCCTTCCTCAGACCTTGCTGTCCCCTCTACCCAGTTCACGTTTTGGTTCTTCTCTACCTACTTCCTAGCTGTGTGCTCATGGGAAGGCACAGGCCACGATACTTCCCCACCCAGCACTGAAGTCACAAGGCAGGTTCTCTTTCTACAGCTGTTGCTTCTACCAGACTTGTGTTCTCAGTGCAACAGTTGGTCTGTGCCAGCCCTGGGCAGAACCTACAGGTCCAATTGGGTCACACAGAGAGAGATGGAAGGGTAGGGCAGGTGGGAGGCATGGCCCAGACCCATGTAAGGGAAGTGAAGAAGACCAGAGAAGTTAGAAAGGGCCAGCAAAATGTACAAGAGGAGCAAGGTGGGACACAGGGACCTGAGGCCTTGTCTCTGGCTGCTCATGATTTCCCTAGTTTCAAACATCCTGATTGTATGATGGGTCACTCTATACATGAGACATTTGATGGACAAAGAGGCTGGGCCACAGCTGCCTGGAGGTGACCTGCAGTCCTGATGGGCTTGAGAAGTAAAGCGGGGCAAGAGGGGCAGGGCCAGAGAACATAACAGGGAACACAGGGTGGCAGGTTCAAACTATGGCTCTTGCTTTCCCTAGCTGGTGAGCCTGAGCCATGACCCCTCTGGGTCTCAGGTTCCTTGGTTCAAACATGAGCCTCCCTCTTGAGGACTACGCGAGGCATTAAATACCCACGGGAGCATTCTAGACTCAGAGAACACTCAGAGCTCAGCGGTGAGTTGTGGTCAGCACAACTGCACTGCCAGTCCGTCCTGGGTTCCAGGATGAGGAAGCAGACCCAAAGCACCCAACAGGCTGGCAAGATCACGCCACAGTGCTGGGATCACAGGACAGCAGGCTCATGTGAAGTTCTGGTCCCCACCCCTGTCCTAGACTGTTTTTTCCTTTTTGTTTTTGTTCTGAGTCAGAGTCTCTCTATAATGTAGCCCTGGCTGTCCTGGAACTTGCTATGTAGACCACGCTAGCTTTGAACTTACAGAGATCCATCTATCTGCTCTGCCTCCCTAGTGCTGGGATTATAAGTATGTGCTCCAACTCCTGGCCGCAGAATCTTTTTTTTTTTTTGGTTTTTTTTCGAGACAGGGTTTCTCTGTGTAACAGCCCTGGCTGTCTGGCTGTCCTGGACTTGCTTTGTAGACCAGGCTGGCCTCGAACTCACAGAGATCCGCCTGCCTCTGCCTCCCAAGTGCTGGGATTAAAGGCGTGTGCCACCACGCCCGGCAGGCCGCAGATTCTTTACAAAGCAAAGCCACTGCTTCCCTGTAGGGGCCTGGCTTACCTGTGTCAGGCAGCGGGGGCCTGTCCAGGGCAATGGAGGCCATCAGCTTGTGTACACCCAGCATCCCCATTGTTAGATGCTGAATGTACATGTCGTTCACCTTGGGGGACTCAGTGCCTGTGATGGCATCATGGTGCTGGACCTGTCACCACCAGAATCAAGGAAAAAGGATGTCAAACTTAGTACTGGGAGGCACCTGCCCTCCAGAATACCAGGGGAGAAGGCAAGTATCCCTCTCATCTTACAGAAGGGAAACTGAGGCAAGGGGCTAAAGAACTGGCCCAGCTTTTCCTGACCCCTTAGAAATGCCCAGCCTGAGTCCTCCTTCTGGTAGAGACCCAGCATCTCCTCCATCATCTTTCTCCCATGTGTGTACTGGTTCCCATGGTGCACTGTCTCTTTTCACAGAGCAGGAGACTAAGGTTCCTGGCTGAAGCCACACACTCCACTACTCTGACACACAGCGAAAGTCTATCTGCCTCTTCCCAACACTTCTCCTGGAGATGTACCTCCAGGCATCTGTAAGATGGCCGGCCTGACCCAGACACTTTCTGAAGGCATGACAAACTACAAGATTTCTGTGTCCCCATTTCCTCATGGATACAGAGGTAGGTGGAGATGGCCACCATGCCATTCCATTGCTACACCATCCTGTGGGGGAATATACAGGGAAGGAAATGGGGCCCAGACAGGAAAAGTCATGAGCCTAAGGCCATCAGCTGAGTTGAGATTTGGATCCAGGAATGGCACTAATGCCATGTTATTCCTCATTCTTTGTAAAATCACGTGTAAAGCTTAAGGAAGCTACCCATTGGGCACCTTGAGACCTAGGGTCCAACTGTGGCCCAGTTTCACATTGCACCAGGCTTGTGACCAGAGGGGACTTCAGTTTCTTCTTCCATGTGGTGCAGCTTCTAATCATGGGGAAACACACACCACAAGAGGACCCAGTCACACTGAAGCCATACAGGGACTTTACCTCAGACACAGTCCAGCGAAGCTGTTGGAGCTGCTCCATGGCCCAGGTAGGGTTCAGAGTCCCATTGGGTTCTGGCCACATGTAGCGTGTGAACATGGACTCCCCAGCATATAGCATGGCACTGGCTTGTCTCGCTAGACCCTTGAGGGTGCTACGGGATGTGTAGAAGCCGGTCCAGGCCTGCCATGGTTCTGGAAGGTAAGCATGTGCAGTGAGGCTGAGGGTCTATGCCGTGGTGCTGAGTGTGGATCTGGGAACAACTAAGGGTACCAGCTCTGCCTGGCCACCCAGGGAAGCACACATGACATACCCACTCCCACTACTCTAACAATGCCTACAGATGAAACTTCTCCCACTTGAACTCTAACTATACTCACAAAGCATATCCCATCCCACAACTGTTGTGGCCATGACCATATTCCTGCCCCCATACCCTCCATATCCACCAACCCCATGTGGTATTAAGAAAGGGCTTGAGAATTATCACAGCTAAGTCAAGAGGGCTACAGCAACCCAGGCCTTGGACCCTGCAGCTGGAGCCTGTGTGTACAGTTTCTTTGAAAGGGAAGGAAATGGGGAGAAGGGAAGGAACCTCATCAGGGGTCTCCTCCCCAAATCCTTCACTGATGAAACCAGGTGGGGATCGGCTCACAGTACCACCGTGGCATAGGAAGGCAGGGACAGGCCTTGATCCAGGCACCCTGGTCACATGGCACTAATGGCCAGCCAGCAGATGCTATCCAAGCTTGCTTCCTCCCCCAGGCCTTGGACTGATCAGCTGGTACAAGAGTGTCTGTCTGGGCAAAGCACACTGGCAGGCACGACAGTGTTCTGGACTCTGGGTTGTCCTGCTCAAGTGTGTCAGTCAGCATCCTACCCATATTTCCTGGGCTTCTCCATCTGGACAAAGGCATAGCAGCAGGACCATAGGACCCTTCACAGGCTGTGACACAGGCAACAAAGGGACTTGCCTTTTGTTTTGGTATTAGGGTGGAGCCCAGGCTTCTACATGCTAGACAAGTGCTCTGCCACTGAGCTGAACCCCAAACCTATAAAGCACAGCCATTACTCTGTGATATTCTGAGGCAGGGCCCAGGCATAGGGTGGGGAGGGCACTTTCTACATGCCCTGGCTGGAAACTAGGCAGAGGATGGGCCTACTGCAGCCACCAACAGGGGTGCATACTGGCCTGATGGTGCTAAAGTTGGGTGCCTTCCCTGTATCTTAGAGCACTGATAGCAGGTACTGGATTGGCCATGGTCACTGCCTGACACAATGGCACCATCAATGTCCCTACTGTGAGGCTGGATGGGTTCCAGATTTTCCCTAGCCAGGGAGCAGAGGGTGATGTCCCTCACAAAGACAATGACAGAAGAGCAAGAAGAAAGGGTGGCTGCTGCAACACAAAGAAGGCGTTGAACTGCCCACCCTCAGTGTGAGGAGGGGCTGCCCAGGGGCATGTAGGGAAAAGTGGGTGGAAGGGCCCTCTGAATGCACATGTGTGGAGGTGGGAAACAGCTGTCTGGGTGGGAACCAGCTTGGTACCACCCTCCCCCTCCCCTCCCCCTCCCTCCCTCGCCACCAGCCCACACTGAGCTGGGAAGAAGGTCTGGACCCAATACTAAATTGTCCCAGCTTCCTGAGGCTCATACCTGAAGAGTAGGGAAGGAAGTCATGGTAGTCACGGATGCCCCAGGTCATGTTGAAGGTGTGCAGGGCTTGGAAGTACTCGTTCAGTGTGGCATACTGTGCTGAGATGCCAAACTGGGAGGTGTGGTTGTTGATGTACTCCAGCAGGGGGTCCATGTTGTCAAACTGCACTGAGGCATTAAAGAACTGCTTGTCACATCCCTGCAGTACACAGAGCAGTGGCCTCAACCTTCGGAGCCCTCGCCCAGGCAAAAGGGCTTTACCACTGCCACCACCAGCAGCCCACCCACTCTCCTCTGCCAACAAAGACACCAGAAAGACTCCTGTGGCCATCAGGTTTCTCTTAAGTAACCGTTACTAGGACTAATGTGACAATGTGATAATGATTACAACGCCCTCACTCACATACATTTGACCACAAGCAGCCATGGACTAGGAAGGTAGGCTGTGGGTCACCTGTCCAGGTCCAAACAGAATGCCGCCCCTTTCTACTTGCTCTGCTAAGTAGCTGTGTAGCCCCAGGACAGTTTCTTAACATCTCTTGAGTCTCAGATCCCTACAGCAAAATGGATTCCAGAAAACCCCTTCCTCCTGGGCTTAGTGGTGCCAGCTGGATGGACAAGACAAATACCCTGCAGAGCAGTCAGCTGAATAACAGTTAGCAATAGTGATGGGGTGCAGCACTGTCCCCCAAGAATGCCCCTCCGCGATAGTGATGGGGTGTAGCGCTGTCCCCCAGGAATGCCCCTCTCATGAGCCTCACGGCCAGTAGAACTGTAAACCCATTGCACAGATGAGGAACCTGATACTTGTAGAACTGAGCAGGTCAGTCTGGCTTTCGGCCCCAAACAATTTGAGTGGAGGCTGGTATGACTGGGAGGTTATCTATCAGCCTGGAGGGGCAGGGGGGCAGGGCGGAATAGTGAGTGGGTGATCTCCCTGGGGTCTGCAGGGAAGGATGGAACATTGAGAACTGGGTAGAAATGGGCTAGATTAGAGTCTGCCTCATGTGCAGACTGCTCCTGCCATCGGCTGCATGGAAGGCCCTGGCCATGTTAAGGACACCCAGGTGGAGCATGCCATACCCAGGGCCAGAGGACGTGGGGAGTCTGGAACCACGCAGCCCTCTGTTTAACATTGGCCACTAGAGCCTCAGCGTAGAGGTGGATGTTGTCTGGGGTGACTGGCTCACTCATGTTGGGATACATGCCATCTGGGGGCGGCTCCGGGAAGACAGCCACACCATTCCAGTAAAATCCAGACCTGGGGGGGGACAGAGGATGAGAAGAGGCTTTAGGCTGAGCATGGTTTGCCAATGGGATCATGGGAATATTGCCTCAGGGCCACATGGAGCTAGCTGCTTTGCCTTCCTCGCCACAATGGCCCAACAGGAGTGGATGAGGGTCCCCTGTGCCTTGACTCCTGTAAGCCACCTGCTTACTTGGCTGTGGCCAGGGTGAAGATTTTTGGGGGGCACAAAATTGCCCCGAGTAACAGTAGTTAAGATAAAAAAAATAATCTAATGCAATTAAGTAAAAGTCAAAGCTGAGAGAGACGGCTCGCATCTGATCCTAGCACTCACCAGGCTGAAACAGGAAGCCTCACACAAGCTCAAGGCCAGCCTGGGTTACAGAGGGAAACTGCATCAGAAAAACCAGAACCAGGGCTAGAGACAGGGCTTAGTACTCCCAAGCCATGTCCTGCAGAGGGCCTGAGTTTGGTTCCCAGCACAACACGGTAACTCACAAATGACTGTAACTTCAATCCCAGGGGATCCAATATCCTCTTTTGGCCTCTGCAGGGACTAGCGCACATATGTATGTTCAGGAAAAAACATCCATACACATTAAAAAAAAATTTGCAAAAAGACCAAAACAAAAAGCCCAAACCAATCAAAGAATTAAAAAAAAAAAAAAAAAAACTCTTTCAAGGTCTACCCCCAAATCTGTGATGAGCAAACATCAGAGGTTTCTATAGCAACAGGGTCATCCCTAACAGGTTGTTCTGGCCTCTAGGGTTTGGAGAGCCCCAGGAAGTGCCACCCCTATTTGTGTCATGCAGCACTGGGTGGCAGTCATGAGATCTTGGGCTACCTGCTGACATGGCTAGACCACCTTTCCCAGGTCCCGTCTCTCTTTGGTAAACAATGAGACAATGGGAAGAGTATAGAAACATATTTGTGGTGCAAAAACTGGACACGGTGCCTGGCAGAGCATCCTGGCAAAGGCAGCAACACTCCAAACATTGTTCCCGCCTCACCACTGCACAGGACAGAACTTGGGTTTGAACCCAGGTCTGCCAGCCTTCAGGGTGCAGGCTGTCTGTTGTCAAGGCAGGGACCTCCTCACCACAGGGCACATCCAGCTGGTTCTGTGTGGTTCTTTTGTGTTGTGGCCCTGCCCCTTTCCATCCCTGACACCTGTACAAGGTGATCCCTGACAGGTGAGGACCTTGGGTTACAGGTTTACCTAACAACTGACTTTCCAACTAACCCCACAGGAAAGCCAGGCCAGCCAGGCGCATGTGGAGACTAATGTCCTCACACCTAAGAAATCCCTGACCATCCTTGTCCCAATGAGGAGTAAAATTCAGCTCACTCCTCCAGCCAGGCTGACAGAGGCAGGGAGCCAGCTGGTCACTGTGGCAAGGGCCAGTCACACTGAAGCAGGAAGGCGAGAGGAGAGTTGGAGGGTGAAGAGGTTCCGAGGCACTATGAAGGGAAGTGTGAAAAAGGAGGCACAGTGCTGGGGTTCCTGGATAACAGTTGGCTTGATTTTCTCGCTTTGCAGATGAGGATAGTTGGGGTCTGGAGCAGGCAGGGTCCCGTCAAAGTCAAAGTGCAATGTCCTCGGGAGTTGTTTAACAAAACCTCATCCTTAGGGCAGGAGAAGGTGATAGCACCTGCACTGCAGAGGACCCAGGTGTGACTCCCAGGACCCACATCAGGAAGCTCACAACTGCCTAACTCCAGTTCCTGTGGGGATCCAACACCATCTTCTGCAACTGCACACACAGTGCTCATAAAAATAAATAAAAAAGCTGGGTATGGTGGCACATACCTTTACTCCCAGCACTTGGGAGATAGAGGCAGGTGGATCTCTGTGAGTTCGAGGCCAGCCTGGTCTACAAACTGAGTCCAGGACAGCCAGGGTTTGGTACACAGAGAAACCTTGTCTCAAAAAAAAAAAAAAAAAAAAAAGAAACATTTCATCCTGTGTGTAGGTATGTGTGTGTGTGCGCGTGCTTGTGTGCGCACCCATGCCCCTGTATGTGCATGCATATGGAAGTCAGAAGACAATGTTGGGTACAACACCTCAGGAGCTATCTCTGTTTTCTACGATGTCAAGCCTCCTGGCTTTTGGAGAAGTGAAGTGGGTTTATAGCAGCACCCTCATGCTCAGGAGGCTTTGGCATGGGAAACCTCGTGTGTCAATGTGAGGAGCTACTGTTAAAAAGCTGCTTCTGGGGCTGGAGAGATGGCTCAGTGGTTAAGAGCCCTGGCTGTTCTTCCAAAGGACCCGGGTTCAAATCCCAGCACCCACATGGCAGTTCACAGCTGTCTGTAATGACCAGGCATGGTGGCACACGCCTTTAATCCCAGCACTCAGGAGACAGAGGCAGGCGGATCTCTGTGAGTTCAAGGCCAACCTGATCTACAAAGTGAGTCCAGGACAGTCAAGGATACACAGAGAAACCCTGTCTCAAAAAAAAAAAAAAAAAAGCTGTTTCTGATCCACAGGGTCCAAGGCCTGCACAGCTGCTCCCAGGAGAAGGCAATGTCCACAGACAGACCAGATGGCCACAGACAGGGGCACCTACCTGTTAGAGAAGGGGATGTGTGAGGGGGTGCAGTAGCTGTAAAGGTCCATGACGTGAGTGAAGATTTCCTGCTGCTCCGACAGAGATGGGGACCCCTGCCACACGAACTGCAGCCCCTGTGAACCAGGGAGAACAGGGGAGGGGCAAGGATAATGCTTGCTGGTACCCTGGTTCTTCTTCCTCACCCTCCCCCCCTTGCACCTCCATGGTATGGCCACACTTTCAGCCTCTTTCAATGGCTCAGGGACAAGGCTTCCTTCTGTCACCTCCTCTGTAAGATTCCCCCAAGCCAGGTGCTACCAGGGCCACATGTAGCTGTGAGACCAGTCTTCTGGAGCTACACGTGACCCCCACACCCACGCCCCACACCAGACCTCAGAAGCTTATTCTGCTCTGCTTGAATACTCACAGCCATGGAGAGTTCACTACTGTGTAGTCTAGTCTCAGACAGCCTAACACAGGCTTGGCATTCAGAGCCAGTTTTGTTTAGCACTGCCTTGGGGACTCTGCACAAGCTCCTAGACCCATCATCTACTACCTAGTTTCTGAGTGGAAAACATGGAGAAGTCATGTCCAGTACTCTAGGGCCATCCACAGGTGAAATTAGCAGTGTGTGTGAGCTCAGGTTCTGGAGTGACAGCTTGGTCATGCTTTCCTGCAGCCCAAGGCCACCCGTGTGTAACTTTTGCTGGCGGGCTCTACTGCTGTGCCCTGGGCAACCTTGCATGGGACACCGTTCCATCTGGAACCTTGCCCTTCTCATTTGCAAGGTTAATATAAACTTTAAAGGGACCATTTATAGGGTAACTATAAACATGTCCTGCGCAAAGACATGATCTCTGCTAGCACAGGGGCACTCTGTGCAGAGTGGCCATGACAACACGAGGCATGGAGAAGGAGTCAGGGGCTAGAGACATGGTTCTGTGGTTACCAATATACGTTGCACTTTCAGGGGGCTGGAGTTGGGTTCCCAGCAGCCACAACTGCCTGTAACTCCAGTTTCAGGTCACCTGACCCTCTGGTCTTCTTACACATAATCCACACACAGATATACTCAAATGTAATGAAAACTAAATTGAATCTTAAGAATAAGGATTCTAACAGAGAAGGACTGGTGTCTAGATACAAACAGGGTTGGCACAGTCCTGTGGCAGAGTGTTTGAAGAACATTGCAAGGCTGCAATCCTCAGAGCCACTAGACCAGACCAGACCAGGAAAAAGTGAGGAGAGGGGAGCCAAGAGGAGGAGGGATGAGGAGGGGAAGGCAGTGAGGAAGAGGAAGGGGAAGGAGAGGAGGTAAAGGGAAAAGAAAGGTTGTTTAAAGGAAAGCATGGGGCGGGAGATGCAGTCGTGAGCAAACCACAGTGGAGATGTGAAGAGAAAATGGCCACCTGCATGTCAGGGCGAGAGGCTAGAGCTGACCCTCCCTCAGCCTTCGGGAACAGAAACTGCCCCTCAGCACAGCTACATATGTACCTTGACCCAGCACCTACAGCCTCTGGTGCTGTGAGGGCACATGCCTGCTGCTGCCTAAGGCCCAGGTGTGACTGACACCTCACCTCCCACACAGCTGCAGGCTCAGGGAGATGCTGTTGAGTGCAGTTGCCACCAAGCCTGGTCCTTCCTAGCAGTCAGCCCACTATGCTGCTTGTGTGTGATGTCCCCAGCTGAATACACCCTGACTGCCCCTCTAGTCCTTTATCCACATTTGCAGAGTGCAGCTTGGCTCCAAAGCTCATGGACAGCCCTAGGAAGTAGTTAGCCCAGACCGAGGCCCAGCTTCAGGGTGGAAAGGCCTGGGGGCAGGAGGTCACCCTTGGAGGCAGCTATAGCAGTCAGGCCAGGGTCGGGCAGTTGGTACAAGGCCCAGTGAACGGCAGAAAGGCAGGAGATGACAGTAGGTATGATGTGGGACGCACCTGGGCCTGCTGCATAGCATCCTTGAGGTCATAGTCAATCCGGGAGATGAGGTGCGCATTGAAGCCTGCCAGGGCAAACAGGGTGGGGGTCGTCGCCGATGCACCAAAGGGGTCCACGTGCCAGGAGAACTGTGGTCGGATCCCAAACGTTTCATAGAGAAAGCCATGTCCTTCTACAAAGACAGCGGTCCCCGAGCTGAGCTGGGGAGGGTGGCCTGTGGCATCACCCTCGCCCTAGCTCTCTGGGTACCCTGTGAGGCTTTAGTGTCAGCTACCTGGCTGGGCAGGTCATGAGGGCTATGGAGAATAGCCTTGATATTAACTCTTTTTAAAAAAAAATATTTATTTTATTATTTATTATGTATACAGTATTCTGCCTGTTTGTGTGCCCTCCAGAAGAGGACACCAGATCTCATTACAGATGGCTATGAGCCACCATGTGGTTGCTAGGAATTGAACTCAGGACCTTTGGAAGATCAGCCAGGGCTCTTAACCTCTGAGCCATCTCTCCAGTCCTTGATACTAACTGTTAACTGAACACATCGAAGCAATTTACCACCAGTCTCTAGATGTACAGTTCTTAGGGTTAACTACATTCACACATACTCAGTTCCAGAACTTCAATCTTGCAAAACTGAAACATGACTTCCCAACCCCCAGCAACGTCATTCTTCATGTCTCTATGGATCTGGTGGCTCTAGGGACCTCCTGTAAGAGGGATCCAAAGGCACTGATTGGTCCTTGTATGTCTGGCTCATTTCCTTCAGGACTAGGTGTGTGAGCTTGGAGGTGGATATTCCTGCCTCAGATCACACAGCCAGGCCTGACACCCTGAGGGCCACTCCAAGGGATCCTGAGCTCCTCATCCAGAAAATAGGTATACTAAATGTTCGCTGTTGGGTGTTACTAAGTTTGAGGATAGTTTATTACAGAGCAAAGCATTCTGGGTCAGACTCATCCAGTCTTCATCTACTGGACACTTTTCAGAAACCGTCACAATGGAACAGCCACTGGGTTCATGGCTACAGGAGAAAGAAACTCAATGTGTTGAATGAACCACAGGCTAGCTTCCCCAAACCTTGCCCCAAGCGTTGTCTTCCTACCACCCAATGGGTTTGTAGTCTACATGGCAAGAATGTGACACAAGGACTCAGTGACACTCTAGGCCTGGGAACCCTGAGACCCAGACAACACTAGGATCTGGAAACAGCAGCAAACCATAAGCAAGGCTGAGGCTCAGGGAGCAAGGACGGTCAAGAAGGGCTGGAGGGGTGGAGGAGGACTCTGGTCTGGTGGGTCAGGTGTGCAGAGGGGGTAAGGGTCAGGCAGGGGGCATAGCCTCGTCTCATTCTGCCAGCAAGGCAAGCTGAGATACACAGGAAGCTGGATGGAGCAAGAGGCTGCATGGTCAAGAGCAGCCTGATGAGGGCAGGTGCGCCCCCTGGGCCACCCCCATATTAGCAGAGCCCTCACTGTTCAGGGCACAGTGCCGGCCCTCAGTGAAGGATGCAGAGTCCGAGTCAAAGGCTGATATCATAACTGCCTTCCTTGAGACATTTGACCTTCTAGTTGACAGGGCCACAGAGAAAGCCCAGGCAATGATTAGTAAGTCATGAGGCCATGAGTTCCTCACAGCCTGGGGAGCACGAATGTGTGCAAACCAAAGCCAGCTGAATGCAAACATCAGGAAGAGCAAGGTCACTCAGTCAGGAACCACCAAGGAGTTCATTTGATGGCCCCCTTCAACCCCATCATGTGTCCTTAGATTGCCTGCGCTCTGGTGTTGCCTGTTCAAATCAACCCCATACTTTTGTTTTTGTTTTTCTGGTTTTTCGAGACTAGGTTTCTCTGTGTAGCCTTGGCTGTCCTGGAATTCACTCTGTAGAACAGGCTGGCCTCAAATTCATAGAGATCCACCTTCCTCTGCTTCCCCAGTCCTGGGATTAAAGGCCTGCGCTATCACTGCCCCACAACCCCACAGTTTTAATGTGCCTAAATTTATCTTTCAAAAGCATGGCTTATAGAGACAGTCAATAACATGTGTGGGTTAAAAAGCTTGATGGTTGTAGATGATGTGAAAGAATATTTGCTATCAGAAAAAAGGTGATGACATTTGAACCACCAAGATCGCTGATGCACCAACACCAACATCCTCCTCTGAGTGTCTCAGATGCAGGCTGGTACTGTGGAAGTCCTCACCTGCAGTGTTGCTCTTTACTCCCCAGGGCAGGACATCCAGCTCAAAAGAGATCTCACACACATCGTCAAATGGCCCCGCTACATCAGACTGCAGCGGCAAAGAGTCATCCTCTATAAGCAGCTCAAAGTGCCTCCTGCCATTAACCAGTTCACCCAGGCCCTGGACCGGCAGACAGCTACCCAGCTGCTTAAACTTGCCCACAAGTACAGGCTGGAGACAAAGCAGGAAAAAAAGCAGAGGCTACTGGCCTGGGCTGAGAAGAAAGCTGCCAGCAAAGGAGACGTCCCAACTAAGACACCACCCGTCCTTCAAGCAGGGGTCAATACAGTCACCACCTTGGTGGAGAACAAGAAGGCTCAGCTGGTGGTGATTGCCTACAACGAGGACCCCATTGAGCTGGTGGTTTTCCTTTCTGCCCTATGTCAAAAACTGGGGGTCCCCTACTGCATCATCAAGGGAAAGGCCAGGCTGGGGCAGCTGGTCCACAGGAAGACTTGCTCCACTATTGCTTTCACACAGGTTAACTCGAAAGACAAGCTCTATCTTTTAGGACCAATTATAATGACAGATATGATGAGATCCATCGCCACTGGAGAGGCAATGTCCTGGGTCCTAAATCTGTGGCTGGAATTGCCAAGCTGGAAAAGGCAAAGGCCAAAGAACTCACCACTAAACTGGGTTAAATGTACACTGCTAAGTTTTCTGTACATAAATGTAATTACAAAATTAAAAAAAAAATAAGCTTCACAGGTTTCAAGGGAAGATGCCCTCCCTTATTTCAAGAGAGTCAAGAAATGTGCTAATATCCTTCACAGTATGTTGTGTTAAGCCTCTCTGCTTTACCAGGGAAGCTGGGCCAGTGCCAGAGTGCAGACATCATAAGACTTGTTGCTCAATCATGGGCCCTGATTCTAGCACTGGCTATTGGCCCTCAGCAGAGTTACTTCATTCACTGGGTCTCAGATTTTACAACTCTATTTTTAAGATTTATGTCTTAAAAATATGTGTATGAGCCGGGCGGTGGTGGCGCACGCCTTTAATCCCAGCACTTGGGAGGCAGAGGCAGGCGGATCTTTGTGAGTTCGAGGCCAGCCTGGTCTACAAAGCGAGTCCAGGACAGCCAGAGATATTCAGAGAAACCCTGTCTTGAAGAACCAAAAAACAAAAAAAAAAAAAAAAAAAATATGTGTATGCAGGTGGGTAAGTGTATGTGAGTGCAGGTGCCCACAGAGACCAGAAGAGGGTGTTCGTTAGATGCCCTGGAGCTGGAGTTACAGACAGTCATAAGTTTCCTGATGTGGATTCTAGGAACTGAACCCAGATCTTCTACAAGAACAACAACTGTCCTTAACAACTGAGCGTCTTCCCAGTCTCCTGGGTCCCAGTTTTCACATGTACAAAACGAGACTAAGAATCCAGGGCATGGGCTGGAGAGGTGGCTCAGAGGTTAAGAGCACTGGCTGTTCTTCCCAAGGTCCTGAGTTCAATTCCCAGCAACCACATGGTGGCTCACAGCCATCTACATTGAGATCTGCCCGGGCATATATGTAGAGCAAATACTGTATACATAATAAATAAATAAAATAAAATAAATAAATAGATAAAATAAATGTTTAAAAAAAAAAAAAGAATCCAGGGCATCCTCCACCTCCATGAGGACTATGTGAGCAAAGTACATCACTGTAACTGAAGGTGATGGCAGGGAGAGGGGACAGAATAGTGCAGCAGCAGTGATGGGATGGCAATGGCGGTGAAGATTAATAGTGTGATGGAGGCAGTGATGATGATAATGGTAATAGTGATGATGATAATGGTGATGGTGATGATGGTGATGGTGGTAGTGATAACGGTGGCAGTGGTGATGATGGTGTTGGTGGCAGTG
>CAJQZJ010034048.1:315565-329721 GCA_907164525.1 Lophiomys imhausi
ATGGTGATGGTGATGATGGTAGTGATAACGGTGGCAGTGGTGATGATAGTGTTGGTGGCAGTGATGATGATAATGGTAATAGTGGTAACAATGATAATGGTGATGGTGGTAGTGATGGGCATAATGGTGGTAATGGTGGTGCTGATGATAGTGGCAGTAGTCATGGTGATGGAGGAGGAGTAATGATGGTGGTGGTTAGAATGGCAGATCACATTTACTAGGCATTTATTAGGGAACCATATATTCTACTTAAAGTACCTCATATGAATTATCTTAACTTAATTTTCTCAAGAATATCAAACCAATCTCTCAGTGAAGAAGCTGGAGTTCGATGGCACATCTCTCGCCCAAGGCCACAGGTCCATGAGCCATGATGGCCCTAGAATACCTGACCCTCGACCCCTGGTCCTTAACCCCTCTACTCAAATCCCTGTAGACCTAGAAGATCACTGTTTCCCTTTGTCAGAGTGCTCTGCTAAGAGCAGCAGGCAGAACTCAGGACATAGAGGATAGATATACACTTATACACACTCCAGGCCTCTGAGAGACAGGCAGAGTGGCTGTTATGGCTGAATATGAAGTATCCCCTATGGACTCATGTACTGACAACTTGATCCTCATGCTGGAGGTACTGAAAATTTCAGGATATAGGACCTACTAGAGGACACAGGCCACTGGGGCAGGTCTACTTTGTCTCTGGTTCCTTCCTGTCCTCCATGAAATCAATAGAGCCCTCATCTCATTCACATGGTCCTGCTGCTGTGTGGTCTCACCACAGGCCCACAGTCCACAGAGCCAGGGACTGTAGGTTGAACCCTCAGAAACTATAGGCGAAGTCAACAGTTTGGCTGCTTTTCTCAGTTACTTATCAGCAATGATAAAGAACTGAGTGTAGTGGTCAAACCTGTGAGCTGTAGGATCTGGTCATCCAGGTGGGTCACAGCCTCATCATGCATGACCTGGCCTCCAAGAACAAACTCCAGACGTCCTTCATCCAGGAGCTGGTGGACCTGGGCACAGGCAGGCAGAAGAAGAGAGCCAGGTCATAGGTCCCAAGACTACAGCATTTCCCAGGGACCTTCACGAAACTCCCCACCCTGGCTCATCCACAAAAGCAGAACACTGTCCTGCTGCATGCACGCCATGTCCTCCACACTCAGAAGCACATGGCACACAGCAGCTATCCGAGACCCAGATCCATGGCTGTATCTGTATATGTGTTTTTAATTTTCAAATGACTTCAAACTTTGAAAAAAGCTGCAAGAGCTGAACGGAGTGTTTTCTTATACCCCTCCCCAGATCCACCCATCAGTAACATTTTGGACTCTTTTGCCTAAGTACTTCTATGTCTATATGCTCACTTACAATGGATTAGCTGCAGCCTGCTTCACCCTGAGCACTTCCGAGTGTGCCTCAGAGGAACAAGGATGATGCTAACCCGAGTATTATCACCACAATTAGGAAACAGAATGCTGAGGTCTACTGTGTAACCCCCAGCCTTTACATGAGTCTCCCTGAGTGTCTCCCCAGTTTCTTCTGGCATACCATTCATCCTGGGACCATATGTCCCAGTAAACTGTCATTTTTCATTCAGATCCTTTAATTCAGGGAGCAGCTCCTCAGTCTGTTTTCTTTGGGGGCCTGACCACTTGGAGGCAGACAGGCCTGCTATCTGGGGTTTAATGTGGTCTTCCTAGTGATCGTATGTTAGATAAATAAATGCAAGGATAGGCAGAGAAAAATGATCGGCATAAGGGAGGGTGGTAGGCTGATAGGCTGTTTGTATGTTGCGTTTGGCTGTGTGCTGAGGGTAGAATCTATAGGTGGCTTACCCAAAAACACCTATTACATACAGGGAGCTGTCTAGCTACTGGGGATTCTGCAGTGAATTCAGCAGACAAAATCCTGGCCTCCAGGGAAGTAAGTGTACTAGTAGATTCCTACCTAGGGCTTTACATAAAAACCACACCCCTCTCATAGGGTTGGAGACTGACCTCACCGGAAGGGGCAGTCTCTAAAGTCAGACAGCCCTGTTTCAAGATCACACCTTTTTATTCATAAACTGTAATCCCTTGAAGTAGTTGCCAGACCATCTCTGTAAAGCTTATGTAACAATCCCTAGAGCTGGTATATGCCAGTGGCCTCAAACATGAGGTTACGCACCATGACTTGATAGGCTTGAAGAGATACCTCCCACACTCCAGTCGGGCCCCAGTAAGACCTAGCAGATTCCTGCTAAGCCGGCTTAGTCTGCTACTTCAAGTTATTTAAGTTCTCTAAAGCTCATGTGCAGTGGCTGTTCAGAAAGGTGAATACAGCCAGGTGGTGGTGGTGGTGGTGGTGGCGGCGGCGCGCGCGCCTTTAGTCCCAGCACTTGGGAGGCAGAGGCAGGCGGATCTCTGTGAGCTCGAGGCCAGCCTGGTCTACAGAGTGAGTTTCAGGACAGTCAGGGCTACACAGAGAAACCATCTCCGAGGTGGGGGGAAAGGTGAATGCTGAAAGAAAAGTAAGAGCTCCTACGTATTGTTCCAGGCGTTTCCTTGGCATCTTTGGAAGAGCTGTCTCGGGGGGAGCTGGCTATCTCATTTCATAGAAGAGAAAGCCATGGCTTACAGATACAAGCGGTTGCTGTCCACATTCTCTACCTTGTGACACTAGCTGCCCCTGAGCCACAGGTCTCTCAAACTTGACCAGCTGAGAGGCTGGGTGGAGTTGTGCATGCAGATAGGGGAGGGGACAATGTTCACCTGGTTGTTAGTTAAGCACCAGTCCCTGATGCCTCTTGGGAAGGAGTGCTGGCTTGTGGGGTGATTTCCCCCTCCCCACCAAGAACAGGCAGAAAAGATGACATCACCATGTCTCTGGGCAGTGGCCCAGACCACAAGCTTTGTTTTTTACAGCTGGCATGTTCCTGAGCACATCTGGAACTCCCAATCTAGTCTCCTGCTGGGACTTACATATAACACCTAGGATACCTGGGGACCCATGTCCTGCCACTCCTGTCCCTGCCTTACCTGATGTTTCTGCTGCTCAGAGGCCACATTGTCCCACCACAGCCGGAAGAACTCTTGCTCCACAGCGATGAATCTGCGGTGCTGTCTACGGGCCAGTTCCTCCACCACGGTGGTGTAGACATTGGCTGCATAGGCCCGCATGCTTTCCTGGGGAGGTAGACACCATCATAGCAGCCCCAGAGAGGTTGGGGTTGGTGGTGAGCCCAAAGAATCAAAGAGAAGATCCAGTAACTAAGTGTCTTGGTGCTTAACTCCTCCAGTGCACCCAGGCCTAGGGAGTATGTGGTAGGGATCATCACTCTCTTTTTACAGATGAGGAAACTGAGGCAGTGAACAGAAAGCCTTCCCCACCCCCACCTTCTCCCGTCCAAGGTCCTGAGCAGAAAGAACCACAAGGTTAACAGGCCCAATACCAAGCTTATCTGGCCGGGTGGGGGTGTGCAGAGAGAGCTGAACTGGCTAGCCTCTGTGTCAGCACCACAGAGGGCCAGCCCACTTCCCAGTAGTCAGCTGACATCCACCTGCTTGAAGCCAACCTCACCCTACACTACTCCAGGCTTACTCCCGGAGATTGGTTGCCTGTTAACCCACACTTTGGGGACACACTCCCCTTCCTTGACTTTTGCAGGGATCATCTGATAAGATATGACACCAGAACTCCGAGGCAGGAAGTGGCTAGCCCGAGACTGCGGCTCAGTCAGCAGGGTCAGGGTTGGGGGTTGGAGCCCGGGCCTCCCCTCTTCCCGGCTGGGGCGGGCGGACCCCGCAGGAGGCAGCTACTGTGCAGGGTGGTTCAGGAACCCCCGCCACTTACCTGGACCGTGTAGACCCAGCCCACGTCCATGTGACTGTGGGGCACCACGAAGACCCGGATGGGGCCGGCGGGCCGGGCCGCCAGCGGCCGCAGCAGCAGCAGCTGGCCGAGCAGCGGCAGCCAGCGCAGCGGCCCCATTGCTGGGAGGGCGGGACGCTGCTCCGGCTGCGGGTCCCGGGAGGAGACGCCCACTTCCGGGTCCGGGGCTGCGGCGCCCCCTGTCTGCGGGAGTGCGCGAGCGCAGCCAGCCAAAGGGTAAGGCATGATGAGCTCGGTGCGGTACAGCGCCCCCGTCGGCGGGAGTGCGTGGTGCAGCTCTTGTCCCCAGCTGGGTGGCCTTGCAGCCTGAGGCCGGTTTCTCCAAACTTGCTGTGTCTACACAGAGAGAAGCCTTCCAGGATAACACGCGCCCCCACGCAGATCTCCAACCTCAGAGTGGCTTGACCTCAAACTCTGAGTCCACTTTAAGGGAGTGAAACTGGCTAATACAGACACAGCTATGGAGAGGTCAAGGTTGGCAGATTCAGATTCAAATCTGGAGTCCTGGGTGGTGAGCTGGGACAGGTATGTTTAATGTCTTTGCTCTCCATAAAACGGAATGTAGCAACAAAGGAGTCATGAGTTGCGTCGGAAATGAGATCTAAACGAATGAAGTCCCTATCTTCCACCCCATTACGACTGGTGACTTCACAACTGGTAAGAGAACAGTTCCCTGAGCCACCACAGTGGGCGCTCTCTGTCAAGCAGGAGGCCTATGGTGTGGGGTTTCCTGGCCTGTGGTGGGGTCAGAGGTGTGACTCTGATTGGCCTGTTATGCCACTTGCCCGCAAATGTGACCTGAAAACAGGTTCTCTGAGCAAGCACAGAACCTTCTTCCACCCTGTCCACCGGCCTGAGTCCTCAAGATCTCACCATAGGGCAGACTCTCTCACGCAGGTGTGGGTAGCCAGCAATTTATCAACTTGAGTGGTCAAAACTCCTTCAGGACTCACAGCTGGAGTACATTTCCCAGCGTCCTTTGCATGACAAATGTTGGCCAATGGGATGTGGGCCACCCTGTGGGCCCTAGGAATGGAACCTAGGTCCTCTGTGTAGTCCCAATGCAGCAGAGGCTGAGAGAGATTGAGTAGGACTGTAGTAGGGTCTAGGTGGCAGAAGAGTAGGAAGAGAGAAAAGAAATGGAGAAGAATGAAAATAGTTGACAGTTGAAAGTGAATTGGGCCAGCAGAATGAGAAGAGAAGACAGTTGGTGATAGTTGAGCCAGGAGACGCTGAGCTGATCAGATAGGCTAAAAGTTACAGTTTGTGTGGTCCCAATGCTGCCGAGATCAAAGTGGCTGCAGCAGATCAAAGTGGTAGTCCACCACTGCCAACCCCCCCCTGAATTTTCAGTGGCACCTCTTTCTCCTTCGAGTACAATCCCTGAGCAGCACTCCGCAAAAGCATGCTGCCAGAGCTGTCACCGCCCCCTTTCCCGCCTCAGCCTGTGGGACTGGAGCAGTCAGAATGGCGAACTGCCAACTCAGGAGCTGTCCTGACCCAGCCCGGTGAGGACTAGGGGAGCTGTCCACAGTGATGACGTCTTTCCTGCCGCAGCCTACTGCAGTCAAGGGAGCTGTCTGCAGAGGCAGCACCTCCTCTCCAGTCTCCTTCCGCTATTCCTGCAATCTCAAAAGACTTCCCTGCCATAGACTCCCTTTGTAACTTGGCAACTTTGAAATCTTTGTAAACCCTCAGGGTGGGAAAGTGGCCAGAAGCCGGCCTGAGGAGCTCTGGTAGCCCAGCCTCCCCCCACCAACCAGACCTCTCTATCATAACATTTCCAAACTCAGGCCCCCAATCGGACTCAATCCAGATCATGCTAATTTAAGGTGAAAAGTCTGAATAGAAGACCCACCAATCCCTGAGCATGAAAACCCACCAATCCCAGCACAGGAAAACCCACCAATCCCTGAGCTCTCCAAGCCCAGGACCTGAAAGTCCACCAATCCTCACTCTGGAAATCCCTGCCCTAGAAAGTTCCGCCCCCCCCCCAAAAAACCCTATGTAAGCCCTGCACCTTCCTCAACTGAATGCTGCCCTCTCCTGGGAGCAGGGGCAGCCACACCCTGGATTTGTCCCTCCACACCTCTGCCCCTCCAATAAATCTCTCTTATGATATTTGCTGCCTGCTGAGACTCTTTCATCAGGAAGAAGCCAAGAAGCAATGTTGTCTCTTGTTCCCTGTCCTCTGTCCCTCTGGAGCAAATAAATCTCCTTTGGCTGAGAACTTCATCTTGGGGACCTGAGCAATACTTTTCCTAACAATTTTCACTTCCAAGAACCCCAGTGTAGAGTAAGGACAATAAAATTCATTCTCACAGGATGTTGATGAGTTTCTGCTGTAGTCTGAATGAGAAATGTCACCCAAAGACTCATGTATTTGAACACTTGGTCTCCATTGGTGGTAATGTTTGGGAAAGTTATGGAACCTTTATGAGGGGAAGCCTTGTGGGAGGAAGTACAACACCAGGGGAGGACTTTGAGGTTTATAGCTTGACTCCACTTCCTATCCCCCCAATCCTCTCCTTCCCTCTCTGCTCCATGAGTGTAGATGGAAGGATACCACTTTGCCTTCTGCTAGGCCAGCCTCATGCTCCTACTGCCAAATGCCTTCCCAGCTATGATAAACGCTCTCCTCTTTGGAACCGTGAGCCAAAACAAATCCTTTCTTCTTCAAGTTGCTTTTTGTCTGGGCATTTTATTCCAATGACAGTGAAGTAGCTGATATGAGTAAGAGAGGAAGGAAGAATCTCCAAAAGTCTCAACAGACCATTACTGGCTTCATGGGGTTGGCGAGTTGCCAAGGCCATGGTAAGTTGGCAGTCTTGAGGAGCTAGAAGGGGAGAACCAGCTCCACAAGACCCTGTGGGTAAGGCCTGTACATTCCACACTGGAATCTGGGACTATGAAGTACTAGCCTGCTTCCATCTTGTACTAAAGACAAACTAGGCTCATTTCTGTTTATGATTAAACCTCTGCTTTTCAAGGATTGGGCTATGTCCCACCTGTAACCTTAACTATAAATGGTTCTGTGCTGCCTATTCCAGGAATGGCAAGCATGTCTTTGTGTCAAAAGGTTGTTTAAAACCATGTGGCAAACCTACCTTTGTTTCAAAGGTTGTATGACCACCTGTGACTATCTTGTTATTCCCAACTTGCAACTATGTCTTTGTTTTAGGAGACACTAACTTCCTATGCTTATGTTCTGTTCCTGTAACCCCACCTATTTTGCACACCAAGTCTCCCATTTGGAAACTTCCAACCCCTAAGTTATAATAGTCTTGCCTTCCTCATGTCCAATGCTGACCTCTCAATTTCCACCTTAAAGGGAGACAGCCCATGTACACAAATGAAAAAGCTTGCTTTAATTAATTTGGCCATGATGACTTGGGTTGGCGGTGTTTCTCCTCCCATCTTTGGGATTAATAACTAGTGCACTGACTTCAGATTTCTGGCTCCTAGAACTACCAGGTGAGGTGTTTCTGCTGACCAGAGCCATCATGCAGATTTGTTACAGTGGCTACAGGAAACACACTCAGTGAGAATTAGAAAAAAACCCAGGCAATCGAACCCCTGTGCCTTGCACCCTGAGCCGTGTCATTGGCCCTCCCTTTCTCCTTTCGGCTGCTTTTACCTTATCAGAGCAACAGGGAAAGGAACTCAGGCAGGGGCCTTGCACACACACTCATGCATGCTTATTTTTCAAGATGCTTACAGGTATCAACCACACAGGTATCCTATGAACTCTTTGCGCTTCTTGTCTTGGCTTGGTCACAGGTAAACTGAGGTTAAAAGGGGCAAAGCTTACCCAAGGCACTCAGCTCACGTGTCCGATGCCTGGGATTTGAATTGTGGAGCCTCTTGTCTAACCACAGCATAGAGATGAGGGAGGTGGAAAGTGGGACAGAGATGGTGAAGAGAGAGCCAATCAGAAGAGTTCTCCCCAGGGTTTGGAGAAATCTTGGTCCCTGGCAGCCCAGAGCCTGCTGCAGGGAGTGAGGTCTAAATAGGTCTCTCCAGGGCAGAGGGGCCCTTCCAGAGGAGAACTGTGAAGCTGGTCAGTGAGGATGAAGGAGGGGATCCTGCTGGAGAAGAATCTTGGCAGAGGGGTTGGCAGCAGTTCAAGACCTGGGAGTTCTGGTATTTGCTGAAGGTCATGGTTTGGGGGCAGCCAGGGTAAGGTTGGTGGAGAAGACATTGGGAAGTGAGGATGGAGAGGGTAACAGGACATCTGGGGAGGGCCTTGTGTGCCCCTGAGAGGCCAGAGGTCACCTGAGGGCACTGGCTGGAGACAAGGAATGGCAATGGAAAAGAAAGCTGATCACAGCTGTGATGCTACACACCAGCTGGGAACCATGGGGACCAGAGAGGATGAAGACAGGCATTCCAGTCTTACTTTGACAATGGGGACAAGGTTTATAAAGGCTGAATAACTCATCCAAGCTCACACAGGCCAAGTGGGAAGAGACACTGGAGCCCTGGCCTGGGGGATTAGCCACTGTCCCCATCCCCAACATCTGAAGTGCATCTTCCACTGTAACAGCAAAGTGACAAGTTGAAAATAAAGTGCTGGGTGGTGGCACCCATTCTTTATTGGTTTATGATGGGAGCTTGCTTTGTCTGTCACTTTTAAAAATATTCAGCTTTGCAATACCATCGTAGTGTGTTTCTCCCAACAGCTGCCTGAGATCTTGTCTTCAGAAATGTACAAGTTGCAGCTGCCAGGGCCCGGCCAAACAATCCTACTGATTCAGTGCCTGCTGCATGGCGCATCCTGTGTGGAAAAGTACATCAGCCTCAAGGTTGAAGGCCACATACTCTAGTTCCAGTTAGCTGGAGGTGTCCAGGGTCTCCTAGATGTCATGTGACCACATCTGCCATCCCAGTATTTTCTACTATGGTTCTAATTTGTAGTCTCCCCAAAATCAGAAATGTTGAATCATAGTTGTAACTGAACTTTTAAATTATTATTTAACACTTATTTATTTATTACTAAATTCATTTATAACAAACACCAACAATTTCTTAACTATTAATCCTATAAACTCTTACAACTCCTTTAACCTATCCACTAAACCTATTGATAATTATTTTTCTAACCTTTTAGAATGAACAGTCTCTGGGGCAGATCCTCAGTCATCAGGAACACAGTCTTTGTTGTAAATTCTTTTTTTTTTTTTGGTTTTTCGAGACAGGGTTTCTCTGTTTAACAGCTCTGGCTGTCCTGGACTCACTTTGTAGACCAGGGTGGCCTCGAACTCGCAAAGATCCGCCTGCCTCTGCCTCCCAAGTGCTGGGATTAAAGGCGTGCGCCACCACCGCCCGGCTTGTTGTAAATTCTTTAACGCACTTAGCAGTCCTTTTTCTGGATCTCTCAGATGCAGGTTCGTTAGGGTAAGTTGGTTATTGCAGTCTCACCTTAAATAAGGCTTCATGCTTTCTTCTCTGTGGGAGACCCCAGCCGTCTGCAGGCCAACTTACTTCTTTTGAATCAGGAACTCAGCTGCTCTGCCTCAGTCCTTAAAGCCACGCACAGTTTCCTTTAGGCCACTGTTCGGACAGATCAAACCCCTCTAGGCAAAAGCTGAGCCACAGGGTTTAGTCCTTGGCCTTTTGGTGTCTTGCTTAGGCTTTCTTTGCTCACCAGCTTCTTTCTGCTTCAGGGAAATCTGGCCATCAAATGATGGCCAGCACTTTTTTCAGCAGGACTCTTGGAGCTCTCTAGCATCAAGGGCCTCTTCTCCTTCTGGGCTCCATGTACTGTCCTTAAATAGGAGGAAGTCTGTTTCAGCTTAATTTGGGCTCCGCCCACTTAGCAGCTGAAAACAATGTCAGGCCAGATACTTTGTTTCTTCAAGTCCATTAAGTCTTTCCTGTTTTCCTGACTTCAACCTTGTTTTTCAGTCTATTGAGTCTTTCCTGTTTTTCCTGACTTCAACCTTGTTTTTCAGTCTATTAAGTCTCCTGTTTGTTTCCTGTTTTTAGTCCACATGCTGATAATGCTCTTCATGCCCCGAATTAAGAGACAGTATCAGAAACCCCTATATATTTTCTAAATCTAATTTATCTAACCCCCTACACATAGTTATTGGTTTACATTTAGGCCTGTGATTCCCTTTGTACAACTTTCTCTGTGAGACGTGAGAGATACAAGTGGCTTTGCATTTCTCTCTGTGGGTGTGCGATGGCTTCTGTACCATAGGTTAGAAAGATAAACCTTCTACACAAGGAGCGAACCACTGCAGACACTAAGTCCTTGGAACCAGGGGGCTCCCTGTCTTCTGGAAGGATCTGTCTCGCAGTGTGAGGGGCATGACCCTTGGTCTTCTCTGCATTCTGTAATGTGGAATCTGAGGGATTTTTTTTTTTAACTGCATCGAGCCTCAGCCCTGTTTTTGTGGCAGGAATACTTCATATACTTTATAGACGAGGTGAGTGTTCCAAACTGTTCCTTGTGAACACCTAGAGTTTCCCGGCACATCCAGAGGTCAGTGACTCTGGTGGATGGGAACAAGGAGTTATGGCTGCTTATTAGAGTGTCAACAGTGTCATAGTTCTAAACAAAGGCCGGTGTTTTTAGAGATGCTTGTTGAAGTGCAGGGGCCTGAGGAGAAATAGGCAGGAGGGGGATGGGACAGGTGAAGCAAGTGTGGCAGGGTCACCACAGTGATCTGTGTACTTGAGGGACGTCATAGTTTTGCTTCTGTTGCTGTGGTAAAACTATCAGATGCAAAGCCTCTTAGGGAAAATGGGTTTAGCCAGTCACTGCAGCAGGAGCTTGAGACAGCTGGTCACCTGACATGAGAGGGGATGTATACACTCATGCTTGCTTGCTTGCCCTCTGCTCCATTTTTCTACTCTTACACATTTCAGGGCCCCCTGCCTAGGGAATGGTGCCATCCATAGTGGGTCTTCCATCTCAATTAATTAAGACAATCTCTACAGAACAGCTCAATGTACAGACAGTTCCTCCCAGGGACTCTTCCCAGATGATTCTAGGCTGTGTCGAGTCAACAATGAAAGCTGGCCATCACAGAGGGCCAATGGTGTAAGCCCAAGTCTGGTTTGCTCAAGAGCCTCCCCACCAGGGTCTCTGATGAATGTGAGCCTTTGGGTGCTTTTAGAGGTCGCTGTGCTTGTGCCGAGCACCACTGTCTCTTTCCTCTCTCTCTCCTCTTTCCCTCCCCCCTTCCTGCTTTTAGCCTGGTCTCCTCCATTCTTGAATGGCCCCGGGTCTCGTCCTGGTCTTCCTCATGTCTGCCACCAGAGGGCGATGCGATCCAGCAGTCGCTGTTCTTGGTGCTGAAATCCCGACCACTCGTGGAGAGTCTTGTGAGTCCGTGAGCTCTTGGGGACTTCATCCTCATTCTTCTCTCCCTTTTAAAACACATGCTTAAGTTAAAAAATACACCATCTTAGATTACCAAGCATCTGTGGTCCCTGACTTTTGCAATACTGAAGTTAGAAGGGTCATTGAAATGCTTAGTGACAGGTGCATACCTTGGGAGTCTTGGCTGGAACCCACACTCACCAGCTGTGTGGCTCTAGACTAGTACAGCAACACTCTGATACTTATAATATGTAAGACAGGCATGACTGCCTTATGTTGTTGTTATTGTTATTATTATTATTATTATTTTGTTTTTTTGAGACAGGGTTTCTCTGTGTTGCCTTGGCTGTCCTGGAACTCATTTTGTAGACCAGTCTAGCCTTGAACTCACAGAGATCCTCCTGCCTCTGCCTCCCTAGTGCTGGGATTAAAGGCGTGTGCCACCATGCCCAGCAATTATTCTTAATTATGTGTGTGTGTGCACATGTGTGCAGGTATATGCATTTGAGTTCTATGCCCACAGAGAACAGAGGAATTAGATCTTTCTGGAGATAAAGTTACATGTGGTTGTGAGAAGGTTGGGTACTGGGGAATTGAACTCTGATATTCTGGGAGAACTGCATATGATCTTAACCTCTGAGCTATCTCTTCAGCTCCAGGATAGCCACTTTTAAGCACTTCTTGTGAACCTCACTGAGGGAGTGTGGAGTGGGGTAAGCACTCTATTTGGTCATTTCTGTCTCTGTGACCATGACTGGTGTGTACTGAGCATGTCCTTTGTATTAGGAGTCTTCCAGGGACATCGTCCCAAGTGTGAAGTCAGGAGAGGTGATGCCTGCCAACCCTGTCTCCCCCGTGGCCTCCCATTGACTGCGAGTGAAGTGAGGCCACTCTCTTGATCCCTGTCTCTGCATGGCTGGACCTTGTAGGACTTTCACAATGGGTCCGTACAGCTCTGAGTGCTGTGGCCCATGAGTTTATATGATTCTAAGTCAGCAACAGCTGTGTAGTGGAGGTTGGGTTTCTATCGAATCAGCCTGGGACCTGGCAGTGCGCATGGTCCTGGGCATAAGAAGGAACGCCCAGGAACCTGGAAAAGGCTTTGGGCTTGGCATTGTTTCTCAACAGTGCTCAGCTGCTGGACACTGCCACGCTTTGAAATTTGCTAGAAATTTCAAGCGGCCAAAGTTGGGCGGAGCTGAATTAGGGTGGGGCCCAATTGGAAAGCTGAGGCTCCAAGAGATGTGGAGAACAGTGCCCCGTGGAAGGGCATGGCCAGGGACCTCTAGAAACCTCAAGAAACCACGAGAAACAGCAAGACCTGCCAGGGACCATGAGAGCAGGACCCTACTTAAGAGTGTGGTGGCAAAGCCCAGATTGGGGGGTGCAAGAGATGGAGGTGCAAAGTAGATGTTCGCTCACTGCTGGCAATGAGGCCATGCTGACAGAAAAGGTCAGCCTTTAAGCAGAGATGTGCTAACCAGCCCCTACACTGCACCAGCCCTGAGGAGGTAAGAGTCAGGTGGTCAGGCACCTGGGCACATAAACCAAGACCAGCAGCTGAGGAGACCGGAGGTGGAGGTAGAGCAAGGGGCTCCTGCCACAGGCCAGCCCAAGAAGATCAAGAAAAGGTCACGGAAAGTTCAGGCTGGCACAAGAGGCATGGCATAGGACCTGCTCAGAGAAGGTTCCTGAGAGCCATCCACTGAGGAGAGCTGTGGCCAGCTAATGCCACAGTGGTGGGAGCAGAGTGGCCTGAGGCTCCCTCCCTCCATGGGCTGAGTGAGTGAGCTAGGCATGAGGTGGGAGCGCTCCAAGGCCACAGAAAAAGGACTGTGTAGAGACCTCGAAAACAGGCAGAAGTGTCGCCCCTGTCCTGTGAGGGTGTGGCAGTGCCCAGACAAACAGAGGCGGCCCCAGAAAAGCATCCATGCCAAGGACTAGGCCACATGGCACAGCATAAAGTCTTTGCTGACTTTGGAGGCCTGGAGCCCAAGCTGAAGTGAGGCGGCAGCCTGCACGATAGCCAAGTGACCACTGAACGACTGCGATCCAGGTGCTCCTGCAGACAGACTGTTGACCAGTTGCCCTCAAAGGACCTGCACTTGAGGATTGGTATCCTTCTAATGTTCTTAGGGTTGGTGAGGTGGTAGGTGTTAATGATTCTTAATAAATATAGTCTAAAAGTTCCGATTACAGAGCTGCTAATATCTTCCCCAGGGCCCTTTTGCTTAGTGACCAGTTGAGTCCGTGCTACTGAGACTCCAGTCCCTGTACCTCTTCAGTCTCCTAAGAAAACACCTACTATGGGGGTTCTGTAGCTGTCAGTGGTGGGTGTGTGGCCAGTCACTTTGATTTTATTACTATACCTTGTTGGAATCCATATGGTGATCTCCAGATGGAAGCACATCTGGGCTCATTGCGTTGCTTTCAATGGAAGATATTGAGGCTCTAAAGAACTGTTGCAGCAGCCCCAGCTGGCACACAATTCAAAGCTCAATTACCACAAGAGAAACCAGGAACGTGAAGTGCACAGCCTGGTCTGGAACCAGCCAGTGAGTACTCACCTCGGATGAGATTCAGGGCCCCTTGCTCCACGGACCCCTGCTCTCTGCTTCAGCCTCATGGTATCATAGAAAGACAGGCCCATGTCAAAGAATCCTGCCTGGCTTTATTAAAATTAGGTACAGTGATTGTTTTCTTTTAAAAAATTATTTGTTTTTATCTTATGTGCATTGGTGTTTTGCCTGCATGTATGTCTGTGTGAGGGTGTCAGATTCCCTGGAACTGGAGTTACAGACAGCTGTGAGCTGCCATGTGGGTGCTGGGAATTGTACCAGGTTCTCTGAGAGAGTAGTCAGTGCTCTTAGCCACTGAGCCATCTCTCTGGCCCCTACACAGTGCATTTATGTGTGTGTGTGTGTGTGTGTGTGTGTGTGTGTGTGTGTGTGTGTGT
>CAJQZJ010034048.1:338201-359627 GCA_907164525.1 Lophiomys imhausi
GTGTGTGTGTGTGTGTGTGTGTGTGTGTGTGTGTGTGTGTGTGTGTGCCTTCGGCTGTGACTGGGCTGATCATGTTGGAGTCATGAGGAGTGAGGACAATAGAGAGATTGAGGGAGGGCAGGAGGTTAGAGAGGGTGGACATTGCTGCAAGGTGGCTGGGCGTGTTGGATATTTTTATGTCAACCTGACACAAGGTAAAGTCATCTGAGAGGAGTAAATCTCAGTTTTAAAATATGCTTCCAGGTAACCACGAACCAGAGACTAGATGGCCCAGGGACTTAGGGTAAAACGAAATACTACTGGTCTTAAAAAAACAAATAGTGATAAAGTGACTTCTAAAAATATTCCGCTGTACTCATAGATCAGTGCCTTGTTCAACCATCATTAAATAAACCTCCTCCTGCAGCAGGTGGGAACAAATACAGAGACCCAAAGCCAGACATTACACAGAGAGTGAGAGACCTTGACACACTTAGACCTAAATAGAAGTCTCTGTCAAGTCCCTCTCTTTAGAACTCTAGAACTCTTTAGAACTTTAGAAACCTATGGAAGAGGAGGCTGGAAGAGTATGAGCCGGAGGCGATGGGGGACGCCAGGAGAACAAGGCCCTCAAAGTCAACTTGAGCCAAGCTCTGGTGAATCACAGAGACTGAGGCCGAAAGCACAGGACCTACAGAGGTCTGCCCCTGATCCTAATATACATTATAGCTTCCAGTCTAGCGTTTTTATGGGATTCCTGAGGGTGTGAACAAGCGAGTCTCTGGCTCTTGTGCCTTCTCATGGGCCCCTTTTCCTTCAGTTGGTTTGTCTTGTCCAACTTCAGTGTGATAGTTTTTTGTTCTATCTTGTTATATTTTATTATTATTTCTTAGAAGCCTGTTCTTTTCTAATAACAGACAAAAAGGGAGTGAATCCAGATGGGAGTAGAGGGAGGGAAAATTGTAATCAGGATATATTACATGAGAATAGAATCTATTTTCTTTTTTTTTTTTTTTTTTTTTTTGGTTTTTCGAGACAGGGTTTCTCTGAATATCTCTGGCTGTCCTGGACTCGCTTTGTAGACCAGGCTGGCCTCGAACTCACAGAGATCCGCCTGCCTCTGCCTCCCAAGTGCTAGGATTAAAGGCGTGCGCCACCACTGCCCGGCTAGAATCTATTTTCTTTTTTTTTTTTTTGGTTTTTCGAGACAGGGTTTCTCTGTGTAGCCCTGGCTGTCCTGGACTCACTTTGTAGACCAGGCTGGCCTTGAACTCGCAAAGATCTGCCTGCCTCTGCCTCCCAAGTGCTGGGATTAAAGGCATGCGCCACCACTGCCCGGCTAGAATCTATTTTCAATAAAATGAAAAATACTAACAATTCAAAGAGAGAAAGAGAGATGAAATATGGAAGGTGATTTGGGGCTCACAGCATGTGCTGCTTGGTCCTGTGTCATCTAGACACAAGCTGGAACCATCTGAAAAGAAGAAACCTCAGCCGAGAAAGTGTCTTCATAGGCTCCAGCTGTAGGCAAGTCTGTAAGGCATTTTCTTAGTGATTGATGAGGGAGGGCTCAGCGCACTGTGGGTGGTGCCATCCCTGGGCTGGTGGCCCTGGGTTCTGTAAGAAAGCAGGCTGAGCAAGTCATGGGGAGCAAGCCAGTAAGCAGCACCCCTCCATGGCCTCCACAGTCCTTTCCATTTGAGTTCCTATCCTGACTTCCCTCCAATGAACAGTGATACAGAAGTGTAGAGCCAAATAAACCCTTTCCTCCCCAAGTTGCTTTTGGTCATGGTGCTTCATCACAGTGATACAAACCCTGACTAAGACCCTGGGGGAAGCCTAAATGGGTGTCACACCCGTCTCCTTCTTTTTAGGGCAGGTCTTTCGGAGGACCCACATGTGGCTAAGTTCATCCACCCTCCTTTCATCATGGTTGGTTTTCAGTCAGCCAGGTATTCAGTCCATGGAGCTTAAGTGCTGGCCTCAGAGGACGAGGAGGGAATTGGTTCCTGGGGACCCAGATTGTTGGAAAGCCTGAAAACATGTGTGGCTACTTGTTGCCTCCCTCCCCCTTCCCTCTCCTGCACTACTTCCTGCTGCCTCTCTGTCCAGCTGCTTTGCAGAGTCCGCTTTGTTCTGAGATGTCCAGCTGCTTTGTGTTTCCCAAGCTAGGTAGACGGAGGGAGGGAGGGAGGGACAGAGGGAACACCTGCTTCAGCATCGGTTGTATTCCTAACATGGCAGGGCAGGGTCCCTCCTAGGATGGTGAGGTGGCAGGGGTGTGCAGAGAAGGCACAGGGAAGTGCTTTTCCCATTGGTGACCATTGGAGTCACTGTGTTACCCCTGGGTCAGCAGGAGTGTGCTACACCAGGTACCAGCAGGTTCATGCTGTAGCCAGGAGTGCACTATCCATTGGGGGTGGTTCAGCATGTACCTGCAGCCCTATCCTCAGACTGGGCCCAATTTCCAAGACTTGTCTCTGCACGGAGTGTGACTTCGTGCCCTCACTTGCAGACCTTCCCCATAACCGCTGCCACAGTCAGTGCTTCGTGTTTGCTCATATCTGCCCTCCTGCCCGCTGAGCTCTGTGACAGGACACTCTGTCAAGTTCATTAAGGACTTCCTTTCTTCTCTCAGGGTTGCAAGTCACTGTGGGGAGCAGCTATATGGCACTTTGTGCTTGTGCACTGTCCTCTTAGTGACCCCCTAGCATGGATCCACCCTCTTCTGATGGGTGTTGGCCTGCCCTTTGTGCTTCTGATGGTGCCCCGAGGCAATTATCACATCTTCCAAACTGTGGGGGCCTGGGGCTGGCTCTATAGGGACTAGAGAGAAACTGCTGAATTTAGGGTGACAAGCCAACTTTATTGTCTTGACAACAAGCATCCCACAGGCCATTCAGCCATCACCAGCCATGTGTGAGTGTGACCTGGAGACTTGCCAGCTCATCATCTTTGCTGGGGGAAAAGGGACTCCTATGTTTATTTTTTTAGTACTGAGGATTGAACCTAGGGTCTTGCTCATGTTAGGCAAGCACACTACCAGAGAGCTACAGCCCCAGCCCTGGCCAGTTCTTCTGTTCTCACAGGTCTGGGCATGCCGGTAACCTCTCCTGGGACTCTTAATTTCCAGTTCTTGGCAGCCTTTCCCTCTGTTTCTAGGTGTTTCTCTCTGACTTCATGGGCAGTGCCCTGCTCTAGTTCCTGCAAATGTTTCGGTTGTTTCCTTGGATTTCTTACTTGAGACCAGAATCCCCTCACAAATTTTTTCAGTCTGTCAGCTGCTTGGTCAGTGGGTGGCGAGTGCGTTTGTTCTCCCTGCTCCAGGCTGGTCTTTGCACCTGTTTATTGAGACTTTGCTGGAGCCTAAAGCTCTGATTTTTGGCCATTTCTGCTTTGGACTTGTTTGCAAAGTTCTGTTCTACCCCCAGGGTCATGGCCTTCTCAGCCATGATGGACTGTGCCCTCAAACTGAGCCAAAGGAACCCCGTCTTCCCTTTAGCTGCTTTTTTCAGGTAGTTTTCTGTAATGTCTTCCAAAAGCTATTTGATTTTCCAGTCTGTTCTTCAATTTACCTACAACTTATTTTTGTGTAGAGTTTGAGACAGGGTGTGACTTTCATTTCTTCTGAAGAGAAAGCAATACTCCATCACCATCTAGTGAGTACCACCCCCCCCACACACACACCTTGAGGGTGCTTCCAAAGGGGTTTAACCTAAGAGATAGCCTGCAGGCCCCACCTTCCCATGGGCTGGCGTCTCAGACTGAATATAAACCAGAGAGTGAGCTGAGTGACAGCGTTCATTTCTCTTTGCTTCCTGACTGTGGACACACATGACCAGCTGCCTCAAGGCCCTGCTACCATGCCTTCTCAGCCATGATGGACTGTGCCCTCAAACTGAGCCAAAGGAACCCCGTCTTCCCTTTAGCTACTTTTTTCAGGTGTTGTCAGTGCAAGAACAAAAATGATACTGTCCTCCTCCCCTGCCACTTTGTTCGAGGGGCTCAGCTGTGTCCCAGTCCCTCAGTAGCTAGTGTGACACTTGTAGTGCAGAGTCTAGCTTACCGTGTGGGTATGTGGGTGCACTCAGGAGTGGCAGATGTGTGAATGGCAGGGAGGGGGTGGACATGGGCTGTAGCCCTGAGTACTCAGAGCTGTGGGCTGCCTTTGCCCAGCACTATGGCTGTGCTGGGCAGGGAGAGGGATATGGCTCACTGGCCAGGTCTGTACCCCACCTCTCTTAACTACCACTACGATGGGGCCAAGTAAGGAGGTTGCTTCCTTCCTATATTGCCTAGTTCCACTTTCTGTACCTAGAATACCACACACCTGCCAGTTTCCAGCAGGAAGGCCTCTCTGTCCACCCTGCCCCTGTACATGGCCTCACCTCCTGCAGCTCCAGGTTCTTCTTATGCTGCTGGGAACCTTGGGAGCTTTGCCAGCCACGGTGTGGGCTGCTGGCTGCTCAGGCAAGGACTGGGCTTGTTTTGTTCCCTGTAGCTGGGGCTTCTGGCACTGCATGACCCCTACTTAGAGGGCCAGTGTTGCTTTTGTCCTCAAGAGGGATCCAAGCTCTCTGAGGTCAGGTCTCGGAGGGGTCCTGGGGACAAGAGGTTCTCCAGACTGTTAACTGATTAAATGGTTGTGTAAGTGTTTGAGTGAGTGGGTGGGTGATGCAGGAGCAGTCAATGTGAAGGATTGGATACTCAAGGAAGTTACAGCATGTCTGTATGATGGACCCAGGGCACCATGCTGATGGGCTATTTGGGGACCTGTGGTAAGGAGATAACATCTCCTGTGTGCTCACACAGTTGCAGCCTGGGCTGGGAGTAGAGTAAAAATAGTGGCCTGCAGTTTGGATAGGAGTGTCTTTTTCATTTCAAGGCCGAGAGCTTTCCTTGTACCATCCCTAGGTGGGCAGAATGCCAGGAAAGTGCAAAGACTCTTGGTGAAAAGTTCAACAGATCAGAGATGGTCTGGGGAGGACCTACCAGGAGCTCTGTGAATCCAGGAGCTGGAGAGCTGGGTGCAGCCAAGACGACAAGGGGCAGATGACATGTTTGGATTTTAAAAAGCCAAGGCATCTAGCAGCCAGGCAGGGTTGCCCGCACATTCCAGCATGTTTTGTTGATTTATGGCTGTTGCTAAGCAACAGAGTACACTGAGGTGGGTGCGATTTTAAAGCTATGGCTCCTGACCAAAGAGAAAATCATTAATGGGGGTAGGGGTGGGAGTGGGGGCAGGGGAGGGTCACGGAAGCCTGGCACAGTTCAGATGTTACAAGCAACTGGAATGGAGACAGAGTCTCTGTTCTTCCCTTCCTCAAAGCTGCCAAGGGCAAGTTCAACTCTAGGTACCCAGAGCTGGTTGCTGATGCTCCTTAAGAAAGCCCAGTGTGGGTGTCTCTTCTATTTTGTAGTGAATCCATGCAACATGTGTCAGGTTTCTGATGTCACTCCCCAGTGGGCTGACTGGATGTCACTTTGATGGTCAAAGTGCTTTGACTGCTTTTTTATCACTCACAGCTCCTCAGCACAATTCAGGGGCAATGTACTAAGGGTCTGGCCTGGGGACAATGAAGGAAAGTATGGAAGTCACATACCCAACATGAAGCTGGCATTTGGACTGGGGAGAGGGGCAGACAATAAGGTAGTGGTCCTCAGCCTTCTGAGTGCTGCGGCCCTTTAATACCTTTCCTCATGCTGCAGTGATCCTCAACCATAAATTATTTTGTTGCTACTTTATAACTGTACTTCTGCTACTGTTCTGAATCAAAATATAAATATCTGATATGCAGTATATCTGATGTGTGACTCCCCAAGGGGTCATGACCCATAAGTTGAGAACCGCTGCAATAAGAGTGGCTAAGATTAAAGGGCAAATGGTACTTTGTGATGTTTGTTCCCTTGTGGTGCTGGGGCCTCATGTGTGCTAGGTAAGCATTCTGCCATGGAGTCACATCCCCCAGCCCTCTTATTTGTTAAAAGGAGATAAACAATAAGTAGGAAAACCTGCCTAGCCTCACTGAGGTGACATCTAAGGATATCTTAGAGAAAGATGAAGCCTTTCAGGGACTTAAGGAATAGCAATGGGGGTAGGGGCAGCAGGTACAAAGACTGGAGGCAGGGCATGCATGTTCTGTTGGAAAAAGGAGTGGAGAGGCAGTGTGGCAGGAGTGGGGGGGGGTTCTGTAGGGTCCCCTGGCCACTGGAGATCATTGCTACCTTGATATGTCAGAACTGCAATTCCTAAATCTAGTCCCCTAGGGCTGGAGAGATGGCTGGGCCTCTAAGATAGCACCACGTGGCTTTACTTGATTGGCTGTTCATATAGTATTTAGCCTGTGGGTTGGGTCTGCCCGGGCATTCGGAAGACTGTTTTCAAGGGACCTGAATAAACTGCTGGAGAAGAGCTTTTGCGAGTTGCGTCATCCTTGCTGGTCTAGGGGGACGCAACATCACACTATCTGTGACTCTCGTTCCAGGGACCCAGGACCCTTTAATGGACTCTCCAGGCACCACCTCATGCATGTGGCACACGGATGTGTATGCAGGTTCATGCATGTGGCACACAGATGTGTATGCAGGTAAAACACCCATACACAAAGTCCAGCCCTACAGCTGGGATCCATGTCCTGTGGGCAGACGCCTTGCTTGTGGTGTGCCACAGTTTGAGTTTCCCAGAAGCTTGGGGATGTAGGTAGTTTATTTACAATCCCAGGACATATCTGTATGTCCCTGATAGAGAGAATGGGGGGACCTGGCTTACCAGAAGTTTGCAGGAGGCTCTAGAAGTGAGGACAGGTGGGCAGCAGCAATTCTGAATCATCTGGGTCCAGGCTGGTGGCAGGTTGCCACAGAGGTTCTGGCTTCTCTGGGTCTACCCTTCACATGCTCAGGACCCAGTGAATACCTAGGAGCTGGATGTAGAAAGACACAGGGTGTTCTGGGCAGGGTGAAGCCTCAGGGCTCTCTGTGGATTGTGTTCCCCCCACCTTTTTATTTTGGTTTTTCGAGACAGGGTTTCTCTGTGTAGCCCTGGCTGTCCTGGACTCACTTTGTAGACCAGGCTGGCCTCGAACTCACAAAGATCCGCCTGCCTCTGCCTTCCAAGTGCTGGGATTAAAGGCATGCACCACCACCGCCCGGTGTGCCCCCCCCCTTCTTTGGCTAAGCTAGTTCGGACTGCCTTTCTGCTTTTTCATTGTCTCTGGTGCCGCCAAGCACTGCAACAAAGTGAGCAGGTGAAGTTGACTTAGGCTCTTCCCAGACCCTAGTCCCTGAAGACTGGCGGAAGCAGAGTGGGCTACCGAATGAAAAAGAAATAAAAAGGAAAGGGCATGGCTGCCCCTAGGTATGGTGGAGGAGGAGGTTTACTGTACATGGCAGGGAGAGCACAGCCAGAGGCAGACACATCTGGGAGAGTCCAGAGCGAACATGACCAGACTGAGCTGGGCCATGTGGGGAGATGGGGAGAGGAAGGGAGAGGGAAGAGAGGGAAAGGTACAGCAGCTAGAAGGCCAAAGGTACAATAGAGGCAGGTAACCAAAGTGTCTGTGTTACATAGGGAGGAACATCTGGGGGAAGGGCAGTACAGCCCCTGGGTTGCAGTTTAGGGTAGGGGGTATGCCAGACATGTAACAAGTAGGGACTGAGGGATGCTGAGAGAACCTGGTGGCCAGGTCCCCTTTGATATATTAAGTAGGTACCCCAGTTATTTGTCCCTGGTTTGAAACTTAACAACAGCTAATGCACAGTGCTGAGGTGGGGCTAAAAGTATAGACAGGTCATGCCCCATTTGTCACCTGCTCTAGAGCCAGATGCTTGGCCTCAGGGCTGGTACCTGCTCATTTGTGGCCTAGATTACCTAATTTCTTTAGGCCACAGTTTCCTATCAGTGAGATGGAGATACTGAGTCCAGCATGTGGGACAGAGGGAGACTTGGATCATTTTTTTTTCTTTTTTTTTTTTTTGGTTTTTCGAGACAGGGTTTCTCTGTGTAGCCCTGGCTGTCCTGGACTCATTTTGTAGACCAGGCTGGCCTCGAACTCGCAAAGATCCGCCTGCCTCTGCCTCCCAAGTGCTGGGATTAAAGGCGTGCGCCACCACTGCCCGGCAACTTGGATCATTTTTTTCATTCATAGGGTGGGCATGGTCCTTCAGCCTGGGCCACTTGTCATACACAGTCCTCTTCTTAGGATGCCGAGTTGAGGAGGGGGCACACCTTGTTCTTGCTTGGGGATGTTTGATCTGTGATTTTCTTTCACTCACTTGGCACCTTTGGATCTCCAGCCATCTCCCTTGGGACTACGTTATTGTTGTTGGTTTCTTTTCTTTTCTTTTTTTCTTCAAGACAGGGTTTCTCTGTGTATCCTTGTCTGTCCTGGACTCACTGTGTAGACCAGGCTGGCCTTGAACTTACAGAGATCCGGCTGCCTCTGCCTCCCGAGTGCTGGGATTAAAGGCATGCGCCACCACACCTGGTTTTGTTGCTGTTCTTTACACTTACTATTTATTTACTATGTGCTTGTGTGTGTGTATGGGGGCGCATGTGCCATAGTATGTGTGTGTGGGTGCATTGTAATGTGTGTGTGTAGGTCAGAGGACAGCTTGTGTGATCAGTTTTCTCTTTCCATTGTGGGATGTGGGAGTTGATCCCAGGTCTCCAGGTTAACAAAGCAAAGTACATTAACCCACCCATGGAACCAGTCATCTTTCTAGCCCTGACCAATCATTTTAAAATTAAATGAATGAATTAACTCAGTAAGGATTTAGCAATGCCTTTAAGCACCAAGGTAATAACAGAAGGCTCAGAGGAGGAAGTATCTTTCCATGGATGCAGCTGGGAAGAGTGGCCACTTCATCAATGGACAGAACATAATCACAAATAACAGGATGGCCCCTGGGCCATTGTACCAAGTTCCCAGGAGCCCACCCTGAGGGCCTGACTTGTCTTCCTGACACCACCAGGCCCTGGTGGCATGTAGAGTGAGCATGGACCTACAGTGTTGCTCATGAGGCCGGAGCTGACATGGAGGCTCCGTGCTCGCTGGACCAGCAAGTGCTGTGAATTATTGATCACTAGATAAGTGTGCACAGATGGAGGTCACATATCTTCTCAGCCAAACTGCTGGATCATGCTTAATGGCTGGTTCTCCAAATTCCCCCAGGGTGGGCCTCAGGGAGGGATTAGCTATGTATCCATTTTTCTTGACCTCAGTGTGCAGGTGAAGGGACACCTTGCACTTTGAGTTTGAAGGGCTGGAGGAGGCTGTATTGCACCTCCTGGTATGGCAAAGCCACCCCCTCTGCTGCACAAACCCCAAGTAGCTCCCATGGCCTCCTTTCCTTCTCAAATATTTGAATCAATTAATTGTGATATGCTAAGGGGAAGAAAGTGGATTCCCAAAGAAAACTGGGCAAGCTGGGGCTGGTGGCAAGGACCCTCCCACCTTCAGTGGGCGATGAAGAAGGCTTGGAGGGGGTGCCACTGGAGGGGCAATGCTGGAATTCCACCTAGTAAGGGGAGGAGCCAGAGTGCCTGGCTTCCCCAGACTCAAAGCTGAGTGCAAATTCTCACTTCTGGCCAAGAAGGACTATTAGGAGCAGAGTTTAGGGCTCAGTATGGAACCTTCCACCATTCTCCAACAGCTGAACATCAAGCAGATGCTACTCGGCTGAGTCGGGCGGAGCCTCGGAGCTGAGTTGGGGGAGTGTCACCAGGAGGATGGATGGAGGAGAATGAGCTGATGCCTGCTAGCACCGCATGAGGAAACAACAAAGCTGTAGGAAGAACCAGAAGGACCCAGGGAATGGTGTGTGAGGCTCACCTGACTGGACCAGCCCCCGCTCTGCACCCATCAGCCAGACTGAGAACACGCCTGATTCACAGAGAGTAGAAACATTATTTCTGACACAGGTGTGAAGGAGTGATGTATGTATTCAAGACTGTGAGACATTGATGGTAGAAATAGTTGCAGAAGATCTGAGTAAATGAAGAGAGATTATTCCAGTGGGTTGCAAGACTGCATAATGTTAATATGTCAAGTATTTCCAAATCAATCCATAAATTAACATCCAGATGAAATCAGAACAGGATAGTTTTTCTTTTTCTTTTCTTTTCTAGAAATTGACAGCTGATTCTAAAAGTCATCTACATACACAAAGGTTCTGGCAGAGCTCTATGAAATAAAGAAACTAAGCCAGAGGACTAACTAATTTAAACACTGTAAGCACATATTCACTGACTCAGGGGTTACTCTTGCCAGGACAGACAAGTAGGTCAGTGGGAGAGAACTGAGGCCAGAGATAGGCTCACATGTCATGGCACCTTACATACCTGATTTTTAGGAAAGGTAACAGGATAAATCCAAGTGTGAGCACCTCAGTGGAGATCCCAGAACGCAGGTAAAAGCTGCATGTCTGATGTGTCTGAACTCCAGCATCGGGGAGGCAGAGATAAGGCATCCTGAGGACCCACTGGCCAGCTGTTCAAGTTGAAATAGAGAAATCCCCGTTCACTGAGAGAATTCTGCCTCAAAAAAAGAAAAAAATGGGGAAGTAAAGAAAGTGATAGAGGAAGACATTCAGCATTAACATATGACAAATGCACATGCACGAACACACACACACATGCACACACACACATGCACACACACACATGCACACACACACATGCACACACACACACACATGCACACACACCTACATCCCCACAACACACATTTGAAAATGATTATAAAAGAGCTTCAGTTTATACTGCGCACCATATAAAAAAATCAAATCAAAATGAATCATAGCTCTTAAGTGCAAACTGTAAGCCTATGAGCATTCTCGTTGGGACCTTTCTCTTAAAGGAGCAGGGTATTTTAGGACACAGTGTGTCTTGTGGTCGCTGGTGAATCTCTACAAGTCTGTCACAGCGCTGTGGAAGAGGTTGTAAGAAATGCAGAAATGGATGGGGACAGCTGTTCCTTTGACACCCGACAGCTCAAAACAGGCAGCTGGTCCCTAGGCAACAGTTTGTCCTTTTTGGCTGTAGAAGAAAACAGCACACACCTTTGTGGCCTTGAATTAGCCAAATATTCCTTAGGTTTGGCATTTGACGAAGGATCCAGACAAGAAGAAAAATCCTGATAATTTGGGCTTCTTAAAAATGAAAAAAAAAAAAAACCTCTTCTTTGGAAGTCATATTAAGAAAACAAAAGACAATTGGTGGACTCAGAGAAGAATCTTTGCAAAGTTTATATCTGACAGTGAGCTATTTTCAAACCATGGAAAAAAAATCTTTCGAAAGTCAATAATAAGAAAACAAAGAATTAGCAAGCAGGCAAAATGCCAGAGGTGACACGTTACCAGAGCTGTTTCACAGATGAGGAGAAAGGGTAGTTGTGTTAGACACAGAGCGAGGCACAATGAACTGCTCCCCTGGCCCCGCGAGGAGCCCAGAAATGGCAAAGATACAGAGAAACTGGAGTCCCTTGCCCTGATGAGGATAAAATAGTAAAACCATTACAGGAGCAGTCTGCAAAATGACCTTTGTCGCACAGGACCTAAAACATGCAAAGAATGTTCTTCAACTGATTTTGTGATCTAAGGATTGACCTGCTAGAAAAACACAGGGAAAGAAACTCACCAGCCAGTGTAACTTCTACACCTAGATACAAAACTCAAAGATAATACCAAAACGAATCTGGACATGTGAGTTTTGAAGAGTCGCTAGGGTTCTCTAGGATTGTGAGGCTGGTTGAAGACAAAGTTCTTTCTAACTCTCTCTCATCACAGACTAAAGGTAAAAGACACATGATCACAGATACAGTAAAATCCAGCAACCAGGGGCTCAGAAAACCAGGAAGGGGGTGCTCAACCAGACTAAAGACAGCAATCAAGCATCAGAGCCATGAATGGGGATGTAGCTCCGTTGGTAAAGTGCCTGACTTGCATACATGGAGCCCTGAGTTTGATCCCAGCATCACACGGAAGCAAAAATGGTGGTGTATGCTTGTAACCCAGCGCTTCAGAGATGAAGGGAAGAGGACAGCAGTACAAAGTCATCCTCATCAAGTCAGAGTCCAGCCTGGACTGCAGGAGCCACTATATAAAAACCAATCAAACAGAAAGACAAACAAAAAAACCTCTGTTGGTTATTTAGTCAACTTAACACAAGCTAGAGTCGTTTGTGGGAACCTCAATTGAGAAAATACACTCACCAGATTGGCCTATGGGCAAGCTTTGGTGCATTTTCCTGATTGATGATTGATGTGGGAGGGGTCAGCTCGATGTGGGCGGTACTACCACTGGGCTGATAGCCCTAAGTAGCTTGAAGCAGGATGAGCAATCCACCAGGAGCAAGCCGATAAACAATATCCCTCCACAGCCTCTGCTTCAGTTCCTGCCCTGATTTTCCTTCATGGTAGACTGTAAGCTGTAAGATGGAATAAACCCCTTTTTTCCCCAAGTTTTGGTCATCATATTTATCACAGCAATAGAAACTTAACTAAGATAAAACTCCAAACTAAAACTCAATAGCTAACGTAATTTTTCATGGTGAGACATTAAAAACACTTCTAAACACAGACAAATATCCCTCGACAGAAGGATACCCACCACTGCTCAGTGTTTGTTGTCTTGAAACTGACTGGAACAGCAGCTACGTGTTGGAGGATGGCAGAGGAAAGTCAAAATGTCTTTGCTCTCAGATAATGTGATCATATGGAAAATATAAGAGAGATTTATTTTTATTTTGTATGGGTGGGTGTTTATCTGCAGGTGTGTCTTCATAACATGCATGTGGTGCCTTCAGAAGCCAGAAGTGGACCCTGGACCTACTATGTGGGTGCTTAGAATGGAGCTGGCTCCTCTGCAAGAGTAGTAAGGACTCTTGACTTCTGAGACATTTTTCCATTTCCCCACCATTGCTACTTTTGTTTTGAAGAAACTTGTAAGATTTAATTGAAGGATGTAAAAGAAAATCTAATAAATATACAGACTTGAATTGTATCCCTTTCTCATCACTTTCACCAAATTCCTGATGAGAAGCAGCTTGCAGAAGGGGCTTTATTTTGGCTCATAGTTTGAGGGTTCACCGTTTGTAACCCTCAGGCAGGGAAAGCATGGCGGTGGGAATGTGGGGTTGCTGGTCACATTGCATTTACAGTCAGGAAGCAAAGAGCAGACAGGAAGGGGCTGGGCTATCAAACCTCAAGACTCACCTCCAGTGACCCACTTCCTCCAGTAAAGCTCCACCTTCTAAAGGTATCATAAATTTCCAAAACAGTGACACCTATTAGAGGTGTTTGGGGGATACATCAGTCAGGCCACAAAAGCCATAATTCATGGGGAAAAAGATTCACTAAGATAGCCACTTCCTTGGCTAATTATAAATTCATATAGATTTCAATGAAAATACCAGAAATTTTTTATTCTGTTACTTTAAAAAAGATTCTATTTATTTATTTATTTGTGGTTTTTCGAGATAGGGTTTCTCTGGGTAGCCCTGGCTGTCCTAGAACTTCCTCTGTAGATCAGGCTGGCCTTGAACTCAGAGATCCACCTGCCTCCACCTCCCAAGGCATGCACCACAACTGCCAGGCTATGACTTAAGTTTATTTTTAATTATGTGTATGTGTGTGTCTGTGTGTGGGTGGGTTATGCGCATATGGACGAAGTACCCGAAGAGGCCAGTAGAGGACATCAGATCTTCTGGAGCTGGAGTTATAGGCAGTTGTGAGCCTCCTGATGTCGGTGCTGGAACTGAATATACTTGGGTCCTCTGCAAGAGACATATGTGCTTGTAACTGCTGACCCATCTTTCCAGCACCTCAAAAATACTTGTAATGGGAACTGAATGGCTAGGGATCCATGTAGAAGAATAAAAGCCCAGGAGTAGCTAAGACAGTCTGAAGAAAAGCCAATATGCAGCCTCTGGTCTCTCAGATTTTATCTCACTCTATTATATAGCTACTGTATACTTTATACTTACTAAAGCTATGCTACCTAAGCAGGGTGATACTGTCACATGAATCAGACAAAAAATATTAATGGAACAGAGAGCAGAGGCAGACCCACATCTGTACAGGGACCTTCAGAAGATCAGCAATATCACAGGTGAGTAGGGAAGGGATGCACTGTTCGGTGGATGGCCTGGGCATTAGGTTCTCATATGGGGAAGCAGGTAGTGTGGTCCCTCCTCAACTGCAGCAGGACAGCATGCTTTACACGGGTCCACTCTCCACTACATGTCTTCACCTGTGAACATGGACAGAACACACTCTGTAGACATCCCTCACAGCTCAAGGTGCAGAGGGCCTGGACCCAACAGGAGACAGAAGGTGACATAAACAAATGACAGCACGGATACATCTCACCGCATGAAGATCAGCCTCTTCTATGAGTTCTTGTGGTAGAAACTCGTGCCCTGCAGCAGGAAGGCATTGTGTCTCAGCTTGGTGACAAGCAGATGTTCAATATGTACTCCGGTGTCACCCAGAGGCCCCCTCAACATCCCCAAAAACCTTTACCTTTGATTGTGGGGGCCTGTGTGAGAGGTTGGCTCTGCAGCGCTGTTTGTAGCCCTGAGAGTTTGGAGACAAGGTAAACGTTCATCAGAGTGAGTGGAAGCAAGGCTGGAAAAAGTGATAGCCCACTATGGTCACAGATAAACATTTAACGACCTTCCATTGGGAGAGAAAAGCTTAAACTTGTAGCTTTTGGTGGCTCCCGGAATGTAAATTCTTCACTATGACTGATTTTTTTTTTTTTTTGGCCATTCCCATGACATCACTGAACAGACTCAGCCAAGACGCACACAACCAGTTCTGTCAAGAAGGTTCTTAAAGCAAGTGCAGCACACCATCGATTGCCTCCTTCCTGCACTGAAGATCAATGGGGAAACTACATGGGGTTGAAAGAAACAATGTGCAGAAGAGGGGAAAAAGCAATTTGCAACACACGACAGTCCATATGATAATGTTCATATAAATTTTAAAGTCACACCAAGAGACTAGAATGTGTGCACATATGTTAAAGGGTAGAAATGAATAGTGTAGGGGCTAGCTTGGGAATAGTGTTTGCCTTGGGGAAGAAAAGGGGCATGAATAGGAAGCATGCAAAAGTGTCTGTCTGTCTCCTTTCCTTCAGTGTGTATAAGGACATGGGAGACTGTGGTGTGTGTGTATGTGGTGTGTGCACACAGGAGTGTGCAGGTGTGCATGCCTGTGGATACACAGGGTCAGAGGAGACCTCAGCTCAGAGCTCTATTCCCTTGAGCCAGCATCTCTCATTGAAGCTGGAACTAGCCGGGCAGTTAGCAAGCCTGTGACCCTCCTGTCTCTGGGCCCTAAAGTACTAGGGTTACCGGCCGGAGAACAGACACATTTAGTTTTTTTACATGGTTTCTGGGGGTTTGAACTCAGGTCTTCATGCTTGCATAGCAAGCACTCTTATCCACCGGGCAGCTCCTGAACCCTGGTTTTATGTCTCAAGCGAAAGGAGCTGTAGCAAACACTGGCCCACCAGCCTAGGTCCTGGATGAAGATGGTGAATGTCAGACTGGCAACAAACTCCTTTTGTTTTGTTTCTCACAATGGTGAGGATCGAACCTAGGGCCTTGCACATTGCTAGGGAAGCTCCCACTAAGTTATGTCCCTAGTCCTTGCAACCATCTTTTCTTGGTTGGTCCTGTGGCACGTCTCAGAGGTACTTGTGAACTACTTTTCCTTGGTAACTCAGTCCATTCTAGAGACAAGAGGAAAAAGCATGTGGGAAAGCTTCACCTCTACCTGCTGCACAAGGATATAGCAGTCAGGACAGGTGAAGATGTGCTGCAGAAACAAATAGCTCTCAGGACTTAGTGACTCCACACAGCATTGGTTAGTGCTTGGTGACTCTACATATGTTCTGTGGGCCCTGACATTTGTAGTCACTCAGGGGTGTAATGGAAGCTTTAAAGCAACAGAAGCTGTAAGGTGCCAGCTAGGAGGACACTCTGAATGCTTCACATTCCTTGGCCCAAAGCATGTCTCACAGCCACACTTAACTTAAGAAGTGATAAGCTGTGTACTTCGACAAGAGGCAAGAAGCATGATGTGAGCTCCAGTAAGAGCCAAGGATCTTCCTGAGACTCACTGGCTGCCACTGGAATGGTCATTTAGCTTGTAGATTCTGAATGGAGAGGAGAGGGGATTCAGGGATAGCAGGCTAGGCAGTGAGTAGATTGTGGAAGTTCAGAGTCCGAGGGGTCCACCTTGTCACAGAAATTGCCAGTGTCTAGTGGAGGAGCAACCGAGGCACACAGGGAGGTGCAGTTGGGGTGTACAGTGTGAGACTCCAGAATTTAGACCTAGCATATGGAAGCTCCGAGTCTGGAGTATAGGAAGTGGGGAGGAGGACCCTGGAGTCTGGAGGACTATGGGGCTGTCTAGAGGAGGGTAAGGCTAGGAAGGCATGGGGTGCAGCCATCACCTCAGGCCATTATCACTGGGATGAGGCCAGGCCAGGCCAGTCCAGAGGGTGCTGGTCTCAGCAGTAGAAACAGTGAATAGCTGACCCCACAAGTCCATGCAGCAGCTCTCTGAAGGAGACTGGGCAACTCAGGAAAGTACTTAGCATCCACAACTGAGCTAAACACACACAAGCCATGCAAGTGCTGACCCAGGGGACCTGGCCATACAGCTTTTACACTACCTACCACCCTGCACTTCCATTAAAGCTGGGCAGCATGCAGCATTGTTCTGCAATGGAAAACCACATAGCAATAAACAAGGAACAAATTACTGCTACATACCTCAGAGTCTGAGTGAGTTTCAGAAACATAGCATCCAGCAAAGGAGGCAGATCCCTTAAGTCTATTTCTAGAAAATTCCCAAACTAATAAAAGTGATCAGAAGTCACCTTGGAATATTCTATGTGGTGCGTATAACAAAGACACCTGTGTGGTAGGGTTAGGGATTTTGGAAGTTTGTCATCTCAGGTAAAAGATATGGGTGGATCCAATTACATCCAGACTTGCTTACCATTGAAGGGTATGCCTTGAAAGCCCGTCAAAAGCAGATGACATCTTGATCATGGGACCACAGAACACACTGTTGGAGGGGCATGCCTTAGAAAGCTCATCAGGAACTATGACAATGACAATGTCAGAATTCACGCCAAGATCATTACAACACAAGGGCTTTAAAGTTGGAAGCCCACGTGGCCTTGCCCAGCCTCTTCCTTGTCTTCCTCTGCCAATACATGTCAAGAGACCTCACTGTGCCATAATACATCACCATTTTGCACCGACCTGCTGGGAGTCCACGCTAGTGGACAATGTAAAGGCAGACCCTCCCTGGTGCTCCAGAACATCTGAAAGGAGAATTATCTCCCCTCAGAGCCTGAGAGTATCATAATGGCCAGAACACCAGAGTGGAGTCTCTGGAGCCCCAGAACATCTGAACAGTGAGTGGAAGAAACTTTTAATCTTGCAAACAATTGGACCCTAGGACTGCAGAGGCAATTCTTGGCTGATTAAAAGGCTGCCCCACCTCAATGGTTGAAACATGAAATTTATAAACTGGCCTTAAGATCTGACAAACAAGACTCACAGACTGTAAGATTGAAAGACTTGTTGGAAACCAGTCACCTGTATGGATCCATGACAAGAGAATTAACCTGAGAGAATATTCTTTTCAGAAACTTAAGTTAGTGTTAAGTGTTTGTTTGTTTTTTTTTATAGATATTAGAGTATTTTAGGCATTAAGATATTCTTAGTTAGATTTCAGGTTTTAGAATTAGGGTTTGGGTTTTAGAATTTAGGAACCTTATAGGTAATTGTTAAGTATTAATAAATATATAAGTACAAATAAAAATTTTCTGCTACACACCTGTCATAGTTAGATTCAGTTGTCGACTTGACAGAACCAGAGCCACTTGGGAAGAGAGAACTTCAAATGAAGAATTGTCTGGATCAGATTGGCCTGTGGTCTTATCTATAGGGCTTTTTCTTGGTTGCTAATTGATGTAAGAGGGAACAACCTACTACGGGCGGTGTGATCCCTACTCAAGTGGTCTGGGTTGTATAAGAGCAAGCCAACAAGCAGCACTCCTCTATGGTCTCTACCTCACTTTGACCTGGAGGTTGTAAGCTGAAGTAAATCCTTCACTGAGTTGATTTTGACAAGAATGTTTTATCATAGCGACAGAGAAGCAAACTAGAACAGCACCATTAAAGGGACAGGACAGGGGACACCTCAGTGGCAGTGCTTACCCAGCGTATGTGTGGTCCTGGAATTAAGACCCGCTGTGTGGGTGTAAACACCACACACACACACACACACACACACACACACACACACACACACACAGCCACCGTGAACTGGATCATTTAAACAGCACACACATTTTCATGAAATTCTGGAGAGTGTTTGTCATGACAGCAAAGTGCCAGTAGACCTGGCACCCAGTGAGGGTTGCTTCCTGGTCCATGGTTAGGTGTCCTCTAACTGTGGAACAAAGCCACAGGCTCTCTCTCAGAGGGCACTAATCCTGTCACAAGGGCTCCCCCTTCCCTACCTCACCACTTCCCCCGTTTTTTAAAAAATGGATTCTATGTGCATGTGTGTGCCCACTTCTTTGTAAGTGCACCATGTCCTTGCAGGTGTCTGTGGAGGCCAGAAGAAGGCAGATCCCCTGGAACTGGAGTCACAGGTGGATGTGAGCTGCCATGTGGGTGCTCAGAATTGAAATAGGGTCCTCCTAAAGAGCAACTAATGCTCTTAACTGATGACCCACCTCTCCAGGCAAAATCTCATCACTTCTTAAAGTCCCTCTTCCTGATACTGTCCCTTGGTTTCAACAGGTGACTTAAGGAGGACACTCACATTCAGGGGGAGAGTGGGATGGGGCAGGTCTGGAGAGGCTGGTTGTAGAGGGACTGGTTAGAGAAGGAAAGACACAGAAAATCTAGTCACTTTGTAATTGCCCACTGAGGACATGGAACCTTTGTGGACATTTGTCAACTTGGGTCACTGTAACAAAATATCATAGACTTAAGGGTGCCTTAAGCAGCAGAAATGCATTTTTTTCACAGCTATGAATGTTGCAGTCCAAGACCAAGTCCAAGATGGAGATTCTAGCCAACATGATTCTGTGCAGAAAGCTTTCTTCCTGGTTTGGAAGTAGCTCACATCTCTCACCTGGTGCCCTGTGACCTAAAGGGTCACAGGTCAGGGGAACTGAGCAAGCTCTTTGGTCTCTTCTTGTAAGGTACTATTCATACCACTAACTCTGACCTCCGGGATCCAGCCCTCAGGATTAGGGACACAGCCTGACTCAGTACATGTTCTGGTTGTCAGAAGGAACACAGGAAACAGTCATTGAACAGTGACACACACACTGAACAGTTTCTTAGGAGGAACCACGGGAGGGCTGTGGCAGTGAGTGAGGAAGAGGAAGCATCTGTGTAGCTTTCTAGCATTGGCCATGAAGAGGCCGCTGCTCAAGGGGATGTGGGATGGAGGCTGCTCTTTAACGTGGAGGAAATGGTTGCTCAAATGGACCTTGCAAGGTACATCTCCAGCTTAGCCCCAGCTGCCTCTTCATCATCATGACCTGTTGAAGCAAGGGGTTTATCTGTGTCATTTGTACCCTACCATGCCACCATGGGTACATGACTATGGGTAGGGGCACAGCAACATTCACGGTGAATGCAGAAAAGCAGAAGTCTGTGTAGAAAGTACATGGGGCTTCATGCTTCTGCTAGGGGCAGTGAACAGGACGCGCAGAGGAGTAAAACAGGGGCAGTGGGTTCTGTGGCTGAAGGGTGCAGGTGTCAGGCAAGAGGCCCAAAGAGGAGGTCAGGGAATGTTGTACAAGATTACCCTCCAAGCCAACCTCACTACTGTCAGGAAGCCAGCTGGGCTGCTCTCAAAACATCATCCCACCTGGGCTTCTTGATTGCTGATGTTTCCTCCTAGAAGGAGGGGTGGGAGGGTTATAGGACCGTGTCTCTAGCTGCCCCTCCCAATGGGCTGTATGCAATTCTGCTCTAATTGCATGTGGCCTTAAGGGAGAGTTCTCAGGGAGGGGCTAGAGTATATATATATATATGTAGGGAAGGACTAAGGAACAGGGCTCCACCATCTCTGCTGGGTACAGGTCTTCCAGTGTGGCTGCTTTAAGGTCCCACGCACCTCACTCATTGCTTTATAAACAAGCCTAATACATTCAATGGTTCCTAGGGTGAACTTTGGTGGACTCCAACTTTTTGTTATTGGGACCCTGGGGGAGGGGATGTGGATGCTTCCTAGTCCTGCACAGGGCAAAAAATTCTCACAACACGGAAGCAGTACAGGTGACCCCTGAGGAAAACAGGATATTGCAGGTGCAAAGGGGCTGATGACAGTTTGGAACCCATGGAATCTGGGTTCCTCAGCAGGGCTCAGAGCCAGGATAGTGGCATTAGGTCACGGCAGGCTGTTTTCTATGTGGTCCAGGGCATCCAGGCAGGTAAAGCTGGATGGAAATGGACAGGCAAGAGGGTGGGTGTGGGGATCCCTCTCAGACCAGGGGATAGGGATGGGACACATGGACGATGCTGCTCACCAGGATGGGAAGAGAGGCCAGGCTGAAGAGTTGGGTCCTGAGTGAGGATGTGGAGTGGGCATCTAACCAGGGCAGGTGTTGGGGAGGGGAGAGCATGCCAGGGCAGGGTGAGACCAGGTATTTGCTAGTCACCGTCCTATGGGAAGTGAGCTTGTCTGGGTGTTTTGGACCTGAATCTGTACCCAGGCCATGAGGGAGGCAGTGGTGGCCTGCTCCACAGAGGAAAAGCCCAGGCCTGCCCCTGGTCACACAGCAAGGGGATGGTGGCCCAAGTCCCAGGCCTCTGGTGATCTAGTCTTATCCCCTGACAACTTGCAGGACTCTGGGGCACTCGTTCCTCCTTGTAGGTCCTCAGCAGGCTCTTCTGTGGAATCAGTTCTAGCTCCGGATGGCCTTATTCTCCAGTAGGAAACCGGAGTCTCTCCAGCCCACCTTCTCCCTTCCAACCCCTCTTGACTGCTGTGGAGAGGAGGTGCCTGGAGTCCCAAACCACCACGGAAGGAAACAACACCACGGAAGGAAGGGGGAACAGCCTCAGTTTCCCCCTCCGAAGCTTGTGCCTAACACATCCAGGCCACTTCCCCTGCTTGCCCCAGTGCCTAGCCTCTCCCAAGGGAGATTGAAGCCGCTCTCCTGTCACATCAGAGCTCAAAGAACCCCGGAAGGCTAAGGATCAACACTCCCAAGGTACATGCATCCCCCACAGAGGACTCCAAATTCCTCAGGGTAGGAGTCAGTTGGAGGAGGTGGCTGGGATATGTCAGGAGACCTGCCCCTGGTCACACAGCAGCAGGTGCTGGCAAAGAACACCTTTGATAAAAGAGGTGAGAACCCTCCCAACCCCCTGCCGCCGCCCCAGTCCTCCCC
>CAJQZJ010034048.1:362873-379420 GCA_907164525.1 Lophiomys imhausi
CTGGGGGCGGGCTTTGAGGTTTCAAAAGCCCTTGCCGGGCCCAGAATCTCTCTCTGCCTGGGGATCAGGATGCAGCTCTCAACTACTTCTCCAGCAACATTCCTGCAATGTTCATTGTCATCATAATAATGGACTAAGGAAGTCTTTGAAACTATAAGCACAAACTTAGCACCAATAGAACAGTGACTAAGTCAGAGGTTGGTACTGTGACAGGCCCCACCATACCATTTGTTGGAGGAAATACGACTTTGGGACTTTGGACTAGAAAAGTGGCTGAACACTTTAAGCGGGGCTTAACTGGCCATACTAATAGGAGCATGGAACACAATGCTGAGGGCAGTTTGGTCTGTGGAGGCCCAGCTCAAGAGGTTTCAGAGGGGGGAGAATACTATTAGTAAGCGGCCTAGAGACCATTCTTGTGATATTTTGGCAAGGAATGTGACTGCTTTTTGCTCTTGTCCTGAAAGCCTGCATGAAGCTAAATTTAAGTGTTTTTGAATTAATGGTGTTGGCAGAGGAGATTTCAAGACAGCCTAGTATTGTCTCTGTTGTGTGGTTCTTAGTAATCATTCTTATGCAGATCTATCATGAAAAAAAGCAAGCTAGACAAAGATAAATATAAAGATGTACAGTTTGAGGAGAAAAAGAGCACCAGGAGTGTAATGGACCTAAGTTTAGTGCTCAAGAAGATAAAAAGTTTAAAGGAAATTCTGATGCTAAATGGAATAAAAGGGACAAGACCCCACTCAGCTAAAGGTTCAACTTGTGAAAAAGAATTAAAGAAAAGTTGAAGCTCAGAAGGAAACCATCTACAACAGAAAGTTGATGCAGATGTAATTGAACAAGGGGACCAAGTTCCAACCCAAGTTCCAATCAAACTGCAGAACTTGGCAGCTACGGCCACTGGTTTTGGTTTTAGAGTCAAGAATACAAGAAAAAGATTGTAGAATATCCCTCTATGGCTAAGGAAAGCTGCTGAGGCCAGGCAGGTATCAGGGGTGTCCCTGAGTGGAGACCCACAGAGAGGCTGTTGCATGAAGCTGTGAATATGAAGCCTGGATTGTCTTGGAAACCCAAAGATGTTGGAGATGTCAGAGTTGTGAGATATCTGCTAAGGAATCTGCAGACCAGGTGTTGAACCAGCCCAAGAGAGAGAAGTGTGTTACAGTCAACAACCTGGAAGGGGTTGAAATTCTGAAGAGTGCTTTGACATTGGATGTGGAGACGCAGAATTAGGAGTTTCTCTGATTTTAGGTCTTACTTTGGTCTAATATTTCTTCATTATGCCATCTTTCTTCCCTTTTGGAATGGATGATCTGTCCACATGGAATCACTTCACTCAGTAATGCCAGCCATGTCTCAGTTCTTTTGCTAACCTGGTGTGTACCTGTTGCCCAAAGATGTAAGAAGAGGGCATTGGGTCCTCTGCAACTAGAGTTATACATGGTTCTGAGCTACTATATGGGTCCTGGTAATTGGACCAAGATCCTCTGGAAGTACTGAAAGTACTCTTAACTAATGAGCTATTGCTCCAGCCCCATATTTATTTATTTTAGGGCTGGGGGTAGGATCTTCCATTGAACCCAGAGCTTATCATTAGGCCTGGCTGATTTGCCAGTGAACGCCAGGGATCCACCCATTTCTGACTCCCCAGTGGTGGGGTTACATGTGCTCGCACATGCATGTGCATGTGTGTGCATACGTTTGCTACTGTGCTGGGCTTTTCTGTACATGCTAGAGACTGAACTTAGGCCTTCATGTTTGCATGACAGGCACTTTACTGACTGAGTTATTTTCCTAGCTCCTATATCCAATTTTTTTTTTTTCTATTTCTAGAGATCCCACTACAGAGTACCTGAATCCCAGATCCCACCCCCTGCCTTGGGGTTCCTTGAACCTAGACCTCTTTCTAGAGGACCTGGTGCCATGACTTCTTTTATTTTATTTGAGTCAGCTTGACTCATGAGTTGCTGAGGTGAAAACTCGTAGCTTCATGTTGACTCTAGACCTCAGCTGTCTGGAGTAGAAGAAAGGCTTTGACAGCCATGTGGTCACTGTTGCTAATTAAGCATCAGTGTGGGGAAGTCTCAGGTCTTCTCATCTAGTGAGGGAAAGGCAAATTCAATGACCAGCAAGTTCTCTTCTCATTCGGTGTTCTCTGATTCAGAACTGCAAGTTTTATCTCTTTCTCCCTAGACATACTCTCCTTATCCTTCATTGTTTAGGACTAGTCTCTTCCACCTTGTGGCATCCAGCCATGCCTACTTGCAAACGATCACCCTGGATGGGCTTCTTCACTATTTATGTCCCCACTAGAGGAACAGGGAGGGTCACAAGTCCCTCATCTGAGTATCCAGCTGCTCCATCCTCCCTCCCACCCCTCAACACACCTTGATGTGAATTAGAATAGCTCAGTGGGTTTCTTGGTGCATACTCTTGCTGAACTCAGATACACCTAGGGTTGATGTTCTCCTTGGCTGTGGGTGCAGGGCACAGAGAACTTGGGAAATGGGGATAAGAAGTGAAATGGAAGCCATTAGGGTGGTGGAGGGACTTGAGCCTAAGAAAGGGGGCTCTAGGATAGGGGTACTGGGAAGTGGGAATAAGTAATGAAGGAGAAGCTATTAGGGCAATGGCAGGATCTGAGTCTAAGAAAGAGGGAGCTCTAGGATGGGGTGCTGGTGAGTGTCTATCAGACATTTTCAAGAACTACATAGATCTCTCAATGGATGCTGCTTAGCTCTGTTTTAAGACAGGCCCAAGATTGCATGAGATGGACATGTCTGGGCTTTACTAGACCTAGTCCACCCACCATCCTTCCCTTAGTACATTGTCTAGCATGTCCTGGACTGTCTATAGCATGAAGCTGTGGTCTTGGGACAAGAGCTCAGCTTAGAGGAAGCCCCAGCAGTGACCAGCTGCCCCGTGTTCCACAGGGAGGGTGCTGAGGAAGCACGGTCTCTTACTGGTTCCTGGAATTCCTCAGCCATCACTGCAGGATATAGGTGTCTCTTTACTTGTGCCTGTGTGTTCTGTGTGGTTAGAGTTGTCTTAGTCTTGCATGACTGTACTGGCTTTGTAGTACAGAGGGCTCAGGTGAGTAGGGTCCTGGCCTGTGGTAGTCTGGCACATCCATCGAATGGCCAGCGTCTAGGCTGGTCCTTCCAATGTCAGCCTCACCTCTCTGACCTGTGCACCTGTGCTTCCTAGAAAGCGACCTCAGACAGTGGCTGCTCTGGTTGGTCCAAGGGTAATATAATCTCCTAGAGCTTCCAGATGGAAGTAGGACTTAGTACAAGATAAAGTACATAGGAAGTGGGGCCCTCTTGTACAGCACAGAAGCCCCGTGGTTTCTGATAGCCATCTTGGTACCTTGGGTTGGGGGGCAAGTGTTAAGCCTGCATTGTTGGTGGCAGAGTGGAGATGTCTAGGCCTGATGTCTACTCCAGTCCTAATGTCAGGAAAGCTGGGAGGAAGCCTTTAACACCCATGAGACTGAAGGTGGGGAAACTGGGAGGAGTTTCCACCAGCTTCTTGTTTGGGAAGCCCTCTCATGTCTCTTAGGCCACTCAAGTCAGGGCTGCCTGGCCCTGGATTCCCCTCTATGGTCCTGGCTGCTGCTTAGATCATTAGCCATGAGGAGTGGACTGCTGTCCATGTTTTTGCCTCTGTGAGCTCTGCGCCTGCTACTTAGGAAAATTGTTCTCAGTTTACCAGGGACTGGAGCTCGAGGGGCGCTCCTAATGTCACCTACAAATGAGATATGTCTGAAGCCAGAGTTGCTCTCAGACCTCTCATCAGACTGGCTGTCCAAAGTCCCACCCCCACCTATGGGGAAACTGAGTTTAAGTGAGGGGTGGTGCTGAGAAGTAGTCCAGGAAGAGCCAGTGTTTGCTAGATTGGTGTTCCCCTTGCTTCTGTTGGAGAGGCTTAGCCAGTCTCCCTAGACTCCCATTAAGGAAGGGGTTGGGAGGGGAGCAGGCAAAGGCAGGGTCATATCCCTCTTATCTCTGGGCCTCAGTTTCCCTGTGTTGCCTGGTGTCTTAATGATCAATGATCAAAGTGCCGTGTGGATACTACAATTAAATGTGGGGAAGACAGTCGCCTCTCTAGTTTTCCCTAAACCATTGTCTTAGCCTGCCCTGCCTCATGTAGCCTAGGCTGGCCTCCAAGTCACGATGTGTAGTAGAGGCTGACCTCAAGTTCTTGACCCTCCTGCCCATGTCTCTGGGGGTACAGGTGCTGTCGTCACACCTGGCTCCCGGATCTCCTTTACTCAGCTGGAGTTGAGCAGGCATAGCTGGTAGCTTTGTGCCTTTTCCTCCCTGAAAGCGAGTTCCCGTGTATTCCCACACTGGCTGTTGGTTTTTTCCCTCTAGCTTTTGGTTTTGTCCTTAAAGTTCCAGGAACTAAGAGGCATTTTGGTGAGAGGTGTCCCGGGCCTTGGGAAGTGAGCAGTGATGCCAGGTGAAGTGCTGCAGTTCTGTGGAGAGGACAGCAGGTTTTGAAAGGGGCCTAGAGGATGCCCATGTGGGCAACCTTCAAGCCTCCATTGGATCTGTCTTCATGACTGGTTCTGTTTTTTTTTTTTTCAGTAACAACAGTAATGCCATTATAGAAACAGGCTTGAAGTTGCTTTTCTAACTCAGCATGAGGTGATGTAGTTTTCCAGGCTTGGCTGCAGGGCTAGCCTCATGGTGCGTAGCCTGGGCAGTCCGCAGGACCCTGCTCTAAAGTGTGTGGGGCCGATCTGGCTGTGCTGTCCTGTCTTGAAATTTCCAAGCATTTCTCCTGGAGCTGAGGTTCTGGAAGGGACTTCTACAGAGGTGTGGCTTGGAATAGGCTCCCCCACCTTCAGTGTTGTGGACCTCACATGGCCACTTCCCCCTGCATGGTCCTCTGTAGTGTGTATTGAAGGACCCAGCTCTGCTTTTCACCGAATCTAGATATTGTGTCCAAACAGTGACATCCAGAGACCTTCAAGATAACAGCATTTGAGAAACAGAGGATGAAGACATGGGTTAGGGAGTAGGGATACCCACTTATTATTTTCTTTCTTCATACACGCTAGGCAAGTGCTCTATCACTGAGCTACACTGTAGCTTTCTTATTTTTATTTTAAGACTGTTTCACCATGTTGCCCAGGTGGGCCTTGGACTTTCATTCCTCCTGCCTCAGCCTCTAGAGTAGCTGGGCTTGTTTGATTTTAGAGTCGAAACTTTAAACCTGTCACTCCTGAAGGCAGGTGATGGAGTGGCCCCTGGCCTCGGTTTTTCCGCCAGGTTCACTCTATGGGATTACCTGTGTATTCTGCTCTTAGCAGCCTCAGGCTTGTAGCTGAGGACCCCATCCTTGGTGAGAGGCCACCCTCACTGCCCAGCCAGAGCCTGTGGGCAGCCTTTGTTCTGCTTCAATGGGCCATTCAGCTCATGTCCTAGAGGACAATGGCCCTGCTGTGTCAGAGTTAGGGCCACCATGGTTCTTTGGGTGTGTCCTACTCCCTGGGTGGCAGGGAACTGTCTTCTGGGCTCAGGAGAGGAGCACAAATAGTGACTGTATTCTGCCTGAAGGGCACTGTCCCATATCCTGCTGCATCATTATCCCAGACCCGGGGAATGATGCTCACCTCACAGCTTGTGGAGCTTCGGGGAGCTACCAGGCTTCTGGAGACCCTCCCTTCCCTCCCCTCTGCACTGCAGGGGCCTTTTTTTCCCAAGGAGCCCAGAGCTGCCAATTTGCACAGACAGCTCAAACTCTACCTCCTAAGGCATGGCGTGTAATCAGAAATGAGCAGGCCAGCTGTCCCTGCCCTGGTGGTCCCAGTTACTAAATGTGGTGGCTAAGTCTGTGGGCAGATGGCCTGCCTGCATTCAAACTCCAATTTTGCTCCTCATGAAACTCAAGATGTTAGGCAAGTACTCACACCTCCGTTTCCCCCTCTGTAAAATGAGGGTACCTGGAGTATCTAATGAGGCACATAGCATCCTGTCTGCTCAGTGTGTGGCCACTCAGAACACTGGCTCTGGCACTCTGCTGCCATTGAATTCTAAAGACACTTCCCATATTTTCAAGGCAGAAGATCTGCCAACCACCAGGGCTTCAGCTGGAGGATTTTGAAGTGTGGAGAAACCACACAATTGTCCCCAAAGCTTCTCCTCTTGAGGACTGATGTCGAGTAGGATGTGAGACCCTTGCCCGGGACTGGCTGGGTCTCTCTCAAGGGTTCTGTGATCCAGGCTGGGTAGCTTTCCATTTTCAAACTGCCCACCTGCTGAAGGCACTCAGTGTGGTTCTGTAAGGATCACAGTGTCACCTCTCTGGGACCCTAGTTCATGCCTAGTGGTTGTAAGGCTGGCCCTTCACCAGGAGCTTCCGGGGTGCCCCAGCTGGTTCAAACCTGTTCAGTAGCTAAAGGGGGCCTCTGCTAGGCCACACCCAGTGATCACATGGGAGATGAGGAAGAGTGGGTGTGGCTGACTTCCCCTTGAGGTGTAACAAGTGCCGCGTGGGGTGACACATGGGACAGGCCTCCAGGGCCTGGCACAGAGGGGATGAGCCATCTCTCTTCCCAGGGTGAGGACAGCCTAAGGATTAGCACATGCCTACTCATGTGTATGCCTTCTGCTGCTGAGAGGCCTTCATTCCAGAACCAGTCACTTTGTAGGGTGTCAGCCCTCTCTGAGGGCAGAGGGTGGGCTCCTGGGGTCTGGATGCTGAGGCCTCTTCATTTTAGAACATGGCAGTACCATAGTTAACATCATAAGACCCAGGCCCCAGGGCTGAACGCCATGGCTGCCTACGTCCTGACAAAGTCCTGCATTGTTCTTTCTTTTGCTGTGGTAAAACATTCTGACAACAGCTCAGGCCACACAGGGTTTATTTTGACTCATAGTTCAAATTACAGTCCACCATGGTGGGGAAGTCAGGGCTGTAGGAGCTTGAAGTAGTTGGTTACGTTGTATCTACTGTCGGAAGAGGGGGAGGTGACTGTTGGTGTGCAGTGAGTCCTTTTAGCCCAATGTTGGTGCCTCATACAGTCCAGGGCCCAGCCCATGAAATGATCCCACCCATGTTCAGGGTGAGTCTTCCTTCCTCAGTTAGCCCAATTAAGAAAATCCCTTCCAGGGTTATCCAGAGACAGGATTCTAGGAGACTCTAGATCCTGTGATGTTAGCAATTAATCATCCCAGTTGTGGCTGGCCTGCTGGTAGGCAGCATATGCAGCTCCAGGCCCTCCCACCTGTCAGCTCCCTCATCCTCCATACTCTTTGAGAGGGTGTGTGGGCAGAACTCACTGGCTTCCTAAACACTTCAGCTCACAGGAGAACCTTTCACTTGTCTGATGTCTACCCAGCTGTAAGGGGAGCAGCACAGCATAGTGCATGGCTAGGTAGCTCAGGGATGGTGCCAGTATTAAAAAAGAATACTTGGTGGGCAGCCATCTTTGACACATGACTTGGCCAAACAAAATCTCATGCTTTCAGTCTAAAAGGCCCCATTGAGAATTCCACACCTCTGAGTGTGGTGACGCATGTCTTTAATCCCAGAACTCTGGAGGCAGAGGCAGGAGGACCTCTGAGCTTGAGACCAGCCTGGTGTACAGAGTTCCAGGACAGCCAAGGCTACAGGGAGAGAGACCCTGTGTAACCCTACCCCTTCAGAAGAATTCCATATCCCTCACCCAAACCCTGTTCATCTTAGTGGTCTATGCACAAGGTGATGAGGGACCAGAGTGGAGAGGCAGACATTACCTTGGGAGTTCTGGGACACCTTTCCTGGGGATGGTGATATCTGAGCTGAGGACTGAGAGGTTGAACCCAGGTGGATACAGGCATTGGCTTCAAGGGAGTGAAGACTACAAGTGGGGGGCATCCTTGCAGGAGCAGCTTGTGGGATTATGAGGTATAGGAGATGTGTGAGGTGGGTGGGGGGCCAGTGTAGGAAGGAGACTTGTGAATGGCTTTAAATGTCCCAATAAGGAGTTTGTATTTCAAACTGAGGAGTCACTTAGAGGTGGCTCCTTTCTTGCCTGAAAGCATTTAAATTTATGTTGTAATGTTACAAGATATATACACATATATGTGAAGGCCAGAAAATTCAGAAAAATGGAAACCCTATTACTGACGTTTGTGATATTTTCTTTTATAGGTATATATGTTATCCTATCAGTCATCTATCACCTATATCTTTCTGCCTGTCCATTCGTCTGTCTGTCCATCCATCACCTGTCTATTATAGTTAGCAATCCATTTCTGTCTGTCTATTCAGCCATATTGACTCCTTAACTGGAACAAGCATTTTTGGGGTCATTTATCAGATGCTCATGCTGGGTTTTGCTCTTTAGGATCTCTCTTAATAATACACATTGGCAGCTTTCAGGTTAGAATGGGCACAGCCTGCAGATGTGGCCGTAACCAAGTGCTTTCATCGAGTCAGCTTCAACAATCAAAATGTATCAGCCCACAATTCTGGACATGACAAGTCCAAGGTCAAGGTTTTGGCAGGGTTGGCACCTCCAGAATCCGCTCTCCTTGGCTTGTGGACAGCATCTTCTCCTGCGCCCTCACATGGTTGTCTCTTTCTTTGTGCTGTGTCCTTGCAAGGACACCAGGCACATTGGATTAGGACCGACCTATAAGAGCATATTTTACCTCAGCCACCTCTGTAAAGAATCTGTCTTCAAGTGCACATTCTGAGGTCCTGGGATGTGGCATCAGGCTTCAACAAATGAATTCTGAGAGCACCATTGCCACTGGTAGTATCTGTCAAGGGCTCTTCCTAGGAATTTTGTTAAGTTGCCTGTTGGTGGGTGTTGTGGGAGAGCCATCTGCTAGGAGTCATGCAGGCCGCTGTGAAGGGCATCTCTCATGGGGCACTTTTGTGCATCTTCGCTTATTTCTCTGGGAAGCACATCAGCTTCTTCTGAAAAGTCTTCATGGACTCCCAGCTCTCCCCAAGGATCTCACTCAGCAGTGCCCCAGATCCTGCTGTAGTCAAACCTCTAACACACTTGCCAACACAACAGCAAAGATACGGTGTTCTGGAGTGGCGTGTGCTGAGGCAACGCTCCCTTGCACGTGCTTCCTGACTGTGGTGTCCGTTCAGCTGTGGGATTGCGAACATCCTCCCTGTCTGTTATTCTGATCATCTGTCACCTCTGCAGCAAACACAGTTCCTTGCTCTTTGATTTGTTCCTTATGTGGTGATCTGTCAGTTCTTGCCCCATCATTCATGTTCCTGTCGTCTTATGAGATGAACCAGTAGAACATGGCAGAGGTGACAGTGTGCGGCTTTGGAAGCTGGCCAACTAAAGGCTGTGCACTAGGCCAGGCTCTGCTCTTTGGGGGTGTTTGGTTTTGGAAGCAGCCGTTTTTTGTGAGGATGCTCAATTTGTGGAGGGTCATGTAGAGAGGAACCAGGGCTTCTGGCAAAACCAACAGCCAGGGTTGCTTTGCCTATGGGTGAGTGACTACCACACTGATCCTGTGGGTAAAATACTCTAGCTGAGTCAGGTCAACTGTATGGGAAGAGAACAGTGGCCCCTGAGACCCATCCAGATGACAGATAGATTGAAAGTGATAGATACCTGACCAGTCATGAGTTCTCATACTGGGTCCCCTATCCTGCCCCTCTGTCTCCTCCCTCTTGCCCAATAATGTGTGTGGTCTCTCTCTGGCTCTGGTGGCTCTTCACACCCATGCCCCCCATGATCACTGGTGTTAGACTGTCTCAGTTCCTGTTGCTGATGTCTACAAAGCTCAGACAAAATGCCCAGCTCCCCTAGGGAGAGGTGAGTCACCTGAGACAGTAGGATAGGAGCCCGACAACTTTTCTGCAACAACCAAAGGCCTGTTCCACGCCTTGGCATCACACCCAGGGGGTGTGTCTGCCCCCTCTTCGCCCAGCTCACCACCTGCTGTCTGTTGGGTTTGAGTGAGGAAGTGAGTGAGCAAATGGCCCCTCTTCACACCTGGCCTCAGCAGTGCAAGTGAGCTAATCACCAGGTGTCATACTTTTCCCCCTGGACTAACCCCCAGGACCAGCAGTTGTCCGTTAATACTTTGAAGTTGCAGTAAGAGGGTTTCTGTTTTTGCAGCTTAAATGCCACAGCCCAGGGCCACACAGTTCAGATCTCTCAGCAATGTGGGAACTGAACCATCCCATAGAACAACAGCTTTGGAGGGCTCCTCAGGCCCTGGGCATACCCTGTGATATGTGACCGGGTCCCTTCTTTTAGTCTATGTTGATGGGCCAAATACATGCATCAGCTCAGGCACAGATAACTTAATTGGACCATCGTGCCCTTCTGTGGCTCCATGTGGAATGTTTGTGCCCTTTGCAAGTTCATGTTAAGTCCAAGACTCTGTGTAAGAGCCCTTGGGAGATGCTTTAATCACTAGGGTGGGGCCCGGGTAGGTGGTTGATTCCCCCGAGAGCTCCTGTGCACCTTGACTTGAGAATACAGTGAGTCGATGCCGTGAATCCAGAAGTCTTCACCGGACCTTCCAGACCCCAGACCCGTGAGAAATAAATACCACCTAGGCTGTGGCATTTAGTTACAGCCTGAGTGGGCTGATATACTCCCCTGTGACAACCTCACTTGACGCTTTGCAAATAAGGATAATGTAGAACAGGAATCAGCTGCTAAAGCTGTATTCAGCAGAGACATAAGGAGAGATGTAGTAGGCTGGGAGGAGGCTCGGTGGTAGAATGCTTGTCTCCTGCGTGAGCCTTGAGAGATAATGTTGCAAGTGGGACTTTGATTCATGCAAACTGTAGAAGGCAGGCTTGGACTGCTAAGGTAGATGACCTTGAAGAGGGTCATCTGCAGCCACAACTCCATGAAAAAGGAAAATAATGTGCCCTAAGGGTGGAGGTACCCCCAAGGAAGTAAGGCTTGGAAAATACTCTGCATTGAATGAACTCTCAAACCTAGTGCCTTGGGCATTCCAGGCTGGTATACTACCACCGAGCCCCACCACACCCAGCTTAGTAACTTGCAGGTACCCCAAGAAGTGGAAAGCCAAGGATGGAACCTCCCTTTGCTCTAGATTTTGAAATGGGGCTTCAAGGTGTGGAAGGTCTTTTTCCTCAGCTTCAGCTGCCCAGACTCCAGCAAGCAGGGGCCAGTCTGGCTTGGATTGCTGTCACGGCGAAGGGAAGAAAACACACAACTCCTTAACATTCCCAGTGTTTTCTTTTTTTAAAGATTTATTTTATTTATTTTATGCATATGTGTGCTCTATCTGCATGTACACCTGCATTCCAGAAGAGGGCACCAGATCACATTGTGAATGGTTGTGAGCCACCATGTGGTTGCTGGGAATTGAACTCAGGACCTTTGGAAGAGCACTAGGCAGTGCTCTTAACCACTGAGCCATCTCTCCAGCCCAATTCCCAGTGTTTTCAATTCTAGTGTTTCCAGCCAGGCATGGGGCTGGGATAGCAGCTGATGTTGTCAGTTTGACAGAGTCTAGAACCACCCACGAGAAGGGCCTCTGGGGGCGCCCCTGGGAGACACATCATGATTGTGCTGTTGTAGGAAGACCCTCTTAACCGTGGGGCTGGTCCCTGAGCAGGGCACCCTGGACTGTAAGAGATGGAGGCCAGCACTGTCTAGCAGTCATTGCTCCGTGAATGGGTGTCTATGATGTAACCAGTCTCAGGGAGTTCCTGCTGCGCTGACTCAAACCTTTAACTGTGAAGCCAACAAACCCTGAAGCTGTATTCTGTCAGGATGTTTGAGCCTAAGAACAGGAAAAGAAAACTAAGCTGCTGGCTCATACCTGTCATCTTCAGCATTCTAGAGCCTGAGGCAGGAGGATTCTTCAGAGCACAAGGCCAGCCTGGGTTACATAGACCTTTCTGGGCCTCCATTCCACCTGCCCTCAATTAAAGTGTCCATAATAAATAGCAGCTTACTTATTAATTTCCCTGTACGTCTGTAGCAGTCGGGAAGAGAGCTTGTAATGTCTTATTTAAAGGTCACAGGGCTATTGTAAATTGCCTCCGTGATTGCTGATATGACTTTGTGCTGAGGTACCCTGGGCCACCACTGCTACTTTTCCACATTGCGGTGTGAAGGCAGGACACTGGTGTTAGAGCTGCAGCAAGTGACCTTCCAGGGTGAGACCTCGGCAGTGTTGAGTTTTATTCCCCGCATGAAGGCAGTGACTTCTCTCCTTCCCAAAGGCTGCAGTCCTTGCTGTGAATGGCTGTGGCCCATAGCCCGGCTCTGACAGGGACTCTGCTGTCCCTCCTTGGTGTTCTTGTGGGCACAGCCCCCACCAGCCTGTGCACTTTGGGCCCATCTGGTGTGGAATGGCCTCCATGGAATGAACTGAACGGTAGCCATTCCTATGCCAGCTTCCCACTAGGAAGATGGTAAAAGCACCTTGAATATTTCATAGCCCTGAGGAGAGGTTAGGCACTTTATGGAAGCCGTGAGAACACAGTCCATCCTGTGCCCCACACTGTCAGGCTGGGCATGGTGGTGGCTGGTAAGGTGCTCTGGTGGGAATGTGTTAATGGTACTCTCTGCATTTTATCTTTCTACAGAAAGGCTTGAAGAATCAGAAGGTAGAAAAAGGTGTGGGGTAGACATAATATCCTTGATTTTACCTCCACTAGAACCATTGAATGCATTTTGTATATTTCCTTTTAAGCCTCCCTCAGATTATAACATACAGTTTTGTTTCTTTTAAAATATTAAGCACACCAGTAAACATTCCCCGGTTATTGTGTGCCCATAGTAAACAATTTTATTGGCTATATAGTATTTCATCAAGTAGAGATAATTATGCATTCAGTAGTTACACACAAATTCATTCATTCCATTAATACTGCCTGTGATAAGTATGTGGGGGGAGAGGGTACAAAAGGAAAAAAAATATTATGCAGTGCTGTTCCACAGAACCCTTGGAGACAGAGAGATGAAACAAATTGTCCTCCTCTTGTATGGTGGGTTGTGGTGGGCCCAGCTGCAGCCTGGAACCAAGTATTCAGAGGCACTCAAGCTTTGAGATGGTCTTGAAGCAGTTGTGTGGCACAGCAGAAGGGAAGTGATGGAGTTAGGTTTCCAGGCAGGAGGGTGGTAGCCCAGTTGTGGGCGAGGCACATTGGTCAGGATCAGCTGGTATATTTTGTATTATGGAGCTATTGCTTGTTGGTTTTGGAGGTTCTGGGCAGGCGTGGTGGACTCTGGAGGGCTGGAATGGATGCTTCTTGCAAGAGGCCAGAAAGTCCCAGTGAGGTGACCGAAGCTGGTGACGGAAGGGGTGTGGAATGGAGAGCTGGCCCAGTCAGTGGGAGCCCAGGGTATGAGGGAGAAGAAAGGCTGAGCTGCCTGACCTTGTCCTTGCCAAACAGAGGGCCTGGGCCTGGGAAGTGTGGATGCTTCAGAGGAAGGTGGTGTAGTTGTTACTTTGGCTGTGACAAAATATCCAACAAAAGCAATGCAAGGAAGGTTTATTTGGGCTTCCAGCTGGAGGAATCACATGGCGAGTCATCTGGTCAGGAAGCAGAGGAAGATTCTGGTGCTCAGCTCACCTTCTCGGCTTTATTCAGTCCAGGACCCCCACTGGTGGCATGGTGCCACCCACATTGAGGGGGGACTTCCCTGATCTGCTGGACCTCTCTGGAAATACCATCACAGATAGTCAGGAGTATGTTCCCATGGTAATTCTGAATCCTATCCATTTGACCAGAGTTAACTGTCACAGAGAGAGGCTCTCCCCCGATGCCGACACCCACTCTCCAGCTTTTGCTGTCTTAGATTAAAATCTGCTGAGCATCATGGGATATGCCGAGCATCATGGGAAGGTCTGTTGGCCTACATCTCAGGGTGTGTTGCTTCTCTAGGAATGTTGAGTCTTGTTTAAAGTGTTGGGGTTTTTTTGTTTGTTTGTTTTTTTGTTTTGTTTTTAAGGGCTTGAATAAAATTGGACATCATGCTGCCTACCGAGCTAGACTTGACTGGCTACAAGGTTTTGTTCTGGGTGTTTTTCAGGGAAGCATCCCTTTTGGCCACACCTTCAGGAGTTATCTAGGGAACCCAGTTGCCCATTTGCCCTTCTATCTGTTTTATCAAAAGGACCAGCTACAGCTCTGCCACATGGGTGCTGTGGCCATGCTCACTGTCACTAGATGGGGTCTTCTGAGGTAGGGCTTGCCTGCACATAGAGGAGCTAATTAGTCTTTGTATCAAATTAGCTAAGAATAAGGGTAACCAAGGATGTCCCTGCTTCCCAGTCTCTGCTGCAGAAGACCACACCTGTGGTCCAGGCAAACTTTGTGAGCCCTGTGGGAGCTGTGGGGGTGACCCTACTGACACTCAGGCCCGAGGGAGGCTTTGCTGCCCACACCTGTCTCTCTTCAAGAACTGTGGTTACTAGGACTGTGTGACAGGTGATGTCACTTGGTGAGGCAGGCAGTGACCCTTCTTCCTCCCTGTTCAGAGGGTCTGGGGTTGCACAAGGTGAGGCTGAGCCAGTCTTCCCTCTGAAGCAGTGGTTGTCTATCAATTTCCCATTGCCATGGCCCCTTAATATTCCTCATATTGTGGTGACCCCCCAACCATAAAATTATTTCATTGCTACTTCATAATTATAATTTTGCTACTATTATGACTTGGAAATATCTGATGTGCAGGGTGTCTGATATTTGACTTCCAGGGGGGAGGGTGAGACCCACAGGTTGAGAACCGTTGCTCTGTGAGAACCCTGTGTAAGTGGTGGTGAGTAGTCACACAGTGGTGGTGGTGATGTCTGTGAGGTCAGACTCCCATCTCTACCATGTAGCTTTAGGGAGGCTGGATTCCTAAGGCTGGCTTTCCCAGTTCAAGGCCACAGGACCTCCCCTGACTTTCTCTGAAGTCATATGTGTCCCTATCATTTACCAGGTGCAAGTCGCAGGTTAGACTAGAGTCATGGGGTGGAGGCCAGCTTGTGTGCAAGAGCAAGGACAGGTGGGTGCTGACACCTCTTGGTGTGTACTGTTGGTCCCCAGATGGCCTGGGTGGTGCTTAGCCCCGTCTGACTGTGGACAGGTTCCTGAGCTATGCACATTCATCCTCCTGCCCAGGCAGAAGTGCATATCTTTCCCTCCCCATCCCAGTTCAAGGATACTGACGGTATCTCTTACTCGTTAAAGTGCAGAGCAAAGGCAGGTGAGCCAGGCTTTCTTTAGAGGTCAGAATTGACTGGAGGCAGCTTGAGTCCTGTGGGTGTTTCAGATACACAGAGCTCCTGTCCTTACCACCTCCACCCTTTGTATGTTTAGTGGTCCTCAGACAATAGAGGCCAAGGTGAGGCTGGGGGGCCTTGTGGGGACAATGCAGAGTGGGAACAGGTGAGCCAGGCTGGCCTTTCTGCTTGGCTGATTTGGTGTCAGCAAGGACACACTGACCTTCCTAGCAGTGAGTTTGCTCAGCATCTTAGAAGCAGGTTTATTGGAAACTGCTCCAGCCCCTGTGGTCCTGGCCCTGGTATAGTGTACGAGGCCTCTTCCAGGGAGCTGCAGGGGCCATTCAGTAGACCTGCCTTGGTCTCTCCAAGCCAAGAGGGAAAGCTGGGACAGACTTGGGTGGGACTGCTTCCTGGTCTCTAACACCATGCCCTCTGCTTGTCCCCCCACCCACACCTGTTCCTGATGTTTGTGATTGTGCGTCCAGGAGGGGCTCAGGCCATCCTGGGGTTTCCTTTGCTCAGTGCTCCAGGCCATTGCACATGTGACCCGTCTTGGCCCCTGCTCCAAGTGTTTAAATTGTGGGGGGCTACCCTCAAAAGCATGGACTCCAGTCAATAGCTCCTCTGCCCTAATACACACATCTCACATCCTCCCTAGGGGAGGTGTCAAACTCTGGCAGGACCTGGTGATATCAGGATGGCATCCATAGAGTCTCAAACAATCCAACACAGCCCTCCTGAGCACTACAGGAGAGGGGAGGGGGCTGACCCAGTCCGGGCTTTTCCTTTGTCCTCCTGCCTCCCTGGATACCCCAACCTGGGAGGCTGGGGATTAATTATGTGTTGTCTCTGTAAGCAGGCGGCTATAAAAACCTATCTGCAGGCCAGCACCTTCTGTATCAGCCAGGCTTGACTGGATTTATCACCCTGGCCTCCTCTAGACTTCTCAAGGAGGCCAAGGAGACCCTGCCTGCTGTCTGCCCCCACTGTGACAGAGCCACACCAAAAAAAGAAAAAAAAATTCAAGCAGAAGGGAATGAGTATACAGTGACAAAGTGTCCCTTGGAATTGGTCCCTATAAAAAGATGGCATTTTCAGGGACTGTGGTTGTCTAGGAGTGGACATAAAGACATTTTAGGAGCAGTGTCTGAGGCATGTGAGGGTCAGCTGTTACTGGCAGGACATGGGTTTGTCCCAACGATTTGCACCATACTGGGTGAACACTACACATCAGGGGCTTTGAAGGGAGGAAGAGTGTGATAAGAGATGTGATTGACAAGGCCTATTGTCGCGTCCCTCTCGACCGGCAAGAACAACGCAACTCACAAAAGCTCTTCTCCTGCAGTTTATTCAGGTCCCTTG
>CAJQZJ010034048.1:379430-473974 GCA_907164525.1 Lophiomys imhausi
AGCCAATCAAGTAAAGCCACATGGTGCTATCTTAGAGGCCCACGTATAGCCAATCAAGTAAAGCCACATCAGCGGTCTTAGCCAAATATGGACTTGTTTACCACCGAGAGCGCTCACCGTCGGGCTGGTGGAAGGCGGAGACCAGCGCCATTTTTAAGGCGCGGCACGTCGCAGCTCTCTACAGCCTATGTCCTGAAAAGTCCCCAAACAGACTGGCTGGGTAAATGGTCAGCTCTGGTTCAATGGAGAGAGGCTCTCACAGGCACCACCAAGCTGCCCAGAGGTGGCATCTCAACTGGCTGGGTGGTGGTCAGTCCAGGTCGGGGAGGGTTTCCTAGTGGAGTGAATCCAGGCCTGTTGTGGTTAAGCAGGAGACTGGTATTAGGTTAGAGAAAAGAAGAGGAAAGAGCAGGGAGACCATTCACTGGGTGTGTGTGTTGCGGGGGGTGACATAGGATTTGGGTAAGTGAGGAGCCTGGCGTCATGGAGGGAGGCTAGTAGATGTTGCCCACCACTAAGGGCAGAACTGTCATTTTCAACTGAAAGAAATGGAAGGAAGGGAGTCCTCAGCTCAGAAATGTCCAGCTCAGAGATGGATGGGCCTGAACTTGAACTCAGGCACAATGGACTTTGTAGCCCTGAGGTTCTAGGTGGCCTCCTTGTGTAGGGGTTGTGTCTGGTCACTCATAGGCTTTTGGAGGGGGGAGGTGCCTCCTCTCTCTATTATTTGCTTGGCAGATCTGGCGGTATTGCTGGCCATGAAGGCCGGAATCCCCAAAGCTGACCTGCTGAGCGTATCATCTGGTACTTCCTTCTAGCCTTTGGCTAGATTTGACAGTGAGGATGAACCTTGTGTCTTTGTGACCCAGATGAAGAACGAGGTAGACATTTAATGGCGAGCGGAACAAGACCCTGTGTTTGGGTTAAAAATTGAAGTGTTGCCGGGGCCTGGTGGCACACGCCTTTAATCCCAGCACTTGGGAGGCAGAGGCAGGCGGATGTCTGCGAGTTCAAGGCCAGCCTGTTCTACAAAGTGAGTCCAGGAGAGCCGGGGGTTTTACACAGAGAAACCCTGTCTCGGAAAAAAGAAAGAAAGAAAGAAAGAAAGAAAGAAAGAAAGAAAGAAAGAAGAAGAAGAAGAAGAAGAAGAAGAAGAAGAAGAAGAAGAAGAGGTGTTGTGGGCAGGGGAGGGCTGTGTGTTCATGAGGAATTGGTTTTGGATGCTGGTCAGGTCCTGATCCCATAGACACCCCCAATTGGTGCTCTTGCCCCCACCCAAAAGATAGAAGCTAATGACTCCACAGGGATTCGGGTCTGGTTTAGGGCTGCACAGCCAATGGTAGTAGTGGTAGGGCTCTAAGCAGCTCACCAGGATTGACAGCTCCACAGATGGGATTCCTACCATACTCAGCAGCTCCCAGTGCTAATTTTGTTACTTCTGGAAACTGCAACCCCCAAAGCTATCTAGGACAAGTGACTGAATAAAACAGAATTAGGGGGATCCTGGAAACATGAGTATGGCTCGTGGAGAGTTGAGGGGAAGCCTTGCAGGGAAGTCCCTGGGTCTCCAGGCTGTGGGCGTGGCTCTTCTCATCCTCTCTTGCCCTAATGAGTCCCAGCCCCCTCTGGGAGCCTGTGCCCGCCCCACAGTTGGCCAAGGTTCTGAAAACCTTACCCATGCCAGGTTTGGCTTCTAGAGAACATTCTGGCCCTGTGGGGAGCTACTTTCTAGAATTCTCAGGGTGAAGCAGGAGAGAGTTAGGCTGCAGCCTGTGTGTTGCTAGGGACCTGTGTGTGTGACCTGGAGACCCACTGGAAGTCCTGCTTTTTGTAGCATACACCCATTAAAGGCTCCAGGGTGTACTCTTGGTATGTCATGACAGCCCAGTGCACACTGAATGGAAAGGAACCGATTCTGTCAATGTGAAAGCCATGTGTTCAGCTGGGACAGGGTAAGGTGGACCTGAAGTGCATCTCGATCCAAGTCTAGGTTCTCATGTGGGGCTGGAGCCCCTGCCCATTACATTAGCCCCGCTAATAAGTTTTAGCACTCTTTCAGCGTTCTTCTTGTTTCTGTGATGCTCCTGGCATTCCTGGGCTACTGTGAGCCTCCTGCTTGGAGGGGACTGTAGGGGCTTCACGCTACCCTGCACACAGTATTTCCTGCTGAAACACCCCTGAGGCGACCCCGTGACCACTGGGATGATGGTGACCTGGCCCTTGTCCTCAGAAGTCACTGGGATGATGGTGACCAGGCCCTTATCCTCACTGTACTTTAGACCTGGCTGGGGTTCTGAAGGAATACAGCTCTAGGGCTTACGGGTTGGCTGGGTGGTTATTAAAGCTCAGTCAGGGATTCTAGACTGGGAATTCCATGGGCAGGGGCACTCCTGTCCTGTCAGGATACCTCCTGAGTGATGCTGACCAGAACCTGTGCGAAGACCTTGCCCTGAATCATGGAGGTCCCCTTTTGTACCCAGGCCCTAGGGGTGAAGGTCATTTGCAGTGGTTCCTTTGCTCAGTTATGGGGAGAGGACACCCAAGAACAGATAAGAGGGTCTTGGAAGATGGTACTTCTGGTCCTTGGCCCAGGAATTCGCTACTGGAGTCCTTAGAGTGTCACATGGTATCAAAGATGTGAGAACTGTGGACCTCGACCCTGTACAAGTAGGCTCTGGGCCTGGAGGGAAGAGAAGGAGGCTGGTGTGAGGGGCTTCTCCCCTTGGTCTTCCTGAGAGCCCAGCCTGAGCTCACTGGATGCGGCTGACCCTTGGCAGGGTACGAAGAGCTCAAAGCAGGACACTTGGGCTGTGGCCTGGCCTAGCTCCTGTGACCTTAGTACCCTAATGTTGTTTAGTGAGTGACTATTGAACCCTAATAATGGGTGTGGAGAAGTACTTCCCAGGAAATGAATGGAAGGGCTTTGCACAAAATCTCAATAAATGTTTTCCATTTTTTTTTTTAATGACCATGATTTTCTTCCTCACTAGCCTGGTAGACCTGGGACAAGCCCTTAGAATATATGAAAAGGTAGGCAGGGTGGCTCATGTCTGCAGTCCCAGCACTTGAGAAGGTGAGGCAGGAGGACTGGCATGAGTCCCAGGTTACCATGGTGTGTAGAGTTGAGAAATTGTTTATTAAAAAAAAAAAGAAAAGAAAGAAAGGAAAGGAAGAAGAGGGAAGCCAGGTCCTTCTCAGGAGGTGTAGCTGAGCTTCTTCACACTCCAGGACATTCAGGCAGCTGCACCGCTGCCCTTCCTACCAGGGAGGGGCCAGTGGTTCTGAGCTGACGGCGTGCAGCACTTGAGTTATTGGACCTGATGCTGGACACCTGAGAACCTCGGACTTGTCACGGTTGCCCTGCTCCTCAAAAGGAGACTTGGCTTTGGCCCTGCAAATAGGCCTTGGTGGGCCTCAGGGGCCCTCTCTCAGAGAAGGGTGGGGTTCCCCCTGTGATCACCAATGTCCTCTTTTCCATTAAATTGCTAAGGAAACAGTCTCCTTTGCCCAAAAGGTGGGGAGGAATAAAGGTTAGGCCTTTCTGTGGCCTGATGCCTAAGTACTGATGGATTCAAGCACCTGAGATGGGGTTTGGGGAGGGTGCTCAGTTTCCCCAGTGCCCTTGCCTCTTTCCATTCTGTTTTCCCCAGCTCTTCCTCTGCAGGGAAGAATAACAGCCACTGCTGCGGGGTTATTTCAAGGGGATCCCCATGGAAACGGAGAGTGGGCGGCTCCTCTCAGCCACAGATAGGGAGTTGGTTGCAGTGACAGCCTGTCCAACCAGAGGGTGTGAGGGACCTGCTTTGACAGTGGGGTCTGCAGAGGCCTGAGGGAGGGTGCTCCCTACATTGTACTGTTCTACCCAGGTTCCCCTGGTTCTCCAGGGACCCTAAAGCCAGACTCCACCTGCCAATCTCTTTTTTCAGCCAGGCTTGGACTGGGCTATTGGGGACTTCCGGTGCCCTCCCGAATAGAACTCTGTATTTTCAGCCTTTGTTCTCTCTCAGGATCTGTTCCCCACCATGGACTAGGAAATTCTCAGACCCCCTCATCTCTCTCACCATCCCTTCTCCTCCTCTAGCAGCAGTGGTATTTCTACCTCAAGGAAAACTTTGCCCCAGGAAAGTGCCACAGAACCCCCCCCCCCCCGCAGCCTCACTTCTCCCATCTGATGAATAGGAGCCCACCATGGCACCTGCCCTGCTTGGTTCACTGTTGCCATCTGTATTTCCTCAGCCCTGGGTGGGCAGTGGCAGGTGAACAAGTCTACGAAGCAGGGAAGCCATCTGGGAAGTTGAAGTCCTCCAGGTTCTTAGAGAGGGGACAGTGTAGCCGTCTAAACTAGGAGACAATCTGCATAGATTGAGGCCCAGACAGAGAGTTGGGGCCCAGAAGTACTCCTGAGTGTCACTTGGCTCTGGGTGAAAGGCTGAGAGATACAGAGCCCCTGTCTCGTGGAATGAGGTTTTTGAGAGCCAGTGTCAAGACTTAGACTGTGTGGTGTCATTTGTATGTTTATGAAGTGGCATCTGTGTAGAAGATTGGCTGTTGCTGTCGCCATTCTGAGGATCTGATTAGCAAGTAGAGGGCTGAGACCCCCTTGACACGTCATCATGGCCTCCCTTGTGTTTCCGGTTGTAGGAACTGGGTGCGTGGTTACTGATCCGTGTATGCAAGTGCTCCTGGCAGGTCCTATCTTACCCACAACTATCTGGAACATTCTGAGCTATTGGGAGGGATGGTCCAGAGCTGACACAGGGAGGTGTGGAGAGGGGTTTGGGATACGCTGGGTCCCAATGGCAGTGGGTGTGAGACTGTTCCTGGAAGTGACCTGTGAGGACTGCTTCTTTATTTAGGGTATGGGTTCCCTCTACCAGGGTAGTTAACAGTGAATCTATGTACACTGTCAAAGGCAGGCAGGCTGCCTGTAGGATGCGTGTTCTGGGAGAGAGGAGAGGTCTGCCTTCCTCTCACACACAGCCTTCCTGATAGTCTATCTCTTCTCTGATGCTTTAGGATACTCACAGGGCAGTGCAGACCCAGCCTTCCTGTTTGTCTGACCGTAATAAAGCAAGGGACAGTCTAGATTTCCAGACAAGGCCCAAAGACATACTGGGACTGAGGTCAAATTACTCAGCTGGAACCTCAGGAGCCCAGGAGCCAGGAAGCTCTGTGTTCGAATGCCACCTCCTGGCTGTGTGACCTTCACCAGTAGATGAACCATTCTAGGCCTTCTGTTCCTGGTCTGTTTAAGTATGGGCTGTGATGGGGCTCTAGAAGATGCTGGGTGTTTTGGCAAATGTCTTCCCTCCCCACCCTGCCCCCAGGAGTCCTAACAGACCATCTGGTCCAAGGGCTGCAAACAGATGGCTCTTGGTGCAACTTACTGGGCCCACTTCACTCAGCCCACGCAGCTGAGGCAGCAGGCAAGACAACTAGCCCTGGTCACGCATTTACTGCTTGCAGTCCTCTGCCAATGGCAGAGTTTGGGTCCCCAGGCTGGTCTAAAGACCTAAATAGAAAAATGAGCAGGTTCCCAAGCCATCGGCAATCTGTACAGGAGAGTGAAGCCCATGACAGGAGGGCAGGGTCTGGGAAGAGACCATTCCACCTGTGTAGCCAACGTCTTATTGGGTTTCCCCCAAAGCATCTGAGCTTTTGACTCCCTCAGTTACAAGGGCAGAAAGACTGACACTTAAGGAGGTCACATGGCTTCCTCTGGCACTCTCAGGAGTCTTACTGAGACCCAGATGCTAGTTTTCTGAAGTTTGGGGGAATTATCAACACCCCCCCCACATCGTTCCTGTACCCGGCTATGCCATGGATAAGGCTTCATCATTTTGAAGCTACAAAGATGATTTGGTTTCTTCATTTCTTTACACTGTAGGAAGCTGTGTGTGAGAGGAAGGCAGATGTCTCCCCTCTCCCAGCACACGCACCCTGCAGGTGGCTTGCCTGCCTTCCATGGTGTACACAGATTCACTGTAACTACCCTGGTAGATGGAAACCATACCCCAAAAAAAGAAGTGGCCCTCACAGGTCTCCTACAGAGAAAGAAAGTAGGCACAGAGAAGTTAGGAGCCACCCAGGAGAAGTGCCATGCCTATGATCTCCCATCACAGTTGAGGAGATTCAGGCTCCAAGAGCTCACAACCTGCTCTTTGCCACACAGTCGACTCGGCCCCATTCCACACCCTTCAATATCCTAGAAAGCAGGGTCCCATAAGAGATCCCCAGTTTCTAACTTCTTAAAGCTTCTCCTTTCTCCCTCCCCTGTTCTCTTTCTTCTCCTTCCACTTTTTCTCTTTCTCTGCTCTCTCTTTCTCTTCCCACTCTCCTGTACTCTCTCTGTAGGATGAGAGCAGTAGAACTGTGCCCACATGGTAGGCCTGCTGGGAGAGTAACAGGATTAGTCCACATGAAGCACATAGCAGACAGTGTCTTGTGGTGCCTTGGTAGTCACTGCAGTTACTGTTATATGTCATTGTTGTTTTCCTCTGCCTTACAGTCTCCTCTTTCCACCCTGATAGGCCAAGCTTTGTAGTACACAGTAGGACCTGAAACCATTTGGACCAAGCTAGGCTGAATAGCCAGTGGCCCTCTGTGGTCATAGATTGGTGGCTCCAGGGCTGGAACAGTCGCCTGAGGATAGATCCCCTTCCCTGTGGGTTCCACCATTTTCAAATAGGCTGTTTGGAAGCTGGTCTGTCCTCTGCTTAGAGTAGGCATAATGATGCTGCCCAGCCCCAGGCAGGAGGGTCATCTGTAGCCTGTGGGTGGGGAGGCCTTCTGCTAGGGGCAGATGGCTGGAAACCAGCGCAGGAGGTGGCATGTTAGACACAGTCTGGTAGCCCTCCACTTGATGGGCAGGGTCCTTAAGCTACTGGTATTCACCTCAGAATGTGGCAGGCATGGCTGAGTGGTATGAGGGACAGTGTGACCACAGCAGCCTGGTCATTTTGGCCCACTGCCTCTTTTCCTCCCTTCTGTCCTCTCCTCCAGATTCTGGCTCAAACTGGATTTGTTTTAGTATGTCCAGTAGTTGGCTGCTTCCTTTGTAGCCTATTGGGGGGGGGGGCGTACACAGGCAGGAAGAGAGTTTTGGTGGGCAGGGAGCTGCCAGGCACCAGACATTTGATTCTGACGCCAGCAGTACCAGGAGGCTTTGTAACTATGTCATGGATGGAGGCTGGGTAGTTCCTGCCCAGACATACAAGTGGCTTGGAGTGAGGCCGTGCATGGGGCTAGCTGCCTCCAGCCCCTCCCTTTCCACAGTTTTGTCCCATTTATTGATTTATTCATTTGTTTGTTTGTTTGTTTCCCCTTTGATCCTCACTGGAACCGTAATAAGTGAGAAGAGGCTTGGGGTGGAGAGTGGAGGGCTAGACACAGGTAGCTGCAGAGTCCTGGGTGTACTGAGAAAAAGGTGACAGGGGACCCATCAGCCAGGTGCCACAGCAGGGAGGGTCATAGCATGAGCAAAGGTAAGAGAGCAAGTGTGTAAGTGTGTAAATGTGACAAGGTAAGAGAGCAAGTATATAAATGTGACAAGGTGTAAGTGTGCTACAGGGCAGGCAGAGGGGCTCAGATCCCTGCAGTGGGGATCGGGTGGAAGGGGTGGAGTCTGCTGGGTCTCTGAGCTGAGAAGCAAGAGATGGGGGTTAGGTGGAGAAAACCTGGTTGCAGTGCAGGGAAGGACTCAAACAGAGGAAATAGGTCATAGCTATAGCTGTTGTCTGTCATCAGCCATTGAGCAGATCTCCCGTGGGAGCCTGTGCCAGTCACCCTGTAGGGTTGACCTTGGGCTGCTGGAGTCCATGCTGCCTGTGTACTTCAAGACCAGGAATCCTGGGAGTTCATATCCTCTGGCTGGCTGCCAGAAACAGTGTGGATATTACCCAGGTCCCAGGCTCCAGGCTGAGTTGCTCTGAGATGCTCCCACAGAGCTAACCCCAGGTCATCCTTCCTGGGACATGCTGCTATTACTCTGGCTGTCTGCTCACACTGGTTCCCCTTCTCCATAGCTCTCCTGGTTTCCTAGTCTGCTATAGGGGAGCCCAGCCTACATGCTGGTAGAGATATGGTCAGGTCTAGAAATAGGGACAGTTGAGTACAGGCTCGGGAGAATGAGGCATGCAGGTGGGGATATGAGGCCCCAGCCTGGGCATCAGCACCACGGACAGTCCCAGGATAGCATCACCTGGGTGCGCTCCCCAAAAGATTACGGGGCTAGCATGCTGTGTCCAGTCTGATTGCTGAGAGATCCTAAAATGTCATGGTGCTAGGGGACTGTGGTCTCCCTGAGTAAGGCTCTGCTGAGCCTCCACACCCGAACATTTGGGTGTTCACGTTCTTTTTCTTCCATGCCCCAGGACAGGGTGCAAACTTGCTGAGATGCTCACAGAACATCCGCTCGCCTGTCCTGTCCTGCATCTTGCTTTATGAGCCCCAGGAATACATAGGTCTTTTAGTCCATTATGAAAGTTGTAACAGTACCTTGGGCTGGGAAGTGGCAAGAAGAAGGTATTTATTTTCTCATAGTTTGGGAGGCTGGGCAGTCTGGGATTGAGAGCCAGTGCCTGGAGAGGGCTCATGTGTTGCATGGTCTCATAGCTGAAAGCAGAACTGCTTGAGAGAGTAACTTATCAAGACAGGTCAAGCTTTAACAGGCGAGCTTGTTCTTGCAAACACAGCAAATAGTGACATTAATCCATTCTTGAGGACTGAGCCCTTGGGCCAGTCACCTCCCACCACTGTTGCCCAGGAGAATAAGTTTCCATTGAGCAAACTTTAGAGACACATTTAAACCATAGAAGCCCCGGGCATTCTCACTGAACTTGCTGTTGGGAGCAGGTAGCTTCAGTGGACAAGGCCATGGAGGGAAGGTGGGCCATGGAGCCTTAGTGTGATGGTAGAGTTGGGAGGCAGAGAGAGGTGGAGGGCATCAGTATACTTCCTGGGAACTGGCCTTGATCTGGCTGCAGAGGTTAGTGATTCTTCCACATGGGAATTGGGGTGAAGGGTGGTGGGTGGCAGGGTGAAACATAAGGACATGAGATGGTGGCTTATGTGCAGAAGTTCCTAAAGGCATGGATTTGGCTAGCCAGGACTCCAGGAAGTTCCCTCAGGGCCTTTGGACTCCACCCTGAGGGTACAACCTCCTCTTGGGACTAGAAGAGTTAGTTCATTTGGTGATGTGCTTGGCTCCCGTATGCGAGGCCCTGAGCCAGACCCTTGGCCCTGCATAAGCTGGGCATAGTGGAGCACACTTGTCATCCCAAACTTGGAAGGTGGAGGGAAGCAGGAGGATGAGAAGGTCAAACTCATCCTTGGCTAGGCTGGGATACAAAAGAGTCTATTTTAGAAAATGAAAAATAAAACCAACTAGAATATGATGTCATGTTTTCAGGTTAGAAAGATCTCTCTGGAACATAGGAGTGAGGAGAGGTGGTGAGTCAAGGGATCCCAGATACGGAAGGGCAAGAGGACTCATGGACCATCCCAGATATGGGAGTAGATCTGCCCTAGGGCCTGGTGACCAAAGCCCCTCACCAATCCAGATCCCCTCTCCCTAGGTCAGAAGAACACCAGAGGATGATCTCTCTGCCTTGCCTCTCTGGGATGGGTATGAGCTTTTGGCCATGCTGAGGTTAAGACTTCTAACTTATTTTAATCTGTGGCTCATTTAGAGCATTAGGAACTAAAATCACCATCGTCTGAATGCACCACGAATTAGTGCCCCATACTGGCTGCGGAGCTGATCAGTTCTATGGGTGCACACACCCTGCATTGATGGTAACTCCAATTCTTTATCTTCATGTGCCTGAGTGCAGTAGTTAGTCATTTCTGCTGATCTCAGCAGGGCAGCACCAGCGAGGTCAGGCGAAGCACGTTTCTCTGGACTGAGTTTTGCCATTCCTTAAAGTCGTCTCTTTTGCCTGTGTCTCAAAGAGAGAAATGTCCTGTTTTTGCATTCTGGCCTTTTCTGGAAATGGGTGAGGCAAAATAGCAACAGGTGGTATTTCTTGGGCTCTTTCCACATCTCTGGAGCTGTATGCAGCCCCTGAAGGAGAAAATCCTTTGTCTACAACGGAGTCTTTGCTGCATGTCGGGAGGTCCTTCAACCCGCCTAGGCTCATGTTGGCTTGCTTCACCATCACATTCTTACTCCTAAACACTAGTCAGCCAAGGCCCACCTGTATACCGTGTATATATTAGTCACCTTCTGTTTTCTCGACACTCTACCTTCTCCAGTTAAGGGAAATAAGGGTACAAATAGAAGTGGCAAAAGATAATTCAGGTGTGTGTCTCTCTCTCCAACCAGGTGCAGGCTTTCTAGAGCTTACAAGCAATTGGTCTGGGGGCCAAGGCACCCACTAGGGTTGGCTCAGAGCTCTGGAAACTTGCAGCATGTTTCCACCAGACAGGGACAAAAGCACAGGAGTCCTTTAGAAATCTGGCACAGTTGGTTAAAGCCTGTTTAATTCCCAATGAGGAAATGGGGCAGTAATTAGACAGTTTCATCTTGAGGGGAAGAAAGGTTGCTGGATGGAAGGGGCTGTAGAGGAGGGAGATGAGTGAGGTACTCCTTTTGTTGCAAGCTTTTCTCCCGACTGCTGGAAGACATGGACAGCCAGAGAAACACTGTGTGATCCAACCCATCCTTCACATGGTGCCGATTGCATCCTTCATCCACTGATCATGTGACCAGGGTGCTTTGCAGAGTCATGTGTGTTGGCCAAAGGACTGTGACCCCCTCTCCAGACAGTGCTGCAACCCAGGTCTGCTTCTGCAGCTGCTGGCAGGCATGAGGACTAGGTGGGAGGGTGAGGGGAAGCCTGACGGTGACCTGTCAAAGCCCATGGAACACACTTTTGTTTTGGGTCCCCAGAACCTTGGAGGCATTACAGACAAAGCAGGTGTGTCAGCAAGCAAAGGCACAAAGTAGCGTGATGCTGAGAGCAGCCAGGTTCACCTTGTTTGAGTGTCATGGAGTGAGGACTCCAGCATGCTGGCCAGCACAGCCCGTGCCATTCATGTTGCTACGAGCAGGCAGAGTGGAGAGGCAAAGCGCTGCCCTGTATGAGAGCCACATGGAGCACTCGTCAGTATCACACTGGGATATGTCAAAGGTGCCCAGGCCCTCAACCCTCTGCATATCCAGGCCACGGCTAGGGAGACGGGAAACCGAGAGGCTCTGACAGCCATGGGCTCTGTCTGATGAACTCGTTTGGCAGAGAGACCCATCTAAATGGACACAAGTCTATTTATGGCCCTTGTTTCTCACAGGAGTGTGAATCGCATGTTTAAATGCTTCAGCACTGACCCAGATCTCCTGGGGCTGACAGACCCAGTGGGTAGTCATGGACCATTATTACTACCCTCCGCATCTGCAACACTCTCTGTTCTAAGAAGCTGGGTCCAACCCAAGGGCTGTGGTGCTCTCCACCAACCCTTGACTCCATATGACACCAAGCCCTGGAGCTGCTTCAGTCACTCTGCAGGGAACTGGGAGGGCTGGTAGCTTTAATGCCAGCCCTGTCCAGCCCCTGGACAGCGGTTGGTGCAGAAGAGCAGAGGCCCCAGCCTCCACTTGGCCTGGGTGAGAACCAGTTGTCCATGGAGACCTCTTGTGGGACAGGAGACACTACTCCTTTGGAGCACCCTCACCCTGGGTTTCTCTGAGGCGTTTCCCTTATTCATCAGCTACCCTCTGCTCCTTGTCCTTAGGACCTGCTTTGCGGGCTCCAGCAGAATACTTGCTCCTCAGAATCTCTAGCCTGTTTCAGACACATGTTCCAGAGTCTCCATGAATCTCTTCCATACTCTAGCTCAGGCCCTCAGGGAGGCAAGTGGGCATGTGGCTGAGTCCCAATTAACCAGGTAGTTGAGTACCTAACCTGTGACTCTCTGGAGTTCTGGTCCTAGCTTCTGACACTCCATCTAGTACTTGACTCTCAGGGGTAGGGTTCTGCTAGCGGGAGTTTGAACTTGGCTCATTTTGAGCTCCTTTGTGGTGACTGTTTTCAGTATGAGCCAGTTGGGTAGGTGGGTCTGTGTTGGTATGTAATCAGCAGGGCAGGGGGATTTTTAATATGCTGGAGACCAGCGGGTGGTGAAGTTCAGAGCCCCACCCCTGGGTGAAGTGTCCTGTTCTTGTCAAACCTCTTCCTCTAGGGTCCATACCCATGCCAGGCAGTCCTGATCCTTGGCCTTGCAAACAGCCACCTCTGCCGTCAGAGCACCTCAGGGCCATGCGAAAGCCCCCAACCCTCCTCTGCTATGCTTCATGTGGGGGCAAGCAAGATCATTTATCTGTAAAATCATTATTTGTAGAAAGCAGGAGCTAGCAGCTCCTGGAGTTGGCTTGATTTCTTTAAGTAGGCATGTCAACCCATCAGCTTGGAGTGGGCTGGCATCGGGCCACTATTGTCCCAGCCTGCCTGGGGCTGGGCTGCCTTTTCAAAGGATCAGCTCAACTCGGAGGGACATCTGGCCCTGGGTCTTTCTTTCTTCACGTGGTGGGGAGACTCTGGAGACCAGTTTTCCCTAGTGCTTGAGAATGGGAGTGTCATATAGGGACTCATCTCCTTTTCTGAGCCCATGGCTCTCCTTTGTCCTTTCTTTGGTATAAGGCTATCAGTGGAGCAGAACTAACTTTCTTAGTGTCCCCAGGTGAGTGGCTCCCATACTGCCTAGTGCTGTCTGCCCCACTTGGCCCTTTTGTATACTTAAAGGTCTCCCCCAGTGGTTCTCAATCTTCCCAATGCTGAGACACAGTTCCTCGTGTTATGGTGATCCCCAACCATAAAATTGTTTTCATTGCTGCTCCATAACTGTAATCTTGCTACTGTTATGAATCATAATGTAAATGTGCAGGATATCTGATAGCAGCACATATGAACATCTGTGAGAGGATCACTCAGCCCCTAAAGGGGGGCTGACCCACAGGCTGAGGACCGCTGGTCTCCCCCATCCAGGCTCTGACAGCTCCTTCTAGGCAGGGTCAGGTCATTATCTGTCCCAGGATATGACCCACAGCTGAGTCTGCTGACCCAAAGGGACCCACCAAGGGTGGCCCTCTGCTGAGGCCCTGATGTGTATTTTCTGAGTTGGCACCACCCAAAGAATCTGGGGCTGCTCTGATATACTCTAGGGGGTCTATCAAAACACTGCTCTGCATCTCTGCTTCCTCCCCAATTAATTATTTGAAAGACCTTAAGAATCAAATTTAATACAGGCTTTCACCCTCACCCTGTGAAGCCAACCACTGTCCTTCCAACTGTGTGACCTCTGTCCCTTGTCCTGAGCCAGTTCACTACATGTCCTTCTGCCATCTCCTCCCAGAGTCCCTCCTTGGTGTTTCAAGCCCTCATGTTTCCTCAGCTTCAGCCTGGGCCCCTAACATCCTAATAATTACTGGTCTGCTCACTAGAGGCCCTTTCCATTGGAGTGTAGTTTCTTGTTGTGTTTCTTGCTTACCACCCAGGCAGGACACAGGGCTGGCCAGGTGTTATGCAGCTAGTCTATACCTGCACACACACACACACACACACACACACACACACACACACACACACCCCTACCTACCTTTGTTGAAGGCTAGAGGCTAGAGACAGGGTCTTTACAGGGCTGGCCAGGTGTTATGCAGCTAGTCTATACCTGCACACACACACACACACACACACACATACACACACACACACACACACACACACCCCTACCTACCTTTGTTGAAGGCTAGAGGCTAGAGACAGGGTCTTTACAGGAGAAATGAGGTCCCTATGGTGAGTCCTGTTCTGAACTGGCTGCTTTCCTTACGAGATGAAATCAGGACCCAGCTGCCAAGGGTACTCCATGTGTGGACACAGAGAGAAGGCACCATCTGCCAACCCTAGGACAGTGGCTTTGCAGAAGCCTCAGAAACCGACCTCCTAACACCCTGACCTCAGCCTCATCCGTAGAAGACAAGTGTCTGCCTTCCTTTGTTAAAGCTGCTCTGTATCCTAGCCCTTGAGAAACACAGGCTGGAGGATCACTCCAGGCCAACCTCTGCTACATAACACGTTCAAGGTAAGCCAGGACCACAGGAGACTGTCTGAATGATACAGTCCTCAGCATGTGCCCTGCCCCTTCCCTCTCAGCCCCCTCTGAAGTCACCCTGTTGGCTTGGTGGCATGTGGCTCACTTACCAGTGAATAACTCAAGCCAGGTCTGAGGATGTGGCAATCATGGCTCTGTCCAGCCTGTATCAGGACACGTGGTGCAAAGTGTTTGGAGCTGTTTCGCAAGTAACCCATGTACATTCAACACCTAGGTACCATTAGGGTGCTTTGAAGTGCCAGAAGCAGGGATACACCCTGGCTCCATCTGGGACTTGTAATCTCGGGGAGTGCTGGAAAAAGTCTGTGAAAATGGCAGTCGGGAACCCAAGGAGCAGGAGGCCCGTGGCTGTTCCAGCAGCACAGACTCGATGTCTGGCCCTGCCATGGCTTCCAGGACCAGTCACTGTGCCATAGCTAGATTCCCAGTCATCAACCCCTTTTTGGAGGTTTTTTTTTTTTTGATCACAGGGTCAGGTGGGAAGCATCTGACTGGCCCAAGAACTTCAGACAGCTAGTCATATCACATGTATAGACAAAAGCAGACAGGAATGAGTGCACGCATGCTCGCTTATGCTCGGCCTGGTTTCTCCACTCTTACACAGCTCGGGATCCTCTGCTTAGGGAATGGTGCTGGCTAGAGTGGGCTGGGTCTTCCCACAACAATTGATGTAATTAAGATTGAGATGTAGGGCTGGAGAGATGGCTCAGCGGTTAAGAGCACTGGCTGCTCTTCCAGAGGTCATGAGTTCAATTCCCAGCAACCACATGGTGGCTCACAACCATCCATAATGAAATCTGGTGCCCTCTTCTGGCCTGCAGACAGAACACTGTATACATAATAAATAAATCTTAAAAAAAAAAAAAAGATTGAGATGTAACTTGAAGAAATAAAAAATAAATTATAAAAAAAAATGATCTCTCACAGACACACCCTTAGGCCAGCTCAGTATAGGAATCCCTACAGAGATTCTCTTCCCAGATGATTCTAAACTGTGTGGAGTTGATAATTGAAGCTAACCATCACAAATGTCTCAGATCATTTTCTGTACTTTAACAGAATCCTTTAGACTGAGAAGTTTATAAGGAAAAGAAGTTCTCAGTTCTGGGGACTGAGAAGGGAGCTTCCAGGGCTGCATTTGGTGAGGCCCTTCCTGCTTTCTGTGTTACAGCAACGCAGCAGAAGGCAGCATGTGGGTGACCGAGAAGGGCAGGTCTTGGTTTGTGACAAACCCACTGTCCCTGTAACTGGTGGCATTATGTGTTCATGAAGGGAGAGCCTGGTGATCCAGCCATCCTGAGGCTCCCACCTGTCAGTGTTCTTGCTCTGGGGACTGTCTTTCCAGCTGATGAGGTTTGAGGGACACCCTCAAACTGTCCTACTGGGCACTTTTGAAAAATATATTGACCCATCAGAAGGGCCTAACTGTGTCCCTTTCTTCACTGTGTCCTGCAGTAGACTAGCAAGCAGATCATATGAAGTCCTAGAGGAGTGTTTCTAGCACATACGAATTCCACACATGGCACTTGCTTTTCTAGACCTAAGCAGATCAGATAGAGATGCAGACAGGGCAGCTAGGAGGGGATGTGCTTGAACTCCAAGACAGGGGCAAGGCTGATGTTCTTCAGAAAATTGCCTTTGTGCCTTTGGAGCCAGAAGTTACACACAGACTCTGAGCCCCATCTCTGAACCCCAGGCTAGCTCTGTAATCTGCCGGCAGCTGGCCCCACAGCAGGCAGGGATGCTGGTGGACCACACACAGCAGAGATCTTATTCCTACCTTCATTGGCTCTGGGAGGGCTTGGTGCAAGGAGACATTGGCAGCACTGGGACTTGGCAAGAGACAGTCGTTTGTTTTGGCTGTATGCCAGCCTGCATGTCGTCCCATAGCTTGTCCTTGGGAAGTCTTGCCCACCTGTCATTTGAAGGGTGTGTGTGTGTGTGTGTGTGTGTGTGTGTGTGTGTGTGTGTGTGTGTGTAAGGGAAGTGATTGGAAGAAAAGGGGAAATCAAGAAAGTGGGAAGAGTTGTCTACATCCCGAGAACACAGTCATGTAGAGGAGACAGAAAATAGGGGCTTCAGACTAGTGTGTGCATCAGTCTTCTCGAAATTCCTGTCTCCCAGAGCCTGAGAATGGGACTTTCTTTGCAGTGGCTTCCTGTTGATATCACTAGTTAGAATGAGGCTATGGTAGACTAGATGGGCCCCAGGGGTCCTTATGAAGGAGGGGAGGATAGAAGATGGGGACAAGAAGGGTGTGATAACAGAGGAAGAGGTTGGAGCAAAGTGTCTGCTAATCAAGAAGTGATGGGATAGCTCCACCCAAGAAGCTTAGAGAGAACCTGAAGCCACCTGCTTGCCCAGAGGGGCTGCTCTGTACCACCCTGATTCTCCACTTCAGAGCTGGAGAATTGGAGAATTGGTTACTGCTATGTTGAGACACTGGGCTTGCTGTCCCTTGCCACAGCACAGGGTGGCTATATGCAGATCTTCCTGCCCAGCACAGCTGACCCTGGTCTCCCAGCTGCAGACTGAAGCTTGTCCTGAGCAGTGATCCTGTCACTGGGTTTGTAATAGGGCCACGGGACTTGGAGTCTCTCTTACATGCTTTTCTCTTTTGCTGCTTACTACCCTTTAAAAAAGCACTTGGCTCTGGAGCCACACTTGGTCTGTGAACTCCAGGGTCCCTCAAGTCATGAATTCAGTTTTTCCTCATAGGCACAGGCTGTTAGCAAAGTGACTTAGCCAGACGCCACCCTGGTGGATGCTCCACAAGGATGGAGTGAAGTGTGGCTGGAGCGTCCTTGGTGTCCCCTGCTCATCTTGGGTCATTTTCTGCTGGGCCCTCATCAGAGAGTGCTGATGGCATCTATACTCAACAGGAGGCATTGGAACAGTGGCTGTAAAGTGTGGCCGTAGACATGGGTCCCCAGAGCCTCCGTGTGCCTCAGCAGGAGAATATGTTTACTGAGTAGAGCAGTACCATCCAGAGGGAGCTGGGCCAGGCAGGCTGGCCCTGGAAGTGCACCAGTGGCTTCCCTTAGGAATTGTGGAACCTGGCTCAGTCTCAGCAGTGGGCAAGAAGAAGATAATTCCTTTGGGAGGGCCAGAGCACAGTCACCACAGGGACCACAGGTCCCTCAGCCACGTGGGTTCAGTGGAAGATTTCCAAGCCCAAAGGCATGGAATTATAGGTAATGGCCTCAGGCACTATGCTATCCAGCCACAGGGTGCCTGTGGGCTATGTCACCAAAGCAGACAGACAGGGCAGCTATCTGCCCTCCTAGCCTTACCCGTTTCCCCTTTCTTCTCCCTACTTCCTCAGCAGGGTCTGCTGGAATTCTGGGAAAATGGTTGTCTCTCCACTTAGATTATGAACAAAGGAGGCAGAACTAGAGGAGCTTAGTCCTGCTCTTGTCCCCATCTTGTTGTTGTTTTTGGAGATCCGACCTGGGCAGGGTGTGCGCTTGTGCGCATGTACACACACGCGCACGCGCACACGCACATGGTCTCCATTAGTGCCCAGCACAGCACTCTGCAGATCTGAACCATTTTCATCTGCACTTGGTCACTGTTAGGGGGCATTGCCTTGGCTGCCTGTGGAGCTCCAGAGGCATGCTGGTCCTGATCATAACCAAGAACCCATGGAAAATTCGGGAGGGCCAGAGCAGGGGCTGTAGGTGAATGTGGGGAACTGGGGAGGTTACTGTCTCAGTTTGCCAGCCTGGAGGGCAAGCTAGAAGTCCCAGTAGTAGCCATAATATGGTCACCCTACTTCCTAGATCCTTAGCATGTCCATCTCCCATAGCAGGGCCTTTGGGTATCCATATATAAAAGCTCAGGTGTTCAGCCTGAGAGAGACATGAGTCTTGGTTTCTTAGTGGAATATGGTAGAACTCTTGCTGCCTAACAGGCTGAAGGGAGAACTCCAGTCACTCCAGGAACACACCTTCACACTCATCACACACACACACACCACTGACACATGTAGTTCCAGGCTGACAAGAGTGTATGTGAGACACCATAGCATGCTAGGAGTATTTAAAGTAGGCAAGGAGTTTGGGGAATTCACACATTCAGCCTACAACATTCATTAACCCCTATTTCTGGCACAGGCTTTAAGGAGGAAGCTGCCATTTCCCAAGAGGAGCCAGGATATGAGTGGCAGGGACTAGTAGCCTGAGGGTGGTAGTTCTGTGCACTTCCTGGCTCCATCCTCAGTATACGACATGCCTTCATTTATTTGGGAGACACAGGTGGCATGAGGGAGTACCAGCTGTGTATCAGGACATGTCACTATCTGGGCAGGCAGGTGGCCTCATCTCCGTGAACCTCATCATCCCTCCTGTAAAGTGATACCTGTCCCAGTCATACAAGGCCTCAAGGGTACTGTGCACCAGGGGTACTTAGCCCCAGAAGTACTGTGAGGGTGGCAGCAGAATGGACAGTCTCAGCCTTCTGTAGTGTTCCAGTCCCATCTTATCTCCTTCTCCTGGAGGAGGCACTGTAGTGAGCCAAAGCCACTGTCACCACAGGTCTCTTTCTCTTATGAACCACGGATGCCACCACAAGGATCCCATATGGTGTCCTTGAGATCTCATCTCCTGTATTTCAGCATCTTTCTCGTTGCTGTGACCAATGCCCAGCAGAGAGAAACTTCATCAGGGAGGGGTTTATCTGGGCTCCTGGTTTGAGGATGCAGTCAGCCCTTCATGGTGGGGAAAGCATGGCAGCAGGAGCTGGAGGCGGCTGGTCACACTCTGTCCACAATCGGGAAGCACAGAGATGAATGCTGGCACCCAGCTACCTTTCTCCTTTATAATCAGTCAAGGAGCCCAACCCATGGGATGTGTTGCTCATGCTAGGGTAGGCATTCCCTGTAGATTTAAACCTGCCTGGAAACACCCACACACACATGCTCGGGGGTGTGTCTCCGAAGCGGTTCTAAATCCTGTCAGGCTGACAAAGAACATTAGCCATCACACCTCCAAATGCCATTTTACCACGAGTTTGGGGACTGAATTTTTAACCCAGAACCTTTTGGGGGACGCAACAGTGCAGTGAACGCTTCAGAAGGTCACATGGGCACTGAAGGAGGGGCAGCAAGTGTTGTCCCTCTGCATCCTGTCTTCAGCTCCTGTAGTCACACAAGCACTCCACAGCTGGCCTCATAGGCCTAGAGGGTCATTACAGGGGTGAGGAATGAGGAGGCTGGGCTGGAGGCCTGGCCACACCCCTTCCTGTCCGTGTGGCTGTAGGTGTGCTGCCAACCCTCTCTGGTATCATTGCAAGAGTAGCAAAGATCGAATAGGTTCAGTTCATGGAGGACTTCAGGGTGGCCTGGCACTTCTGAAGGGACAGCATCCTCTCGATTGCTTGCTGGATGTGACAGGGTAGAGCTGTGCTTACTGGTTCTGTTCAGTTCTCACTGCTATATGCTCAGCTGTGCCTGTTCCTCTCAGCGGACCGTCCAGAGTGGCCTTTACATCATACTCCAGGCCCACCCAGCCTTCGCTGCCCCTTTACCTACATGGGCTATGCCATCAGGCGTGCCTCTCTGTGTCCCCCCCCCCCACCCCCCAGAGTAGCTTTTGAACACTTTACCTTCTCTATAAGTCTGAGATCGAAGTCCATCCCCCACCAGCTGTGGGCACAGACACCTCTGCCATAGCGACTGCTCCTCTAGAGCTTATCCAGATGACCACCCCTTACCCTGCTTCCCCGTTAGGCATGGGGAGTCTGCTCTGTGAGTCGTGGGTGATGAGGGTAGAGCCAGAGCACAGGACTAATTAAATCACGAGGTAAAGCTTTGTAGAACACGGGATGCCTCATTAGGCCCTGAGTGAACAAGCACGTGCGCCTGCCCGGGCCCTGAGCGCCCGTGAGCCCGTGTAATTACAGCTCAGTCTGAGCCTCGTTAGCTCCATGCTTAAGGAGGGCTTGGCCTGGGGCTCCGTGAACCCACTGCAGTTTGCTGCAAGGTGGGTGTGGCCTGCCTGCTTGGTTGGGTAGAGCTGGGCCCTGTGAGATTGAGGGCGTCCAGAGGACTGTCCTGAAGACCTAACATTGGCCTGGACACTGGCTTTTATGTACTTCCTAAGAAGTTTCCATAAGCCTGCACACCATGCAAGGCCTCGGGTGGAAGTGAAAATAGAACTTTCATTAAACAGACACATGGCAGATGGGTGGATAGGATCCTAGGAAGGGAAGCAGGACAGTGAGGGCTTGGGGGATGAGGGGCCAGTGTGGGGAAGCAGTATGCCGGTGAAGGCCTTGCTCCCTATTGTCTCTACCCTGTCTATCCATGGGGTAAGTCCTCATCTAGTGTTCTCAGAGTAATCCACTTGGTGCCAGCCTCTTGGCGGTGGTCAGCCTTGGCTGCACTTGTCCTTATGTCACCCCATTTCTTTCCAGTGGTAATGTTATATCTTGGTTCTCCAGACAGATTCTCCCTACCTGGTCCCCACACCTCACATCCAGATTTCTAGGAGAGAAACATAATTGGTTCAGATCTCTGGGATGATTCTTGACTGTAGAAGGAGTGACTGACTACCTCTTGATTCAGTCCACTGAGGGCAGCGTGGGAGTGTGACCAGTATGAAGAAGCTAACTCAGGCTAGGCTGGCCCAGCTTCCTCATGGGAAAGATTGAGAAGAAATTGCTCATGTCTTCGAATGTCAGCATCCTCTTCAGAATCCCTTTCATTTGAATTTTGTGTATGTGTGTGTGAACTAACCTGAGGTCACATAGCATTTAATTTAAATTCCCAGTATGGGCTTAGCAGTTTCCAGCAGCCTGTACAAAAGTGCTAGACATTGGGAATGGGCTGGGACCACACATTGAAGAGCTACCAGTCCAGAGGGCTTGGTGGCTTATACCCAAAATCCCAGCATCTGGGAGGCAGAGGCAGGAAGATTGCCTCCGGTGTGATTGCCAGATTTAGTGTCCACCGGTGGCTGGTAGCCCAGAATGTATAATCCACGGCTCTGAAGGATGGCTTTGCTTCACACCCTCAAGAAGTGCCCTTTTTCAGTCATTTCAGAGTAGTTGAAGGAATCTTCAATGCACTTATCGATTTGACATTAGAGTGCCAGGTTCTGCATCCTCTGGTGGGCTTGTGGGACAGAGGCTCTCCATTCCAGCTTATTCTGTCGTCACCATCACCGTTCATGTGCCACCAGTGAGCATATTCTTCAACATTGGCTATGGTAGTGTCACTGCTCATTGGGTGACTTAAAAGAGGATCTCTTTTCTCTGACTGCAGAGAAGGTTGTGTGAGGCTGCTAGCATCCCCTGACTTGCAGCCATGTTCCTCTAGTTTCCCATCACCTCCTGCTCCCCTCTGGTCTGTGTCTCCTGTAAGAATATTAGTCATTGGATTCCTTAAGGTCCACAAGGGTGACCCAGGACGAACTCCTTGTGTGGTCCTCCGTTCAAATGAAGTCTCTCACACACAGGTTCTGAGGCTCAGCGGGTGGGCTTGTAACTGGAAGACGTCATTCAGCCTTCTGTTTTGGACAGAGGTGTAAGGGGTTAGCATTTTGTTCTTCTAATCCGGCAAATGTGCAAATGACTAGACAACACCTATCTAGTGGGCACCACTGCCCTCTTTGCTGAGGCTAGGCTACTTTTCCCAGGGCCAGCAAGGTGCGGGTCCGGGTCCGTGGTCATTTGATGAACATTTAGGAAATGGAGGAAGCCTGTAACTGTCCAAAGCGAGCACACTCCTGTTCACACTGTCATTCCTCTGGCACTCGGCATCCCACCGGGCTGTGCAAAGGGCTGAAGACATCTGGGTTTCATCCTGTAGTTAATTCTTGCCTGTATAGTCACCATCTCAATAAGAGATGATAACATGAACAATAGACAATAATAGATAAACTAAACTCAAAGTGCCCCTGCCGGAACACAACACAGCCTGGTCTGTAAGTCAACAGCTGGGTAGCCATGCCCGCAGCAGCAATTGCGAGCTCTGCACACTCCTCTCAATCCTGTCATCGACAGCCGTGTTTGCTCAGGGCTCCAGTGATGTGCGTACCACCCTTCCCTCTATGATCACCAGGATGGCACTAATTTGTGTTTGCAAATGAGGTTCTTGGGATGCTATATCGGCGTCTGGATTGAAGGTGACTGCTTCCTGGACCCCTTTCCCACTCTGGGGTGGGAATAACAGGCTTGGCCCCTCCCCCAGCTAATCACTCCTAGGAACCTGGGGATGTGCTAATGTGCCCAGGAAGCTGTAAGCTGTAATGAAAGTGCTGGAGATGAGGCTCAGCATGGGGCTGCCTGCGGCTTCCTTCCTCATAATTAAATTGGGGATCCTTCTGCTTTGGGGTTGAAGGAAGGCTAGGCCTCCCTGTGGTATTTGTTTGGCGTCAATCCCCATTCATTTATTCACCCGTTTATTCACCACACTACAGCTGGTGGTTGCCTGCTGAAAGCCAGTTTTAGAGTGGACAGGGGTGGGAGGAGAGAAGGCCTGACTCAGGCTTGTGCTCAAGGGCTCTGTGAATTTGAGGGGTCCCTTTAATCTTCTGACTTGATTTTCTCATCTGTTTGATGATGATGATGATGATGATGATGCTTACATAATAGCAGCTGCTGTACAACTCACTTCAAGAACTCAAAGTATGGACAGAGGTGACTGCTAAGAAATACAGTGATACAGTCAGGGGGTACCATGGCAGGCCCATGCCAAGGAATGCCCCTAAGAAATTATGGCAATGCAACAGATCTGGATGGTATAAGGAGGTTTACTGGGGGAGGGAGAGGAGTGAGAACCTAGAGAAGGGTTCAAGGCATGGAGTGAGATATTGGGGGGGCAGAGAGGGAGAGAAAGGGGGAGAGAGAATCAAGAACAGAGAGAAAGATAGAGAGAGCTTGCATTCACGTTGGGTGGTGGGCAGGTCCTTTACCCAGCCGCACACACCTGGCACACTTTGCCCCACCCCCCGACCCCTGTCCCTACCACCCCACTGCCGCGATGATGTAAGCAGCTGCTAGGTCCCTGAGGGCAGGGCAGCACACTAACAGTGACCTCCCACACAGAGCTGCCACAGGGCAGGGACACAGGACCAGAACCCTCAGCCATCACACTACACTTAGTTTGTGCCCACGCTCCTCTGAGCACCTACATCATCTGTCCCCTCTTTTAACCCTTCTGGCAGGCCTCTGTAGGATCTTGCAAGCATCCTCACGAGGACAGCTGGGATCTGGGAAGGACAGGGGCTTTGTTCAAGATGACACAAGCAGAATGGGAGTCCTGACTATGGCTGGCACTCCCATGCCTGCTTACAGCTCATATGGAACTCCTCTGCCAGAAATTGTCCTGGCACATTAAATAACACGCTGAGCTGAGGAAGGTCCTCCTCTGGTTAACATCAGAGAACAGCAGAGCTGTTGAGGCAGGCCAGTTTAAAGGCACAGTGCTGGCTGGCTGTCATCTCAGCAGTTACTTTCTCACCCCAGACTTTTTATCCATTTAAAGGTAAAGGCTTGTGTGAGGTATTTTGGCAACAGCCATCCTTGGCCACAGACATCTTCCCTGGGCCCGTCGGCTGAGGCTCTGGAGGGGTCTTTTTCTGATCATACCCGTGTCTTCAGCACCTCCCGTCTGTGTTCACTTAATTTTTATTAGGTTTTTACAGAGTGACTTCAATTTTTATCCCGGCTACTTCGGCTTGGCTCCATCTGACTTTTCTGTAACTTTCACCTTTGTTACAGGGCATGGCTCCCCCACCTGCACCTGCCTCAAAAGGAACCCTTCCCAAAACTGTGAATTACAGATTCCTGCTATCCCCTGTCTCCCCAGCTGCAGGTCTCAGGGCCCTTCATTTCCCAGCAGGCCCTGAGGTGCTTCTGATTTACCTTTCAGGACAGAACACTCTCTTTAGGCCACTTATGACTGTCCCTCCAAGTACTCAGGAGACTCAGTGTGCTTCCCAGGTGTGTCAAAACTGATGGCACAAATGCTGCTCCGAGCACAGGAAGTTAAAGTGTCCATTCTTGTGGCTGCGTGGTGAGTGGCAGAGTCAGAAGCAGCCTCAGCCCTTTTGGCAGGCGCCTCTTTCACCAGGGAGGGTTCATGTTCTCATGCTCTGAGATGCAGCATCTGGTCCAGGGGAGAGTATGCTCCCTGGGTAAGGACAGAGGCACCTTTGACGGAACATCCCTCTAGCCTGGGGACACTCTTGCAGCCTCACTGCCATCATGGTTCCTCTTTGCCTCTAATCGTGGATACAGAGTGGACACCGGAGGGTTATTTTGTCTTAATTCATTTGCTCAATCAAACAGGACTCTTGGGAAGCAGCAGAGTCTGAGGAACACCTTCTGTGATTCTTGCCTCTGAACTGTTTCTGAGGAGGCTCCCTCTCAGCTGGAGCGCTGAATGCCCCACCCACCTTAACTAGGAAGCTGCTCTTCTTGGCTGGCCTGTGTTTAGTCACCCCAAGAGTGCCAAGCCTGGTGGGCTTCATCTTCACCTGCCTAGGAGGCACCGTCCTGCCAGACACCATAATTGAAGTCCTTGGCTGGTTCAAATTAGCTGAGAGGCCCCTTCTGCCTCCTGGCTTTGCCAGCTGCCTAAAAGGAGGGCCTAGAACTAGGCTGCCTAGTTGAGGGTGGGTGAACCTTGCTGGTGGTCATTTGGGTCCTTGCATGAAGCTGGTCTCCAGGGTCTAATGGTGTCCTGGTTCCCTCTGGATTGGTTGCACACATACATACTTCTCTGTGGTCCTTTACCTCTAGCATGTCTGCTCCTGTGGGTTGATAGGGTTTAAATTCAGTGCCTCCTCCTCGAAGCCCCCCCACCCCATCTACAGCTGACTGTTCCCAGGCCTCATGTCCTCCTCCATAGGAGCTGTCTACATCCTTGACCCCTCAGTGAAGATGGACGCTCACTTCCAGGAATAGCACCACTTCATGCTTGTTCACACCTGGTCCTTCATGCTTGTTCACACCCAACCCATGCAGAAACACAGTGCGTTTCTGCTGAGGAAGAGGGAGAGAGCAGGCAGTGCCTTGTCCATGCTGCAGGTGAGGACAGTGATACAGGCTTGAATAGCGGCTGGCAGAATCCGAGGCTTTCCCTGCAGTGTGGACAAGAGCAGGTTTGATTGGCTGGCACAAGGAGGAGAGTGTGAAGTGCCTCAGTAATGTAGTTAGAGCCCACCTGCTCTACATCCTTGACTAGGACCTTTAGTCTGCCAACCTTAGCTTTCTCACTCCCTCTCCCCAGGCTGCTGGCAGGAATAAGATCAGCAAACACCACCCCCTTGGAGCCCCAGATCCTTCCATGTGTCACCACAGCATCACAGGACCCCATGAAAGTTGTTACTCACCCTGTCATGAGCCCCGGTGTGAAGGGACTGTGTTAACTTCTCCCTGGCAGATGTGAACAAAATGTCCGATGATCCCAGAGAGGACTGTATATCAAAGAAACCGGATCGTGTGTGGCCTTAAAACAGCTGTATCATCTTAAAGTTCCACCTCAGTGTGGGTGCTGACCCTCAAAAGCTGAATAAATAGAGTTCCCCCTCACTTAACCTTTCACCCTTGTTACAGTCTAGCACCTTCAGAGAGCACCAGTAATCTTGTATAATCACGTACAATCCTGTAGCTGGGGCAGGATTACAGAGGACTGAGAGTACAAGACAGGAGGAAGAAGGTAGAATCTTAGGGGAGGGTCTCAGGAGCCTCTGCCACCTCCCATGCTGGACAGTGAAGGGGCTTGATCTTGTGAAGGTCTTCCGTAGGTGATCTCAGCTGCTGTGGTTGAGATGGTAATAGCCATGCACAGGGGACACTGTTCTCTGACAGGTGAGCATGCCAAGGTTCAGAGACGATCACTTACTGGCCCCAGTCCACACAGCTACTTAGGGGCAATGTCATAGTCCGGGTTACTATTGCTGTGATAAAACACCATGACCAAAAAGCAACTCGAGGAGAAGAGGGCTTGCTCTCCGTGGCTAGCCCAGCCTGCTTTCTTATAGAACCCATGACCAGCAGCCTATGGATGGCACCACTCACAACAGGCTGGGCCCTCCCCTCATCAATCACTAATTAAGAAAACGCCCTGCAAGCCTGTCTACCGCCCAGTCTTATGGATACATTTTCTCAGTTGGTTCCATCCTCTCAGATGACTCCAGCCTGTGTCAAGTTGACATAAAACTAGCCAGCGCAGGCAGGCAGCAGGTTCGGGGCTTGTGCCGGACTGTATGGGCGTGGTGCTGCTCAGAGTGACACTGGCATTCAGAGCTGACCATGGGTCCTAGCAATGTGGACTAGTATGGCTCGTTGTTCTGAGTGAGCCATACTGCTTCTTCTGGCTTGGAAGCCTCCTGTGCTGTTTCAGGAAGTTTTAAAAGGCGATTGTTAAACCGCAGTGGCTTGGAATCAGTTTTGAAGGTCCTGCTTGGAGTCCAGGCTTGAGGAGCCCCGTGCTGTGATCACACTTGGCGAAGGTGCAAGGCTGCGTTGTGGTGGCAAAAGGCTCGGGGGCCTGCCTGCGTGGTGGTGTTAAGGGTGCTGGCCCTCGTGCTCAGGAGGTGTGGGGTACCCAGCTGCTCCTGGGCCAACTGCAGATTCGACCCTTGGAAGATGTAGTTCTCTACATGGAATACAGTTCTCCCACTAGCCCCCCCGCTCTTGGGAGCAGGTTTAACTCCTAATGTGTTTGTGTAAGGCCCTCTGGTGTCTAGGTGAGGGACCTCTCCAAACCCACTGCCTCTGTTGCTCTCGGGCAGCCCAGGCTGTGTCAGCAGGGGGCTGGGTGGGAGATCCCACAGGGTGTCAGCAAGGAGGGAGGAGGAACTAGGCAGAGGGCAGCCTTGTTCTGTGCCATGTGAATGCTTATAGTGTGTAAGGACAGTTACTCGCCACTCAGATGATGGCATGCTTCTAAATAATCTGCATAAGGTCTGGCACTCGGTAGGTGAGCAATAGATGCTTCGTGGGTGAGCAGCAGAGGCCTGTTTCTTGTAGAGCACTAAGAAACACCTGGCTGCAGGGCAGGGCTAACTGCGTGAGAAGTGATGAGAGGGTGGGAGTGTAGGCAGTAGGGACCCGCACAAGGCTGTAGGGAAGGCCATGGCATTGACCATGGCCTGAACCAGAGCTGAGGCAGGGTAGGTGGGCAGAAGAGGTGGACTGGATCTTCCAATGGTGACCTCATTGCCCCGCTCAGGGGGTCTGCCCAGGGACACGGTGGCTAACCCACCCTGGAACAGACAGGTTTTGGGAAGGTCTGGTGGACACATTGATGGGATGAGATCTGATGGTGCCAGGCCAGCATGGTCCCCACTTCCTGCCTGACAGCTGCATCCCGGGTAGGAGTGAAGCCAGCCCCAGCCAGCCAGCATCTGATATCTGAGCGGTCAGTCCAAATCAGTGTTGGGCAGCTTGCCCCTCCTCTCACACAGCACAGGACAGTGTCCTCATCCTGGATGACCATTGTCACCACTTAACAAATGAAGTAACTGATACTGTGCAGAAACCACACAACAGGGCCGAGTTAGAGTCAAACCCAGGTCCCTAGCAGAACACACGCTACACCATCCCTCTGTATGTCTGTTATTCATGTATCTTTATTACGGTGGCCATGTGGTTGGGTTTATACCCAGAACGATGGTTATGGTGATGATGGTGACTGTCTTAGTGAGGGTTATTGTTGCTGTGATGAAACACCATAACCAAAAGACAAGTTGGGGAGGGAAAGGGCTTATGTGTCTTATACTTCTATCTATATCGTCCATCACTGAAAGAAGTCAGGACAGGAACTCAAACAGGGCAGGAACCTGGAGGCAGGAGCTGATGCAGAGGCCATGGAGGGTGCTGCTTACTGGCTTGCTACTCAGCTTTCTCAACCTGCTTTCTTTCTTTCTTTCTTTTTTTTTAAATTTTATTTATTTATTATGTATATACAGGGTTCTGCCTGCATGTACACCTGCAGGCCAGAAGAGGGCATCAGATCTCATTGTAGATGGCTGTGAGCCACCATGTGGTTGCTGGGAATTGAACTCAGGACCTCTGGAAGAACAACCAGTGCTCTTAACCTCTGAGCCATTTCTCCAGCCCCTCAACCTGCTTTCTTATAGAACCCAGGACTACCAACCCAGGGCCAGTACCACATTCAACAGGTTGGGCCCTCCCCCATCAATCACTGATAAAGAAAATGCCCTACAATTGGATCTTATGGAGGCATTTTCTCAGTTGAGGTCCCCTCCTTTTGGGTGACTCTAACTTGTGTTAAGGTGACATAAAACTAGCCAGCGCAACGATGATGACATGTTAATTGTATCTAACAATGGTTTCTGGCCAGGAGATCAAACCTCTACTGCCTCATCTAAGCCTTACATGTATTATAACCATTTCAGAGCCTGGGAAGCCAAGTATCAGAGACTGTAACTCACCAAGAAGCATGTGTTCAGACTCCCCTACCTGCCAGTGCTTTGCCAAGGCCCCCAAATCTCAGCCCTTGGGGGCTAGGTTAGAATCCAGGCCCTATCAGGTCTACCAGGTCAGGCCAGATTCTAGAACCTTCTTTTGTAGAGAAGCTGGGTACCACAGAAGCCCTTCTGGAGCCTGAAGTTCAGAAAGGCAGGCAGTGAGCAGGTCTTCTCTCCATCTCCTTCACACTGATCTTTCCCGAGCCAGAGGCTGGCCTCAGGCCACCTGGCCATCAGGCTGGAGCCAGAGCTGGGTGTCCTTCTGCTTTGAGCACCGTCCAGCCTGGCCTGGCCTCAACTACATGGTGCTGACCACAGGCAAGTCCACAGCTGCCCATCTGCCTTCCAGGCCCATCTGCTGTTGAGTCAGTCTAGCCAGCAGACTTGGCATGGGGGTTGGGGGTTGGGTCATCTGACCCAGGTAGGAGGAGCCGGCTGTCTGGGTCCCAGCCACCTACATCCTGTCTTTATGGAGTGGCCTGGAAGGGGCAGTAGTTTTCAGCTTCAAACTGTCTCCCTCAGCTGCTCCAGACATGATCAAGGTATGGGGGGTTTTAGAGGCACACCCCTGGGGTCTGGGTTTCTGCCTGAAGAGCAAAGAACCTGTCTGAAAACCACCTTGATGGCATGGAGTGTTACAGCCATGAAGGTCAGATGGGTGACAATGAGTGCAGTGTGCTCTGACCTCCCAGACTGCACACATCATGAGATGCTATTTATGTGGAATGTCAGTAGCCAGAGACCACAGGGACAGATGTAGATCTGTCGCTGCTGAGCTGGGGAAGAAGGAAGAGAATGGTGCTGGGGTTGTGGAACTTGTCTTCTGGGAGATAGGAGCGTGGGTTAGAAGGCCCAGTTGGTTCCCAGCACATGGAATCCACAGATGACTAGGCACACTTTGAAAGGGTGAGCTTTGAATTAAGCATGTCATGCTGCAGCCTAGAAAATGCTAAACTCAGAGCAAGATTACCATGCTTCTAAACCTTCTCCTAATGTCAGAATACCACCATGAGGGGTGGGGGCCCCAGTGAGGAAGAGTCCAGGCTGGGGAAGGCGAGAAGGAGGATGGGCCACACCCTACTTGCAGGCTCTTTGCCTGCTCTGGTCATTCTGACAGGTGGACACAGATGCCCATTTTTGTCATGGATTCCTTCCCTGGTGGCCTGCAAGCTTCCCATAGAGCTGTTTAACCGACTCCTTGCCCAGGAGGCACAGCTATGTGTCCAGCGGCCAGTAGTGCCCTGTGGCATTCCTAGCTGTAGGCCTCCTTTACTTCTGTCTGTTGTCTCCCCTTGTCCTCCGTGCAGATGGCACACACAGTGATGACTCTGGGCTGCCTTTTCGCCATCCTTGAAGCTCATGTGAGTCAAATCCCCGTCCCCAGCTGACTCAGATCCCAGACCTTCTGAGATCAGGCCTGGCCCTCTCATGCTTAGGAAACATCTTTTGGAGCAGTCCAAGAGTCCCTCCTCCTGCTTTTTCCTTGCCTCTGACCCCTTTAAGCTGTATGAAGCACTAGGCCTGAGGTAGGGGAAGTGGTGTCAAATTCAAGGACCAGAGAGATTGCCTGGGATTAAGTCTCAGCCTTGCACCCAGTAGCCAGATAGCTTTTGTCAAGTGAATTTTCCTCTCTGCCTCAGTTTCTCCATCTGAATAATGGGGGCGATAGTGGCACCACAGCTTCTCAAAGTCCATAAAAAGATTCAGCATGTGCAGGTGCTGGAGCAGGAGGGTTGGGGCTGGCTGTGACCCCTTCTGGCCTGAGGTCCAGAAGCCACAAGGCAGAGCCATGGACTCCCCCTCTCCAATCTCCTGTTCCTTCTGCTGTGAGGGTTCTAACCTTCCACTCCTTGTTCCTCCAGACCATGATCCCTGAGCTGTTTCTGCCTGCTCTGTCTTCCCTAGCCTCCCCTCACTGGCTGCATGTCCTGGGCCTGGTCTCCCCCTCCCGCCACCCGATCCTGTGAGGCCTGCCTCCTCACTCCTTCCATTCTCCTTCAGCAGCAGCCTGGACCTCAGGATGCTGATTAACTGTCAGAAAGACTGAGCTTGCCCAGGCTTCTGCTGAGCCCTGATGCCCAGCATTCTGTTTCTAATGGTCAGGGATGGAGGGAGCCCCCCCTGAGGGCCTCCTGGTCATCTTGGCGTCTCTCCAGAGCCTCTGGAACTTCCTAGTCCACAGACATCTATTTTGTTTGTTTTGTTTTTATTTAAGATGAGGTCTCTCTATATTGCCCTGGCTGTCCCGGAACTTACTATGTAGACCAGACTGACCTTGAACTCACAGAGATCTGCCTGCCTCTGCTTCCAGAGTGCTGGGATTAAAGGCGTGCGCCATCATGCCGGGCTTCAGACATCTGAATTGTTTATAAACCTCAGGCACATAGTGGCCAGGCAAGGATAACAGTTGTTCTATTATCCTTGGGTTGTCTGGGCTCAGATGGGTTGGAACACAGCAAGGAAGTAATGGAGCTGCGGATGGGTTGCCATCACCTTGATGAGCCTCAGTGAGCATCTCAGCTCCACACCCTGGGCACAGAGGCAATTCCTACATTTTCCAGGGCTTGTAGGCTGCTAGGCCTTTCCAAAGCCTGAATGTGCTGTGTTCCTAGGGCCAACATCTCAAACTGTACAACTTAAAACAAATGATGCATATCCTACCAGCACTAGAGGCCAGAGGTCTGAGATCCAGGTGTCAGCAGAGTGGCCTTGGTGCTCCCTCTCCAGGCGCCAGGATAGATTCATCCTGGCCCTTTCCTAGCTCTTTGGCTTGTAGATGGGGCCTGCTGGCAGCTTCTCATCTTGTGGTCCTTTTCCCATGTCTGCGTTTTCCTGTGTCCTACTCCACCATCATGCCAGGGCTTTGTGCGTACAGCCCCTCCTGCCTGGAGTTTGACATCTTTGTCTCGGTCATCTACAAAGACCCCAGTTCAGAGCAATCTCATACTTTCAGGGCTGAAGGCCCAAGCCTGTGCTGTGAAGACGGTAGGCGTGACCCTGCTGCAGCCCTTGTTTGGAGAGCTTGGCAGGGCCCTGGTTGAAGGATCTTGGGAGTAGAGGTGGCTCTGTATTGGTATCCAGGACTAGAGGGTCTGGGTCATAGACCCATGACCTACACTTTGAGCACCACTGTGCTTTCTAGAAGCCGGAGGCAGTGATGGCAGAAGGATGTGGCTCTCTGCTAAGGAGATTTTTCTCCCCATTATTCCTCAGAGTCCTGGTTGATCCTCCTTCCCTGGTCCTCCCACTCCAGTTGCTTCACCGTCCTCTGTTTCCAGAAAGACCACACATCACAGACTTGGCACAGATGAGGAGCCAGGGCTTGGAACAGTTGTGGTATCCACTCCAGGCCACACAGCTAAATGGCCTGAGCCCAGGATGCTCACCCAGGCTTCTGGCTAGTCCATGGAAAGAGCTCCCAGGCCTTTGCCTGTGGAGGGAGCACTATCTTCCCACCACCAACTGAAAGTCATCTCTCCCCCAGGGGGACTTTTGAGGCTCGAAGGAAGCAGTGGACATGAAAATGACATACAAATTGTAAATTGCCCACAGACATTAGTGTCTGTTACTGTGGTAACCACCCAGCCTCGGTGGACCTCAATTGCCCTGAATAAGAAGGTTATGTCAGCATTTTAATTTAATTGCATTATTTTCCTATCATAAAAATAACGAGCATTATGTATACACTTAGGTTCATCAAATTGTCTACGTTAAATATGTCGCTTTTGATATATTGATTACTTCCTAATAAAGTTATTAAAATAATGTGGCTGCATCACAGAAAAATCTACAGAAGTAGAAAGGGAAATGTATTTTGTTTCATCCATCCTGCATAAAGCTTTGTTGACATTCTGGAAAATTCCAACCCCCCACCTCAGCCTGTTTGCGTATTTAACAAGGCTGTGATCACTGGTCTATATAATTAAAAGACATTTTATGTACAATTTCATATTCTGCTCTTTCCCCTGTAGGGAGTTTTAATGTGAAACATAAAGAGCTTTTGCTTCGTTTGGGAGCCCAGTAGTAGTGCAGGCTTGAGATGCCCAGGTATCCCTGGATCAGGGTAGGTGTTGCATGGAAGAATGGGGTCAGTGGTGTGTGTGTGCGTGTGTGTGTGTGTGTGTGTGTGTGTGTAGCAGACACTTGCCTGGTCTGCTCTATTTAAGCATAAAGGCGTGTGTCCCACTGTCACCTTGTGTCTATGCCCCAGTTTGTTGCTATCACAGCTGGCTCAGAGCCCAGTATGGGGCAGGGGCTCCCTCTGGAGGGCACGTATTGAGCTGGGGATTAGGCTCAGTGATGGGCTATAGTAGCCTGGGTCCTATCCCCAGCACCCCAAAGAAAAGTTTTTGATAAATAAAAGATTTGTGTCAAGTAGATGTGCTATATACCAGACACAAGCACCATTGTGGCTTTGAAGTACATCTCATAGCTCTACCCTCATGGAGGCAGATACAGACAAGGAGCACAGCGTACAGTCCAGGGCAGGAGAAGGGGGAACAGGCTTCTGGGGAAAGGAGTCAAGATGTTGGTAAGAGGTTCAGCAAGGTGGCCACACGGGCTCCCTGAGCATGCTGCCCATGTGCAAGATGAGAAGAACGTCTCTAGACTCTGTTGTACTGGTGTCAAGGGAGAGAACATCTAGGCCCAAGGTCCAGGCTGGATGCTGACATCAATTGGGATAAGGTGGCACCTAGGTCAGGCATGGAATTATGGCAGGGTGGAATAGGATAGGGCCACCCTGCGGGGTACCCATCCCTGGCAGGCAGTTTGTTACACATCTGCAGGGGGCCAAGTTTGGGCTTGCTGGTGGCCTGCTGCAGGGTGGGCTTGGTCCTGGCCCTGTGGGGAATGGTGGACTAGCCTGGGCAGGTCCCTCCGCTGGCAAAGCAGAGGCAACAGCGTAGAACTGAGTCTGTAACTCCCTTCTTGGCCTTGCTTGCCCCTTACCAGCTGTTGTCCCATAGGCCCAAGCAAATCACAGGGTCCAGCCCAGAGTCCAGGGCAGGTGAGAGGTTTATCATTCAGGTGGTGGACATGTGAGTTCCAGAGACGGGAGCAGGTGCAGGAAGAGGGAGGATCTGGGGTCCTGTGCACAATTACAGATGACTCTGAATGTGAAGTACAGGGCTGCCAGAAGCCGTGGACAGGAAGTGACATGGTGTCAATCACAGTGTTTTTGGGCTCCCCCTATTGTTTCCCTGCAGCTTGTGGGGACACGGTGAGGTAGATGACCATTTAGGGGGCCCCGGACCTTCCCTTGAAGGACAGGTGATAGCACTGGGGCCTGGGAATCAATGGAGGCTGAGCCGAGGACTGGCTGTGGGAACAGGGGAAGGTGATCTGTTTCTGCTAATACCCAGAGAAAGAAATCAGGTTTGGGGACTGCTTTGGATAGGGCATGAGGAGAGATACCATGGTTCAACAAATTTAGGCATCTCCCTGGTGACTCTCTGAAGAGTAGAATATTGTCGGGGGCGGGGAGAGGGCTGCTGGCGCTCTACTGGGGTCCCTGGAGGACTGTTACCTAGATGGCCTGCTTGATAGATATGCCTGTCACCACCGTTGGGGTCAGAGGTTTTGGCACTGACAGCCCAGGCCGGAAAGGCGGAGAACTGCCAGGACCCCATTCACAGGGGTAGACTGCCCCGACTTGCCAAAAGTTGTTGCTTACGTATACAGATCGGCATTCTAGAACTTTCTGTGGTTCAAAATGTACTGGAAACACATTTTTACAGGAATACTTGGGATTCCAGTAAAGCCTGGTGTTAAGACAGCCTGGGGTTTGGGGCTGGTGAAGTCTGGCTTTGTCTAGAAGGAGCAGCTTTCCTTCTGCCACGCCTGGTCTTCTGCCATGCCTGGTGCTATCCTTCCTAAGTACCCTGGCCACCTGGGATGACCACACCAGTTGTCACCATGACTCACAGAGCCCGAGAAAGTTGGGGAATAGACTGGGTGTTGTCCTCGTTCCCAGATACTGAGACTGAAATCTGGGTCTAGCACTGTGGGCTCTCTCCAGACACCTGCCTGCACGGGTGGGTCAGACACTCCAGTTACTGGGGCGACTCCATTGAGGAAGGCCCCTGGGTGTTAAGCTGAGCTCAGCCTTCTAGAGCACAGCTTGGGAGAAATCCTCGAGGCCTGCCTGGAGGTGAGACTCTGGGAGGGAGTTAAGAGTTCACCCCAACTACTACCAGGTACTGTCTAGGCAGGGGAGTGGCTTTTTTTTTTTTTTTTTTTTTTTTTTTTGGCCACAGGTATTAGGAGCAAACATGGAGTCTGGTTCAAGAAAGGCAAGGCTTTTCTGTCTTGAACCAGACTCCATGTTTGCTCCTAATACCTGTGGTGGCTTTCAGTGCCACCCTCTGTCCCCACTTTGCAGATTAGAGACACCAGCAAGCCATGTGTCTTGACTCTTGGTCCCTACTGCCCCCATAAACAATTGACTTCCTTTGCCTGCCTTCCGAGACTGTACCAGCTTGGCCTGTGGAAGGCCCTGATGGCATCCAGCCCTGCGGAATGGTGCCTCCCTTCAGGTCCCAGGCCTTCAGCATGACCCTACACTGTTCCCAGTTGTGTCCCCTGGGATGGAGCTCAGCCTAAGTGTCAAATTTGTGCCAGTGACCTGCTGAGCACAGAAGGGAACCTGCCTGTTCCGGGTGAGGGACAGGGTGTAGGGAAGAGTCACACATTCCTGCAGGAGAGTGGGGACCCTCAGCATGCTCCTTATTCCTGCTCCATGGGCCCCAGGGTCAGATCTGCAGAGCCTAGCATAGTACGACTGTCACTGTGTGATGGTACAGCGGTCTAACCAATGCCTTCTGTCTTGCTTCCTCAAGCTGACGTCATCTCCACTGTCGAATTCAACCACACAGGGGAACTGCTCGCCACAGGTGACAAGGGTGGCCGGGTGGTTATCTTCCAGCGAGAACCAGAGGTATGTGTGTGGAAGGTCATGGGGGGGGGTGCAGGAAGAGGATGAGCAGATGGTTAGAGGTCAGGGGTGAGGGTGGGCTCAGGTGGATGTGGTCTGGCAGGATGCAGGCAATACTCTGAGCGGGATTTCTGACCCACCTTGCCTAGGTGTCCCTCCTAGAGTTCTGTCATTGACTCCCTTCTCCCACAAGGTCTCTGGGCTGCAGGGCAAGGGATTTAGGGATAGGCCTGGCAAGTGGACTGGATCAGTTCCTAAAGCCAGGTGCCGAACCACCCACTCAGCAGGAGTTTGCTGATTGTTTATTAACATGCTGCAGTCCCTGACAAAGCAACAAGCCCCTTCCCTATCTGTGTTGGCCTGTAGTTGCTGCTGAGAAGAAGGGAGGACTCCCACATCCCATCCAGCTCTCTGCTGGCCTGACAAGTTTTGCTCAGGAATCTACCCTTGAAGCCAGTTGTTTTTGTCGTTTTGTTTTAGTTTTGGTTTGGTTTTTCATGACAGGGTTTCTCTGTGTAGCCCTGGCTGTCCTGGAACTCGCTCTGTACACCAGGGTGGCCTCAAATTCAGAGATCTGCCTGCCTCTGCCTCTCTAGTACTGGGATTAAAGGTGTGCGCTGCAGCTGCTGCTGCAGCCTCCACCACTGCCCAGCTTCAAGCCAGTCTTATTCTGCTCCTCTGCCTTCCCCTTTTGCTGCACAGCAGACTTCTGAATAATCCAAGAGCAACCTGAGACCATCCACCCAGGAGGCCATCTCTGAAATCTGAAAGAATCATGTTTTACAAATCTTCTTATCAGTTCCCTGAGAACCCACTTTATGCTGAACGGGTCCATATTCCTTGTTTGCTCCTATTTGCTGGCCTCTGAGGTACTGATGCACACCCATTTACGGACAGACCAATCAGCAGCAAGCCCCATGCAAACCTGCTGGGTTCTTTGCTGTGTTCTGGTGCACAGCATCCCAGTAAGGGGCCTCTCAAGGGGCTGAGTGTGTTGGGGATTAGAAATCAGGGAGGAGAGAAGAGAGAGGCTCCAGGGAGGCAGGGCCAGGGGGAGGAACTGAAGCCACCTTCAGCCCTTGTCAGCATGCTGCATTAGCTCCTGCAGCCTCCTCATCCCCATCCCAGTAAGCAGAGAGCCGCTGTTCTCCTTCACCTGACAGCTGATAGCAGCACAGAGGGCTTAAAATAGCTCGCCAAGGGCAGGCCAGGGACACCCTGATGTACACAGGTGTCACAAGACCAGACTGTCCCACCAGGGTACACCAGAGCTAGCCATCGTTCTGCCCGCTGCAAAGAGTAATGAGCTCAGAGGTTTTGGCTTTTCTCCTTTAGTTTGTCTCTTCCTTCTGGTCTTGCTGACCTTCTCCTGCAACTAGTGCTCGTGGGAAGAGGAGACAAAAAAACGTGGAATGATTTTCAAACAGTTCCTAATGCAAGACAGAGACGGGGACCTAAAAATAGACACTTTCCAAATGAACAGAAAAACCTGAAGCTGTGCTTGGCTGACTGTCTTCACTTGTTCCCAGCTGTGATTTCATGTTGTCATAGAAACTTGGCTTGTCTGATAGGAAAGTGGTCCTTGGTATTTATGTCAGGTCCAGCACTCAGTATTTGAGTTCTCCACCAAAAGGGGTTCATAGCAGGAACTCTACTGCTCAAAATGGGATGGGAGCCACCAAGTGAAGCAGGTTTAGGACCTGGCAGTTGAGGCTAGATAGAGCCTTGGCATTGGCATCTGGCCCCAGCTGGGTAGATGGTGGCCACTTTGTGGCTGCATGGGGAAGATCCCTGGCCTCACAAGCATGAGGACGTAAGTTTGTCCCCCCCCCCCCAGAACCCACATAAAAATACTAGTGCCTGTGATTCCTGTATTGGGGAGGGTGGAGACAGGCAGATGCCTGGGACTGCTGGCCTCATTGGTGAGGTCCAGGACAATGAGAAGCCATGTCTCAAAGAAGGTGCTCAGTGTTCCTGAGGATGATAGCTAAGGTTGTCCCTTATCTCTGTATGCGTGCTCACAAACATGCATGCACATCTGCACACACCCACACCCTTGCACACACATATATGCCTGCACATACACCCACATACAATACACATCTCTGCACACACTCCTCAATATAGCCCTGCATATTTCTGCTCACACACACCTGCACACCCCCTGTGCAAACACACGCACCCCTGCACATGCCCTCATCCACCCTGTTACATACACAGCTACGTACACACACACATCCCAGCACATGTACATGCCCCTGTACAATACACTCTTGTACACACACAACTGTACACACCTCTGTACACACACACTCCTGTATGCACACAAACACACATTTTTACACCCCCTAGCTTGCACACGTATACCCCTGCACATACCCACACCTGCCCTATGTACACACACCTGTCCACATATACACCCCTGTGAAACATACACACCTGCACACGCCTCTACACACACATCGGTACACACATGTACACTTGCATTAACTTCCTTTGCTGGTGCTGATGGCACCCCACTGCAGGACAGATTCAGCCCCTTCTCGTCATGTCTGCCTCCATCTGCCCTGGATGCACCTGTGACTCAGTTTGCCTTTGGGTTTCCCTGCAGAGTAAGAACGCGCCTCACAGCCAGGGTGAGTACGATGTATACAGCACCTTCCAGAGCCATGAGCCAGAGTTTGACTACCTGAAGAGCCTGGAGATAGAGGAGAAAATCAACAAGATCAAATGGCTCCCGCAGCAGAACGCCGCACACTCGCTGCTGTCTACCAATGGTGAGGCCTGGAGGGTGTGACCTCACTTGGCCTGACCTCACTTTGGCTTCCAGATTTCTCTGTGGCTTTAGTGATGACCAGACCATTCCCTTCAGCTTTCTCTGGCTGATCACAAATCTCCTGCCATTGTAAATAAAATGGTTATGGATTTTTTTTTAAGGTGGGGATGAGGTTGAATATTCTAAACAATAGGGACCAGGACCAGAAACCAGTGACCACTAGATACACACTGAACTCTCAGCCAGAGTCATAAATCACCCAGAATGAGGCTGTCCCCAGTGGTGGGGAGAACAGGTGACTGGCTCTGTCCCTCTGCTTCAGGACGTGATATGTGGCCTCAGAAAGCTGTTGCCACATGTCAGCCCTGACTGCCACCCTAACGTATTGGGTCTAGCCCTTCCAGCCTCTGCTAGCCCAGGGCAGCCATGAAGTTCTCACACTTATCAACCCTCCTTCCCCTTCTAGACCTTGAGCCAGGGCCAGGAGTCTGGTGGGGTAACCTTGGGTCCAGGCAGACTTTGGGGACTGGCGCATATGGCCTTGCTTTCCTTAGCTTCAGTCTCCACACTGTCCAGGGGTTGACTCAGCATCCTTCTGGGGTTCTGAGATGATAGGGTGTCCACCCAGTTCCCTGAATAGTAAATGCAGTGAGCCCGAGGGAGGCTGGGAAGATGGTGTCACCTTTGCCTTCGCTGAGGAAGTCCCACTGCTAAGGGGGCCAAAAGGGCTTCCTGAGAGCGACTCAGTCCTTATTTCCCACCTGCCTGTCCTCACAGTCTCTCACCTGGTATTTCCTTCCTCAGCCCCTCTCCATCCACTGGATATTGCCTCAGGAAGTGTCCTCTGGTGTCTCATCTTCTGACCCTCCTGTGATAAGACACTTGTCATTGTAATTGTGTCTCTCTGCCGGACTTAAAAAGGACAGAATCTGTCTGGCCTCCTGTAGGCCTGGCTGGAATCTGCTCAGCACACCTACACTCTGGGGTCTTTATTCTATGTGTGTGTGTGTGAATCCATGTGTGCACATATGTCTGTAAAAAATCACTTCCTGCCATTCTGGAAGGAAGACCAGCCATGGAGATCACCTACTTTTTGTCCCCACAAAACTTCTAGACCAGCTTTACCCCTCGGTTCCACCCTGTCCTCATGGAAGGCTGAAAACCCCTTTTAAGGGCCCCATTTGAATCCAGTTTTCCCTCTAGCTTTTTCCTTATGTTCACAGTGTTGTTTCTTTTGACTGCTGAAGTTATCAGGGTCCCCTGGAGAACCCAGACCTTTGGGGGGAGGGACAAAGAGAAGGAGAGAGGGAAAGGTGGAGATGGAAAGAAACTTGCCTTTGTGGTTGGGAGGCCAGAAGGGCACAGCTTAAGCTGAGGGTGTCTGCTGGCCGAATCCCCTTTGCCCAGGGAGGTGGGCTTTTGTTCCATCAGGGTCTTCAGCCAGTTATATGAGGTCCATCGCCTTCTAATGGCAGGTTATCTGCTTTATGGATTTAGAGTTTAATTACATCTACAAGATCCTTCATAGCAAGAGCCAGTGTGTTTTTGACAATGTCTGTGGCATGAGCCACACTGATAGTTCCTCCTGTGATATCCGAGGCAGAAATGCAGAGGAGGGTGCCCCCTGGAGCTGGCTTTTGGGTGGCAGGTACCCCTGAGTTAGGAATGGCAGAGTGGCTACCCTCTTCTCAGGAAGACGCAGTGGTGTACACTCAATGTAGAGGTCAGTAGTGATCCTTGCATCGGTCATGCCCTTCGACCTAGAAACATGCCCTGTCAATGACTAGGAAAGATGGTAAGGGCAGATTCCCCGTATGCAGAGGTATTCTACATAAGGCATAGTGAGGGAGAACTTGGCTGTGTGAGAGCAGGGGCGTGGGTGGCTCCCGGGGAGTGCGTCCCTGCCCCTCTGGCTAGAGCATGAATTCTCTTCCTGACCTGGTTGTTGACAGGGTGCCTTGTCCTTCCCTGTTCTGTTCTTAAAGATAAAACTATTAAATTATGGAAGATTGCCGAGCGAGACAAGAGGCCCGAGGGTTACAACCTGAAGGATGAGGAGGGGAAACTGAAGGACCTGTCCACAGTGACGTCCCTGCAGGTGAGCTGCGTGAACGGACTTTGGCCTTTACGTTCTTCCAGATCACAAGGACTTTAGGGCTCTTAGAGCCAGGGTCAGGGTCATGCTATTGTGACACTATTCGTGGGGTGAAGAATGAATCTCTATTCACCCTAGATAGGAAGCAGATAACAGACCAAAGCAGGGATACTGCCAAGTCCACCATGGAGAACCAGTAAGTTTTATTGGGGTTACTTTGAGGAACAGAAATGACCCAAAGACAGCTACATCACCAAAGCCCCCCACTCCACCCCAGCACAGGTGACAGCTCGTAAAAGCTGGGAACCTGGAGCTCACTTCCTAGCCTGCTCAACAGGTTGGAGTGTCCTTTCCAGGTGGCTCTGGAGACTGTTCTGAGTCTCTTCTGGGCAGCTCGGCTGATCAGTGTTCTGATCTCTGCTTCTTCCAGGCTGATGGCCCGAGCCTTTCTAAGCAGCCCAGCTTGTTGGAGAGTAACTTTTTTTTGTTGTTTTGTTTTTAGAGACAGGGTTTCTTTGTGTAGCCCTGGCTGTCCTGGACTCACTCTGTAGACCAGGCTGGCCTCGAACTCACAGAGATCCACCTGCCTCTGCCTCCCAAGTGCTGAGATTAAAGGCATGTGCCACCATGCCCTGGGAGAGTGACTCTTTATAGTCTATACTCTTGGAAAGGGAGGGACTTAGTGAACCTGGTCAGTATCAGGAACTTCCTAAGAAGCTCTTTTGAGTTGTTTATCTACTGTCCTAAAGGAGCTTCCCTGAAGGATGGAGTATTTCACGTCCCTCTAGAACAGTGCTTCTCAACCCTCCTAGTGCTGCGACCCTTTAATACAGTTCCTCATGTGTGGTGACCCCAACCATAAAATTATTTTCATTGCTACTTCATAACTGTAATTTTGCTACTTTTATGAGTTGTATTGTAAAAAATATTCAGGATATGTGATATACGACCCCTGTGAAAGCTTAGACCCCCAAAGGGATTGCAACCCACAGTTGAGAATCATTGACTTACAATATTCTGTTGTTTTACCTCCTTGTAAACACCCTTTTCTAAAATATTCTGTTGTTCCACCTCCCTTTCACATCATGTGTCTGCAGAATTTCCTCCCAGATGAAAAGTTTTAATCCATTACACAGCACATACCATGTATGCTCCCTTACTGGCATGGTGTGATGGACTCTGTCTGTGAGAGGCTTTTCACCTGCAGTTGAGGGGGACAGTAAGTCAGAAAGTGCTCATTATAGGAAGGAGAAACTAAGGCCTAGAGCCCAGCCCCACTTCCCCTGTAGTGACTGCGCTGAACTCAGTGCACTCAGGGCCTTGGGCTATTGTCATACGCCTTCGGTGCAATGAAGGCCAGAAGGTGGCGCTGTAGAGTTGTGCCAAAGTCAACTCTTGTCCTGCTTCATTAAAAGGCGTAAGGACTTGCATCCTCCAGCCCGGTATGAAAGAGTTCTGGGGGGCTGGGAGATGGCTCAGCGGTTAAGAGCACTTGCTATTCTTGCAGAGGACCTGTTTCAGCTCCAAGCACCTACACAGCGGCTTATAGCTATCTGCAACTCCAGTTCTATGGGGTCCTATGTTCTCTTCTGACCTCTCTGGGCACCAGGCACACACACAGTTACACATGCATGTGTGCAGTCAACATGCTCATATATACATAGTATAAACTAAATAAAATCAAAAGAGAGAGATTGTGTGTGTGTGCTGGAGCCTTATGGCCAGAGTTCAAGTGCCACCCCTGCCACCTCCTTGAGTGATTGATTGCACATACCTTCTAGGCACCCTCCTGGTAGCCTCACCAGGCACCGTGAGGAGGCACTATTGGTATCATTCCACAGAGGAGCCCAGTGGGAACTGGGACCCGAATCTATGGATGTCATCAGGCTCCAGAGTCACCACCCTGTCCATGTTCCGCATGAAGTGGGAGCAAGATCCCTGTGTCCTACGGCAGTCATGAGGTGACTAATAAGCCCCAGTGTCCTCCTGCTATATAACAGAGGAGGTGGTGGGCAAAACCACCTCATAGCCTCCCTGACTGCCAAGGACCCTAGGGGTACACAGCTGCAGAGACTGGGGCCCCTCCCTGCACTAGGCATCAGGAGCCAAGGTGTCCTCAGGCTGACAAGAGAAAGCTTGGTTGCTGAGGGAGAAGCGAGAGGGATGAGAGGCTGGGCAAGGATGTTCCTCCTTTCTCCAGAGAAGCCCCACTTCCTGTCTCTCTGACCCAGGGTCCTCAAGGTAGATGGTGACTCTGTCATGAGAGTAGAGAGGGCTAGTAGCTGACCATGGTATTCATACAGAGACACAAGACAAAGGAGCCCTGAGGAGTTCGGAGATGTCCCCATCCAGTCACACAGACAGGGAACAACAGGGGACTCAGAAGAGCCAGGTGGACATGCCCATGCTGCGTGCACAGTCAGTCATGAACACACACGCCCACACACGTGTGAGCAGTTGTATATGCACTCTACACCTGCCAATGCCCAGATGAAGGATGCTGCCCAGTGTGGGTTTTACCTGGACTAGAGGAGCATGGTGCTTATCATAGGACACTAAGGCTGTCACTCCCATCCAGGGACACAGCTTGTCATGCACTCACTGAGGAAGCTTGTGTGGGACTGGATGGGGGTCAGAGAGACAGCAGCAAGAGAAGACGGCCGCCAGTGCCCCTGAAAAGACCAGAGCAAGGACCTGAGGGCGGGCCAGCTGTGACAGAGGCCCTATTAGTCCTTGAGAGCACCAGCCTCCAGAGGGCGGGGACCACCAAAGAGAGTTTGTTCTAGCCAGATCTGAGTGATCATGGCCTGGGAATGCAGATCCAGGTTTACCCAATTAATATGTCCCAATGTGGAAGTGGTTACATAACTTTTTAGGAAGTCATAACACAAGGCATTTTCTACACACATTGGTGGGGACAGTGGGTAGGGGGTTACAGCAAAGCAGGGAAGTCCACTGTAGTCCTCAGATGGTGGAAGAGGATGAACTGTTAATCTCATATACACCCCAAACTTTTACCTGACCGTTGAAGGGGCATTAGGTCAGACACAAAGGTGAGTAACCAATGGCTATCAATGGAGTTAGTCCAAGGTAATGTGGTTCTGGGAGTGTAGCTCTCTTAAATGCCTACAATAACTCAGTTTAAACTGTGCGTGCGTGCGTGCGTGCGTGCGTGCGTGCGTGCGTTCGTTCAGGGCCCTTCAGTTCACACAAAGTGAGTTGGGTTTACCTCCTGAGCCCCTTGCACAGGCTAGGGAACTTTAAAAATCTCACAGTTAAACAGCCATGTACAGCATGCTTCAGGAGCAGGGCGGGTGAGGCACGTTTACCCTCTATGACCGCTCATTTCCCACCGTGCTTGAGCGTTGTGGCGGTATCCCGGTGAGATTGTGTGCCCCGTGGCCCTCCATCTCCCCGACCCTCGCAGCTCTGAGTGCCTCTTCTCTGCAGGTGCCCGTGCTGAAGCCCATGGACCTGATGGTAGAGGTGAGCCCCAGGAGGATCTTCGCCAATGGCCACACCTACCACATTAATTCCATCTCCGTCAACAGCGATTGCGAGACGTACATGTCGGCAGATGACCTCCGCATCAACCTCTGGCATCTGGCCATCACTGATCGGAGCTTCAGTATCCTTGGCCTTGACCTGCAAGGAAGTGGTTTCATAAGTGGTCCATAAGCACCGGGGCTGGGCGGGGGGTGGGGGTGAGGGGAGCTTCAGCCTTGGCAGCTTCCTCACTGAAGAACCAATCCATGTAGGGTGTAAAGGAGGCTGGGTGTGGGATCGCAAGGTGTCTACTTATGAACACACTAAAGACACAGCTGCTGAGGGCTCCACCCCACCCCATGCCTCCTTAGGGTGACAATGATCTCCATCACCTCGGGGCCTCATAGGGTCCATGAAGAGCTAGAGGCAATGTGCCCTGGAGGAGGGGAGGCTGATTTCCCCAGGACAGCAACCTAGCGGTTGCATCCCCATGTGTTGGTCCAGTGTTGTGTCATTCTGGATGTAGAGTGACAACTGGGGTGTCAGAAGCCAGGTGGAAATGGGGTTCTGGTGTCAAAATAAGCTAAGGGCAGAGCACTGCCCCTCCTCCAGCCTGCTAAGGAAAGGACCACTTGCAGGATACGTGAGCATAGCCTGCACCAAGCTAGGGAAGGTCAGGGCCAATCCAGGGCGGGCAGGCTGCTACCCTGTCACTGTTGAGTGGACTATTAGTGACAGCCATACTAAGTGAAGTTTCACATGCTGGGCTCTCAGTGATGTAGTCACTGTCGCCAGCCCCTTTCCAGTAATTACCGAAGTCATAGAGCCTGAGCTCATAGATGACAAGTGTCTACTGGAAGAGAGGGCAGGGCAGGGTATAGCTCTGATGGGAACAGAGGCAGTAGGAAATGGTGATTTTGTCAATTTGGGTTGTGTTGTAGCTGTCTTTGGATGTAGGTGGTCACAGGACATTAGAACAAGTTAGTTGTGAATACAGGAGAGTCGATCACCCCAACTCTGAACCTTCTCCTTGTGTTACTGTCTTCCTCGTCTCATCTGGAATACAGGAGTTGTGCTCACCCATGTTGAAGAGCACGGCATTCACCAGCAGGTGTTATCAAGCACCTACTGTGTGCCAGACCAAGCGACATGCTTAACAGACCAAACGGCACTAGGCATGCAAGGCCCTGACTTGCACGAGCAACCTCTGGTGACCAGCGCTGGGGTCGTGGGGACAGGCCAGCATGTCCTGAGCACTTCTTCACCCACGTGTGTGGGCCATAGGCAGCAGGTAGACAGAGAGGAAGCCAAGGTGGGCCATTGCCAAGTGACTCTGTGGGCCTAGAGCAGAGGATGTGTGTAAAAGTGAGTAGGGTTATTGATGGGAACCTGCACTGAGGAGTGGAAAGGAGAGCATGTCCGTGGACTGGTGGGCCCCATGGGAACTAACGTGGCTGTTGTGGAACTCTGAGTCTAACTGTGGATCCATTTTCGTGAAAGTGCCTGGTAAGCTAGTGACAAGAGATGCCTGGCTTGCTCACTGGAGGAAGAGGTACGTGTCATGAGCTGAAGACCTGGAGGTGGCTTGGGGACAACTAGGACTTGAAGCCGCTCAGGAAGCCATGGTGCCTCCCTGTGGCTTGCTGGTGCCACAGGCCACAGTGATGAGATTCAGGTACCTGGAGCAGAGCTCTGGGCTCACTTCCCTTAAGAGAAAGGGGTCTGGACTCTGGACCACAGATATTTCCACGGTCTGATGGCAGCTTGGTAATTTGAGAAGTCCCACTTCTAGCTTGGACAGGGTAGAAGAGAGGGGTGTCTGACCTCATGCTGAGCTGGGGATGGCTCTGATCTTATGAGACGTTTTCCGAGCAGGGCTCACTGGGAGGATCCTGGTTCATCTGTCCTGAGGAGGGAGCTGAGATCAGGGCTGGAGGCCAGCATGAACACAGGGAGCTGGCCTGGGTCTGGACCAGGGTCTTGCTTCCCTTTCTGTGTTACTCTTGTCAGCCTCTGTGTAAGGTTCTCAGTGGTCCCTTCAGTTCTGAGACTCTGCTCTATGCTCCTCAGTGGTGGCCTGTGATCCTTGGTAACACTTCCTTCATCTCCTCTCCCAACTCTCAGACTTGCCTGTCCTCCTTAGGCCTAGCAGGTGTGCTCCTCCTCTGCTTCAAAACTTCAGTTCTACTCACTCAGTGAACTCTGATGGCACCTCTGAGCAGGCACGCCTGCTGCTTCTGCATGGAGGTCCTGAGCGGGTGGGGGTGGGTAGGAGGTGGAGGGACAGCTGTGAGAGGCTTCACAGTGTGTCACGAGCTAGTGAGGATAGCGTATCTACACAGCATTTGGTAGTGCACCCAGTGGCCACTCTGCTCTCATCATGGCCACACAGGCATATACCTGCAGTCAGTTGTGACAGCCGGGTGGCTCAGGGAGTAAGTAAGAGACAGATATTGTTGATGTAGGTCCTGAGCCTAGACAAAGTTGACTTAAACCCAGACACTAAGGAGCTAGAGGTCAGCCTGTGTCCTAGGGTCTGGGAGCCTGGACTCTCATCTTCCTTCCCCTTGGGGTCATCAGCTTCCAGGAAGGTGGAATGAGCAAAACCAAGTTCTCATCAGGAGTCCAGAAGCAGGCCAGGCCAGTGTGCCCACGACTCTGCTCCCTCCTGGAAGCTTTCCCTCAGCCCCACTCAGCCAGTTTAAGCCACCTCCTGTCCCACAACACCAACCCTTGAGGTGCTGGTGTGTGGTGCCAGCAACTTTAGAGTTAGCTGTCTGCATCTTTAAGGTAATAGATAGCACGGAGAGGGGAGTCTCTGCTGTATTTTTAGCAACTGGAGCATTTTAAAGATGGTCCCATTGACTTTTCTTTGTGGCACTGGAAGGTGGTGTGACTGCAGGTGTTGCTCTGCCACCCATTTCTTATTTGTATCTCTGGAGCAGACCTGCCAGGAGCTTGGAGTGATGGGGTGGCTCAGGACCTAGGTCAGCATCTGTCTCCTACTTACTCCCTGAGCCACCCTGGCAGTGACAACTGACTGCAGGTGTATGCCTGTGTGGCCGTGATGAGAGCGGAGTGGCCACTGGGTGCACTGCCAAATGCTGTGTAAATAGATACGCTACCCTCACTAGCTCGTGACACACTGTGAAGCCTCTCATGAGGCTGTCCCTCCACCGCCCCCACCCCACCCCCGCCACAGGACCTCCATGCAGAAGCAGCAGGTGTGCCTGCTCAGAGGTGCCATCAGAGCTCACTGAGTGAGTAGAACTGAAGTTTTGAAGCAGAGCCCGAAAGCCTGCAGCCCTGGGTCCTGCTTCAGCTCTGCTGTTCCCTGGAGCTCTGTGCTCATTCGTTCAACAGTGTCGACTGACTCTGTGAGGCACTTGATCAGGTGCTGGGGGTGCCGGCAAGTGTTTGCCAGGACTTCCAAGAGCAGCACATAGGCTGTCTACTGTACCAAAAGGAGGTGGTGAGTGGGGACAGAAATCCAAACCCGGCACCCAGAGGACAGACTTAAAAAATGCTTCACAGAAGAGGGAGGCCTTTTCATAGGTCGTGCAAAGGCACCTCCGCAGTCAGTAAGATGCCCTGCACAGGGTCTCAAGGTGCCGCTAACCCTGTGCTCTGTGGGACCCCTGCGCCTGTGCTAAAGCTCGGTTCAGGGTCTCAGGGTGAGGCTGGTCTGAAATCAGTGTGTTCAGGGGCCATTAGCTTAAAATCAAGCCACAGGGGTCCAGCGTGACTGGTGTCCTTGGCTGAAGAGGGCACTGACAGAAGGATGTGCCAACACAGGCTATGTGAGGACAGGGAGCAGAGCAGGTGACCTCACGGAAATACCAGCATTAGGCCTTAGGGGGCTTCCATCCTGTCCTTACCTTAGCTTTGGACTTCTGGGCTCCCAGTCTCTGAGAACTAGGTGCCTGAGGGTTAACCCACTCACCTTTGACATTGTGATTTGGTAGGCCAGCAACTGTGCCTAGGATTTCACATGCTCTGCTTTTGAGTGCCCCCAGCCCTTGCTTGCAGCCAGGCTGCCTTCTGGAGAAAATTTGGAGAGAAAACAAATTCTTTTTTTAGATCATTTCTATGTGCGGAAGGCCATGGAGGCTCTCCCCATAGGAGGCCTTGCTGCAGGGTTCTGGCAGGACTGCCTCCTGCCTCACTCCAGCCACTACTTGGTTGCCATGACAACATCTGGTTTTGAGAGCAGGCTCCTGGGAAGACATGCGGATGAGCATCATGCTTTGCACGATGATGCAGTCTGTGGAGCCCCCGGGGCTTTCGCATTCTTTCTCGAGAAACCTCCATTTGCACTTGACATCTACCTTGTTGAGTGACAAGCCATAGCCACACAGCATTGGGGTCCTTGGGGTGCTGAGGCTGCTGGAAGGGCTGCCCTGCCCTGATGTTTGGAAGCCAGCTCCTTCCTCCACAGCTCCACATATAGCTCTGGGTGTGTCCCAACTTACCCCAACCTCCCCACTTTCTTCAGAGATGGGCTCCATGTTGCCTTATGCCCAGATATTGGTGTGTCTGGAGGCCCAGTTCATTGTCGAATCTTTATAGCCTAGCTTGTCTCCTGGTGTCTCCATGCATGGCCATGTGATAATAGTTGGTACTGTTTCTCTGTTCTCTGTGCCCACTTCTCCCTTGATATTTTGCCAGAATGAGCCAATGATTCTTTGGTCACAGTTTTCAGACTCATGGCATAGTGAGCAGGGTGGAGGAGTGGCCCTCAGTCCCCACCACTATGTATGCATGCTGAGACTCAGAAAATGGGACATGGGACACACAGCCCCTCCTCTCCACAACTCACCAGTTCAAGGTGATGGCGTGTCCCCAGCTGGTCTTCAGGAGATCTGGCAATGTCCTTGGTGACAGGAGATGAAGGACCGTCTATAAAAGTCTCTAGAGCCTAACAACGCTGCAGAGGTCCATGTGGCTCATGTTTCCTGTGTCCTTGACAAAGAAAGACCACAGATGCCACTCTGGGGGTGAACACAGCCTGGCTTTGCAGTAGCTTGGCAGTCTCTCCCCCTGACCAGCAGGCTGAGTGGCTCACACTGAGTGTAGCTGGGTGTAGAGCCCCACCTGCCTCTCAGGGCTGTAGCTGGCAGTCTATCCTCTAGCAGCTCTTCTAGTCTTTGGTAGTGGTTGTAGTCTCCCTCACAGAGTCACTCTGTGTGTCTCTGTATCCTAACCCCTAACTCTGCACCTGTGCCAGTCTTTCTTCTGTGTTTGTCTAATAAGGACATGTGTGTTGGTCTCTAGACCACCTAGGGGAGGCAGGAGTACTGGCACCTCAACATCCCCTCTTTTTTTTTGGCTTTTTGAGACAAGGTTTCTTTGTGTAGCCTTGGCTGTCCTGGACTCATTCGTAGACCAGGCTGGCCTTGAACTCGAAGAGATCCGCCTGCCTCTGCCACCCAAGTGCTGGGATTAAAGGCGTGGACTACCACGCCTGGCAATTAAAGACAGCTGTGAACTGCCATGTGGGTGCTGGGATTTCAACCTGGGTCCTTTGGAAGAACAGTCAGTGCTCTTAACTGTTGAGCCATCTCTCCAGACCCTCAACATCCCCTCTTAATTGCATAATTGAGTTACTGTCCCCATTTCCTAGTCTCCGAGGGTCACAGTCTTTGGGGAGTATCTCATCTCATGGCCACCTGGTCAGTCCCTGAAATGAACCGCTATTTTCCAATCACACCCAAGCCCCCGTTTTGCATATGAGGGAACTGAGGCATGCAGGAGCGACATGAGGTTCCTGTGTGGCATAGCATATTCCAGAGAGCTACCACCTGACACCTAGCCCAACTAACTTCTGACCTGACCTCCAAAATTAAGGCCACCTGGAAGTGTCATAGTGGAGGTATCTGGAAGCCCTCACTAGCTTGGCATGCAAAGAGAGGTGTGTTCAGCGAGTTTGGGCCATGTGTTCCTTCCACAGCCATTCCCTTGTCGGGTGTCTCCTCCAACCTCCTCTTTTAGGATGGATTCAGTGAAATGTAGTGGGATAGCTTGTGATGATTAATCTTGGAATCACCATGTAGACCAGTCCCTGAGCCTGTCTGGGAGGGATTCCATTGAGAAGGGAGGGAAGAGCCATCTCAAATGTAGATGACAGCATTATATGGGCTCAGGTCCTGGAAAGAATGAAGAGAAGAAAGTCAGACTTCATCTCTCCTCTGCTTCCCTGACTGGCATGCGCGTTGTGACAGCTGCCATCGTACTTCCTGATGGACTGCCTGCCCTAGAACTATGGGCTAAAATGACCACCCCCCAATCTTTCTCTTTCCCTCCCTCCCACCCTCCCCTGAGACAAGGTCTCACTATGTATCTGGCTGACCTGGAATTCACCGTGTAGACCAAGTTGACCTCAGATGGACAGACCCTGTATCCACCTCCTGAGTGCTGGGATTAAAGGCATGCCCCACAAACCTTAATCCTGCCCTTCCTCTCTTAAGATGCTTTTGCAAGGCATGTTTTGAAGCAACAGACCTTCTCAGTTCTTAATAGCTTGCATCCCAGTGGCACCTGACAACAGCCAGGCAGTAGCATTTGCCAGTCCTTGAGCATTATAACTGTGCACTTAGGTGGATGCCCACAACCTGAAGATCACTTTGCTGCCCAACAGGCAGTGAGCAGTTGGTTACCTCCATGCACTGTGATAGATGCCCACAGTCTGTAGGATGCCCTTCTACTCTTGGGGGGTGTGGTTTTGGGCCCCAGAATCCTCTCCTCTGTTTCCATTACATCATATCCCCAGCATTCCTGTATTCCTGATCCTGGCTTCTCTAAGGCATAGGTCAGAGGTGAATGTGGGGCAGCCTTAGATCAGAGAACACTTTCCCACTGGAGAGTCTTGATACAGTGGGTAGAAAGGGAGTGAGTGCTTGGGTAACAGACACATACACATGCTCCAGACATAGATCAGAACGGCCGAGATGTGAAATTACTCACTAAAAGTGCCCATGGCCCAGCATGGAGTGACTGTATCTACTTTTCACCACCTGAGTCTCTGTGGCCACATCCCATGATGGGAGGAAAGGTTTGCTTGGCTCACAGTTTGAGACATTGGCAGGGAAGGCGTGGTGGAGCAGCATGGTTCATGACCACAGGAGTGTATGGCAGAGCCTGCTTATATTAGGGTGGCCTGGGAGACGGGGAGTAAGGCAGGAACCAGGAGCGGGTGCTCTCTTCAAAGGCCTGCCACTAGTGACCCACTTTGAAAAGTTCCATGACCTCCCAAAATAGTGACTAGGGGACAAGCATCCAGTGCACGAGCCCGTGGGGGACAACTAAGGGTCACAGTGCACAGTAAGCACCCCTCTGCTTGGCTACTGAGAGGAAGGTGGGGCTGTTGGGAAAGGTCCATGGTGACTGCAGGGCTGGGCAGCTAGCAGGCACTCTTTTGTAAGAGGCTGTGGGTTCAGTTTTGTGAGGCCAATGGACAGGTGCTGGGAAGGGGCACTGCCAGCAGTCTTCCATGTGAATCTGTGACTTGGGGGACTAGGGTCTGGAGTATTTTTCTGTGTGTGGGGGGGGGGGGTCTCTTAAAACCGGAGAAGCTACTCTGACCTGGTTGGGTTTGTCGTGGGCCTTATGGAAAGGAGAGACAAAAGCACCCTCCCAAGAATGCCTTCACTGTTGCCCTTGACCTCACCAACCCAGATATCGTAGACATCAAGCCAGCCAACATGGAGGACCTCACAGAGGTGATCACAGCATCTGAGTTCCATCCCCACCACTGCAACCTCTTTGTCTACAGTAGCAGCAAGGGCTCCCTGCGGCTCTGTGACATGCGGGCAGCTGCCTTGTGCGACAAACACTCCAAGCGTAAGTCTCTGTACTAGGTGTATTGGGATTGCCAAACTGGGAATCAGTGCACCAGCCTGGGGTGCGGGAAACTGTTCCAGCCACCAGCTACCTCCTTTCTAAGCACCCAATGAGCTCCTTGGAGGCTGGGTATGTACTGCTCACTTCAGGGTCCACCAGGGGGGCATCCGTGAGGCCCAGGGATAGAAACTAAAACAGCAGCAGGCATTCCTGAAAGCTCTGGCAAAACTTGCCACACTCTGCCTATGTATTGCTCCGAGAGAGCTACTGTAACCAGAGAGGAAAATGAGCCCCCAGGGATGGGCCTCAGACTTCAAACTGTGGCACCCAGGCAGGCCCCAGCCACGGGGATAGGGCTGTATCCCTGTGGTCCTACCAAGCACTTGTCCCTAATGCCTGTGGCAAGATTTGGAAGCGATTATGAACAAATGAATGGGTGATTTCAGCAGGCTCTGGAGAGGTGGAAGTGCAAACAGCCCAGGCTATTAAGTAATGAAGTCTTGCTTCCCCCCCAGAAACTACCTTCTGCTGGATAGTAGGGTCATGCTGAGCCTCCAGTTCCTCTCCCATTCCTTGACCAAGTTCTGTCCCTGTGCCCCACCCTGCAGCTCTCCTCTAGACCATGTCCATGGTCCATGTGTCAGGAAAATTCAGCAGGCACGATGGACTCCTGGCATGGGAGTCCAGCAAGCACTCCCACTCAGGGATGGGGGCATTACAGTGACAAGGATGTTTTAACACATGGGTTACCCAAGGACAGACACTCTGAAGGATGAGTTGTGGAGGTCTTGGAAGGAGGGGATTATAGGGGTAAATGTTTCAAGATGGAAGCTTTACCAAAGATGATGTGGGCAGATGGAAAGGGTGGAAGGGGATCCATGAACAGGGCAGGGCAAATGGGGAGCCACAGTGATCAAGGGGAAGCTGATCTATTGTCCTGTTTTTCTTACAAAATATAAAAATTTATATTATATTTATAAGAATGTTATATTATTTAAATATTTAGAATATTTAGAATATTTATTTTAAGTATGGTGGGAGGCCTTAGGAGGATGGCAAGCAAGGGCATGCTGGGAGGTGATGGTGTTCATCAGAATGAGGAATAAGCATTGCAGAGAGAAGAGACAGTGGGGGAGGAACCATGTAGCCCCACAAAGTACACTCTAGAGGCAGAGCTACTGGGCTCTGCCTGTTAATCTGTGGATGGTCAGAGTGGCTCCTGGTGTGAATGTTGGGAGGGGTTGGGTCATATTTTAGATGGATGGAAGTGGGGTGTACAGACCTGGGGTGGTGGATGGGCCCTTCCTTGGACTCTGTGGGGCGTGGAACAGCAGATGAACAGATATTGGTGGTCAGGGTCTTAACTGAGGTCGAAACTATGGGGTTATCAGGGATGGTGTACACCGCTCTAGAGATGGTGGGACCTGGGAGAATAGAGCTGATAAGTGGGTCAGATTAGGTCTCATGCGATAGCCAACTTTACACAGAGCCCCACACAATTTATACTCTGAGGGTTAAGAAAGGTCACATGGGTAAAGTTCTCATGGGTAGAGTTCAGGCTGTATACAATCACAAGGGCAAGCCACACGAAGCAAGGACATGTTTTTCCATAGAGGCATATAAAGGACAGTTTAAACATTTAATTGAATAACAGCAGCAAGCAATAATGACTAATCTGAAGTAAACTCACTCCTATCTGCTACCTTGGGAGAAACACAGAAACACATTCCGAGAACAAGTCTGTGTTTTCAAGACACCGAGGCCACAAGACTCCTGTCTTGTTTTCTTGACATGTCCTCACAAGCACTCAGGAGTCTCCTCACACTATATTCCTGGACTGTGTTCAACAGGATGGGAAGGGAGGCCTGATGTCCAGGTGACTGTGGACAGAGCCAGCCTCGCAAACATGCCCCTGAATTTCCTGCAACTGGGTCACATCAACCAGCACCTGAGCCACATGAGCATAAGTTCATTGTCTCAGAGTAATCTGTCAGAAGTGTGACCCGAGTCTCATTGGCCAGAAGTAGGAGAAGGTACATGGTTCCCCTGAACTCTCAGGCAGCCAGAGTCCCTTGCTATCCAACTCTCAGGGGCCACTCCTGCCACCTCCTTGACTCTCAGCCACTCCCCCCCCATCCTCAAAACCATGTTGAGACTTGCCTTGAACTCAGCTCTTCACTCTCACACGATGATCCTTGTCGTCATGCTGGGGTCACAGGGTGATCTAGGGTGACGACCTTTCTCAAGATCAGCTGGTGAACAAGTGTTCTTTGTGCTGTCTTTGGCCTTAATTCCCCTTGTGTGTGTGTGACATTTATAGGTTCCATGGACAGACATAGCTGGGGCCATCCTATGGGGCATTGCCTGGAGCACCTGTGCCCACTCCCTGCTGGCCTAGAAGGCATGCATTCCTGAACTGGGTCCATGTTCAGCTCTTTGTCAGACTGTACAAGAAAAGATGGGGAGGAAGGGGGGCATGGGCCTGCTCTGGGTTGAGCCCTGTCTGAACCCCCTGAAGGGAGCAGAGGCTTTGTGATACCTCCTTCAGTGAGGACAGAAGCCAGTGTCACCCACTGGGTGGGTCCAGAGGAATAGATGATGCATTCATTGGCAATGGAGACACACATTTAAGAGACACCCTTCAGTCATTTCAGGTGTTTAGAGGGTTTTAGTGACACGGGGAAGCTGTTGCGTTGACAGATTCAATGAGAGAATGAAAGACAGAGCAGTGTTGCTTTGTTCCCAAAATAGAAGCAGCAAAATTACCAGGAAGGAAGACATTAAGACAAAGCCTTGGAGTGGTACACCACAAGACAGTGGTTGGTGTTTTGTTGGCATTTGCCTATATATCTATCTACTTGTTAAGAATGAGGAGGTGTGTGTGTGTGTGTGTTTCAGGCAGGGAGAGGTTTTTGGTGCTATCTGTGGGTTCTGTACTGGTTCAAATTATGTGTTTAGATAGACCTCACAGCCAGAGCCCATGGCCTCTGTAGTCTTTCATACCCAGATTTTTGGGGTGGTTCAAGTGGAGTGAATAAGCAGCACCCACCAGGGCAACTGCTGTGAGTTCTTTTGACTCACAGCAGTTAATGTAATCAAAATACATTAAAGCAAGATATAAGCAAAACAATTTTAAATTCCTACCAATATGCAAAATAAGACAAAATAATCTTAAATATATACAAATAACCTTAAATTTCATCAATATACATAAAATAATCTTATATTTCCAATAATTTTAAATTTCTCTAGTTTTACTAGTACTCCCAAATGTTCCTGTTCTTTCTATTGGAGCACCCTTGCCCTTGATGTAAGGAAGCAACAGCAATTGAGCAATCCTATCTCCTGCATTAATTTTCATTTCTTTCTTTTCAGATATCATAATTTCAATTTCTTCCTTGCTATTTCCATCTATGATACTTGGATGCACTATAAATTCTTGAGAAGTTAATCCACTTCTTCCAAAGATTAATGTTACTGTCCCTCATGGTAAGGGACCATAAACACCAGTGGTTAACTTATAACATTCATCTGTTTGGGATAATGTAATAGACTCATCTGTGGCCAGATCTAAAGCTGCACTGCCCTCCAGTAGTATGCAAAAGATCAGCTATACTTAGTTTTGTTTTTCCTGACTGCTTGTTTCCCTCTGGCTGGTTGATGGACGAAGGTTCATATTTTTTGTGGCAGGGCAGGGCCTCAAACCGGTAAGCCCCTCCCTTCGTTTCCCTGCAGGAGGTTACCTCTGACATCTGTTTTGGATCTACAATCCCAGGACCAGTGTTTACCTTTACCACAACAACTACAAAATCCTGAAGGTCTTGACCTTCCATTGTTATTAGAAACCATCCGTTTCCTGTTAGGACCATGTTCTGTAGAGTCAAGATATCTGTCATTTTGAGTTCTGAAATCAGTTTGAGCTCTGGAAGTTGTAACCATACAATCTTTTCAGAAATGACCAAATTCACCACATTTAAAGCATCAGTTAAAACCCCCAGCAATGGCTTGTCCTATGATACTAGCCTGATATTCTTGAGGACTAATATCAGTTGTTTCTCTTATCCATTCATCTATTGGAGCTCCTCATGCCTTTAATGGTCTAATTACTCTTTGACAGTAAACAATGCCATTTTCGAATGCCAGGGTATTTATTAACTCCTGTCTGGCATCAGGGTTTGATGCAGTTCTGTCCACAGCTGAAGTCAACCTCTGTAAAAGTCAGTAAAGATTTCTCTAGGACCTTGTATTATCTTGGTATACGAAGTACACTTTTTCCAATTTCCACAACCTTTTCCCAGGCCCTTTAAGCTGTATTATGGCATTGTTAGATTACAATATCATCCATATTAATTTGTTCCCTTAAGTCAACATACCATCCTTTACCAAGCATCTGATCGGTTATGACATTTATACCCCTTGCCATATTTTGTTGTTCTAATTTTGTGGCTTCATGTCTCTACCATGACAATCATTGTAACTGCTAGCTACCTTCTAGCACAGCTGATAATAGTCCCTTCTAATCTCTATTCTGCATTGCCAAGTTATTAAGCATTTGCTTAACAAAGGATGAATGCCTGCCATAAGGCATAATAGACTCATCGAATCACTTTAAATCCAACATGTCTATTGGGTACACTATTAATTCCTGATTGAGTTGACCTTCATTAATACCAGCCCTATGTTGATAAATCACTGGAAAAGCTAATGGTGCCTGTGGAGGATCAGGCAGGTCCTCTGGGGTGCACTTGGTTCACCAACTTCTGTTGCCACAGGCGGTGGCCGTGCTAATGATGCAAAGGTGCATGGGGCAGGACAAGGTCTCAATGTGCATTGCAACCATGCCTGCTTCCCTGTTTCATCCTGTGCCAAATTCCTAATTTCAGTCACTAACCCGGACAGATTCTTTTTAATTTCCTTAACCTGCATTTGTAAGCTTTCTAACTGCACAGCCATGGCATGGTTCATCCTTTTGATAAACCAATAAAGGAGAAAAAAGAAAACAACATTACATATTCCTCCTGATTGGAACTCAGCGGCAATAATTGCCATTTTGTTGACAATCTCTGTCATACATTCAAAACCTGTATTTTCCTCTATCACTTTAAAAATCAAGTTACCCATGCCTAACCAACATTGGGCACCACCTGTAATCGAATATTCTTATTTATAAACACTTATATTTATTGGTACCTAACAAACACCTATCTACAAACACCTAATTAACCCTATTTTAATTTCCTTAAAAGGATATTAATATTCTTAGCGTAGGTCCAAGCTGGATAACCTGATTTATAGCAGTCTCAACAGGTAGTTCCTTTTAAGCTTAGTGTCCATTGGGCCTAATAATTCCAGTTCACAAGGCCAGTTTATGTCAACCAACAAATGGTGGCCAGTTTATAAAGTCAGTCTGTTCCAACTGCCGACTGAGGGCTGCTCAAGTGACTTCCAAACTCCACTCACCTCATTCACTCTTCCGGCACTCTGGAGCCCCAAGACAGACAGGACGCCTGTAAGGAACTCTCTCTCTAGCGGTCCTATTCTTTCAGCAACCGACAATGTCCTCTTGCAGCTTGTTTGGTTTCTTAGCCACGCCCTTCAACAAAGCAGTTCTTCTCAACTGTGCTCTGTCCATCTCAGCAAGCCAATGGGACACCAAACTTTATGTGCTGCCAGATGCCAAGCTGAACTGCACACTAATTCACTCAAGAGGCCTAACTTCTACCACATATCCCCTTTTCTATTAAATAACTAATTTTCTCTAATATTCTACAATAAGAATAATCATCAGAATTACATATACAATATAAATGAATTGCTCATGCACAATACATAAACAAACTAATTATAACTTTCTATCAATAGAGTCCCTTGTGCATTGCCTGAGTCCAGACCTAAGAAGTCACTGTGTCATATGATGTTGTCTTTTATTTATTGCTTTTGCAATAATAAATAAATAATAAAGGGTAATTTATCACAGCAACAGGAAAGTAAGCAAAGGCAAGCACTAATCTAAAAAAAAAAAAAAGAAAAGAAATTGAACTCAGTGACAAAAACAAACAAACAAAACCATGAGGCTAGAGAGTCGGCTCTGTGGTGGAGTATGAGATGCTGGTTTAAGGTGAGCACATCACCCAGCCAATATGGTGATGCTGGAGCCTCACGGAGTCAAGGGTGGGAGAGGTGGAGCTCACTGGCAGTGCCACTGCCTGTTCATCCCATCTCTCAGGGATGCGGGGTTCACAGGCTTGCATCTGTGGTACATGAAAGCTTCTGCAAAGCTGAATACAGAAGGATCCACCACTGAGGGCTTTGGATGCAGCTGGCTGCCCTGGGGACTAGTTCTCTTATGAAGGATTCTCAGAGCCCATTGCCTGGCTTCCCAGTGACTCACCTGGGAACTGTCCTTGACCAAATCAACATCTCTGGGCTGCTCTGCAGGCCAGCAGTCCCATGTTTAGACAGGACTCTGTGGCACATGGCAGTCTACAGGTTTAAGAGCATTTGTATCTGTGTATATAGGTGACTGCCATTTTCTCTTCCTGTGCCCTCTATGCACCATTGTTACCAACATTCTGACCTCCTCCCAAGAGCTCAGCAGCACCCTTTTTCCTGAGATTGTCATAGTACACGGGTCCTTCAATGTCTTTTACAGTTATGTACACATCTGCCAGGTGTCCTTTTCATAGAGAGATGTGTTTTTCTTCTTTTTTTTTAACACAAGGATTTGTTTTATTTCTTTTAACTATATGTCTGTATCTGTGGTCTGGGTGTGTGCATGTGAGTATGATGCCCACAGAGGCCAGAAGAGGGCATCATGTGGAATTGCAGGCAGTTGTGAGTCACTTGATTTGGGTGCTGGGAACAGAGCTGGGATGGGATCGTCTGGAAGTGCAGCACATACTCAGCCACAGAGCCGTCTCTCTAGCCTCATGGTTTTGTTTGTTTTTGTCACTGAGTTCAATTTCTTTTTTTTTTAGATTAGTGCTTGCCTTTTGTTTATTTTCCTGTTGCTGTGATAAATTACCCTAGCAAAAGCAATAAGGTCAAAAAGGCTTATCCTGGCTCACAATTTGATGTCACTGTCCATATGGTGGCTGAATGAAAGGGAGGGCACCACCGCTCCTAGGTATGGCTGAGGAGAAGGTTTTATTGTAGTTATGAGGAAGAGTACAGCCAGAAGCATCTGGAAGGAAGAGTCCAGACTGAACCTGACCATGAGAGGAGAAAGGAGAGGAGAATGAGAGTAGAAGAGAGGGAACAAAAGGAGAGAGAGCCAAGAGAGGAAGGAGCCAAGAGAGAGAACCAAGAGTGCGTGGCCAGAATGGCAGGGTTATATAGGAATGAGATGGTAGGGGAGAGAACTAAAAGCCCTGGGTAGAGAGGTTTAGGGGTGAAGAGAGCAGAGAGGAGCTACAGGCACTGCACTGAGTGAGCCTGGCAGCCAGCATGCTCTTTGGTTTGCAAACAGGCACCTCGGTTAGCCATTTGTCCCAGGTTTCTGCGGGACCTGACAGAGGGGGAAGTCATGGCAGCAGGAGCATGAGGTGACTAGGGAGGGAAATTGTATCCACAGTCAAGAAGCAGAGAGAGACAAATGCTGACGTTCAGTTAGCTTCTTTCTTACGCAGACTAGGACTGAAGCGTAGGGAATGGTGCCACCCACTTTAGGATGGGGCTTCATACCCCTATTCACCTAATCAGGCAGAGTGACTGGGTGACTAAACTTCAGAGTTTTCCCCCTAGGTGATTCTAGGTCCTGTCAAGTTGACAGTATTTGCCATCACAGTTGTACCTCTTGCTAACTTGACCCCATCACATTACCTTTAAGCCATCCCTTTTTTTAAACCTCTCATCTCCATAGGCTCATGGCTATCTCATAATACAAACTTTGCTCAGTCCAACTTCAAAAGTCCCTATAGTCTTTAACATTTCACCATCATTTACAAGTCTGAAGCCCAAGTCTTATCTAAGGTGCCAGGCAATCTCTTAATCCTGAACCTGTAAAATAAAAGCACAAGTCACATGTCATAAGGGGAATATTATTGTAATAATGAAAGTGGGATCATCTTTCAGCTCTATGTCCAGTATCTGGGACCCATGATGGGACTTAACAGGACAGCACAGAGCTTACGTAGCCTCACCTATCCAGTTTTGTTCTCCTCAGCACACATAGCCTCTCTCTTAAGCCAGGTCTGCTCCATGGTGGCAGCCTTCCTTGATGGATGTCCCATGGTCCTGGCATCTCCAATATCCTTAGATCTCCATTGCAACATAGTCTTTTCCTTCTGAGCTTCACACAGTGGTCTTCAAGGTTCCCTTGAAGGGAATGTAACACACAGTCTGGCTTTACTGACTTTCTGGAACCTTGGTGCAAGCCTCCATGACCTTCTCATTCTTGAATATTTTGTGCCTACAAGACCAGTACCATTGGATGGCACCGCCGGATTCTGCTGCCAGTGTGAGGTGTAGCCTGGCCTCCTTGGACCACAGCTGTATCAGCTTCTTTGGTCTGACCCTGGGGAAGCAGGTCCCTTAGCAGTAAGCAGGAAACCCCTGCGGCTGTCAGTCCAGGCCATCTCCTTTCAGATACTTTGCATTTTCACTAGTTGGAGCTTTGATGGATGGGTCTTGTCCTCAGGGCATATTTTCTACTTTCCTGGTCAACGCCGGGACTTTCTCTGTAACAATCCCAGCCCCCTTTCTGCTACCATCTTGGCTGCAACTTTTAGCTTTCTTGGATTCTTCTCCTCTTTGACAAAGTGCACATTTAAAACTATCTTTATGTACAAATTGTACTCTGTTTTTTTTTTTTAACTGTGAGCCTATACATGTGCAGTAAACAATCATGCTGGAGTCTAAAAGCTCTTCTGTCTTAGAATGTCCTCCACCAAAAAAAAAAAAAAAATCCGTCTATGATCTTTAAACTCACACTTTAAACCGTGGACTGTGGACATTCACACACAAAGGGAGATTCTTTACCAGAATCTACGTGCGTGGTCCACAACCCAGCCCCTGGTAGAGCCCTTGTTCCCTCCAAAACCTCATGAGCAGGGCCTCCACTGTCCGAATTTCTCTCAGCATTCTTGTCTGGCTAGCTCCCACCAGAATAGCTTAAGCTCTGCTTACAGAATTCAATTCCAGCCCAAACCTCCAAACTGTCCCACATTCCCCCTTTATCTCTGTTCTAAAGGCCCAAGAGCCCAAAGGTTAGGCTTTATCACAGTGAGTACTCCACTCCCTGGTACCAATTTCCCGAATTAGATATGTTTCCAGTTGCTGTGGTAAAAACAACTTAGGGGTGAAAGGGTTAATTTTGGCTCACAGTTATGGTTCAAAGTGGCAGTGGCAGTGGCAGGGAAGCATGGCAGCAGGAGCGTGGGTGACGCTATTACATCTGTAGTGGGAAGGCAGAGGGAGATGACTGCTGGTGCTCTGTTTGCTATCTCCTTTTTATGCAGCTCAGGATTCAAGCCTAGGGAATGGTGCCGCCCATTTGGTATGAGTCTTTCAATCTCAGTTAAGCTAATCAAGATGGCCCAGAAGCTAACCCAGTCATCCAGCTTTCTCACAAGTGTGCCTGGATGGGTGGCCCTAGATCTTGTCATGTTGAGAGTGTTAACCATTACAGTGGTTCATACAGGTTTTCTATTTGAGTTAGTTCTGTATTTTACATTCTTCTGGATTTTCCCCCCAGAAATATACCCTCTATATTTAGAATCCAGAATTCAGAATCAGTCTCTACCTGCTTGCCTCCCAGCCCCAGGATGGATGGAACCCTAGCCAGGAGCATGCTAGACAAGCACTCAGACACCAAAACATGCCGTCTGCCACAACATCTACACTCTGATGCTGCTGCAAGGGCCTCTGTCCCTGTCCTTGGCCCTGAGTGTCTCAACTGCAGTGTTGTTCTTAGTTCTTGTGAGAAATCAAGCAGCTGATTCCCAGGTGCCAGACATCATTCCCACTGCATTTGTGTAAAAATCCCGGAGCTTTGAGTGGCTCACCGCCTCCCACTCCTGTGTTTGAAAGTCAGGGTGTGGCTGGCAGTTGCTCGCCCAGCATCCTGCGAACAGCATCCTTTCCTAATAGGATGACTGCAATTTTCTTCTCACTGAATGAGAAGCATTGTGGACCTCTGTGCACTCATGCCTGCCACTGGGCAGGGAGGAGGCTGGGGGTCAAATGACCACAGTAGTTCACCAGACCTGTCTGAACCAGGCCAGGCTGGGGTATACTGGCTATCCCATACTCCCATCCATGGCTTCAGCCCTCCCAGAAACACTAGAAACCCAGGTTTGTTGTCTGCTAGGCCTTGTGACAAGGTAACCATAGAAACAGCCATCCACGAGTCCTCAAAATAGACAGTTATTTCTGTTTTTGACAGCAGAGTCTTTGAGAAGGGAGGACTAAGCACTAAGCAAGAGGTTGGCTCAGAGTGTGTGGGGGTGATAGTTTACCATCCTGGGACTCCAGCAGTGTGAACATCCAGATACTCTGGACACCTGTAGTTAAAGGTTCTGAACTGCTCAAGGCTAGCACCCCCTCCAATGCTCAGAGCCTCCCAGGGTGGAGCCATGGAGGCCCTTTACCAGCATTTGCTTTTCCTCAGCCTCCTCATGATATCACCCTGGAGCCATGCGAGAGCTCTCTTCTCTGACTTAAAACAACACATGTGTGTTTTGTACAGTTGTGGAGGTTGGAGATATAATCGGTGTCGGCAGGGCTGGCTCTTCTGGAGACCTTAGGAGCACCTGTCCCCTTGTCCTTCCCAGCTGCTAGAGCCATCACACCTCTTGACTCATGACTGTCACTCCAGTTCCTAGACAGCCAGCACAATTCCCCATCCTGTTCCAAGATTCTCAATACAGTGGTCTTAGCCAGCATGGTAGGAAGAGGCTCTTTGACAGAGAAAGCCTGGGGAATGAGGTCTGGAGCTTCTCTAGGGATGCTCTTTGCAGGGTACAGTATAAGGGATAGTGTGACAGAAGATGGGGGGGCAGTGGGACTCAGAAATGGGGGCCAGACCATGTCAGTTCTTGAGGGTCCACGACTAGGGACATATTTTACTTCGTCTCACGGGGATTGGTCGTATGAGGCTGAGCGGGGAATGAGCAGTTGATAGATATTAATCAGCAAGCTTTATTTCATCTGGTTTATCAACGCTTCCAACTCTTCTGGGCTGGGCCATTGTTGGGGGCTTTACAGGCCGATAGGAAGGATCTGTCCTGAGTCTCTTGGGAGCTGTGACCAGCCCTCTGCTTCCAGTGAGACAGTGGGCAGGGCTGTCACTCAGTGGTTTCCTGGGGCTGGCTCTATAGGATAGGTGGTGACTAGCTGCCAGCACCCCCCTGTCTTCCCACATCGCCCAGGGAGTTAATGCCAGCCCCACAGAAGTTCTGGTCCCCACCGGCTCTGCTACCAGGGCCACTTTGGGGCGTGATTGATCACAGGTGTCCACTGCACATGCACAGAGGCACCTCCCGGTCTGAAGACCTGGGACCAGTTAGGACCAGAACCACATCAGGGTGTGGCCTAGTGGCAGAAAATGTCCAGAGCATCAGAGACTGCCAGGATGCTTTTCAGGCTGGTATTCTGAACTGCCAGTAGGGGGCAGCAGAGGGTGCATAGCAAGCGTGGCTCTGGGTTCAACTGTCCCACTTTCATTACCTCTGAGATGTGCGTGTGGATTCACTGTCAGCCTGAGTTTTCTTGGCTATAGGATGGGGGATAATTAGGCTACCGCCCTGAAGTTTTTATTAGGGGATTAGATGAGGTCATTCACAGCACAGTAAATACTCAGTTAACACAGTTCCCACAAGGGAGCTCTTCCAGGAGCTGGGTTTTCCTCTCTGGAGGGTCCTCAGAGCCCTGGGTTTTGGTAGGTGTTTAGGGAAAGGGTTGATCAGTGAATGAATGGTGGTACAGACAGACAGACAGGCAAGCCCAGGCGGATCTGGCCGGCTGTGGTTCTGACTGTGGGCAGGGCTAACAGCTGCTGATTCTTTCTCCACAGTCTTTGAGGAGCCCGAGGACCCCAGCAACCGCTCCTTCTTCTCGGAGATCATCTCCTCGGTGTCCGACGTGAAGTTCAGCCACAGTGGGCGCTACATGCTCACGAGGGATTACCTCACCGTCAAGGTCTGGGACCTGAACATGGAGGCGAGGCCCATAGAGACCTACCAGGTGTGTGTAGAGGTCTGGCGGCCTCAGGGGCCTCCGTGTGGTGTGAGATCTCCCGGGAACACCCCTCCCCTTTCTTTGACAACGTACAGCCCAGCCACAGAGTCTTTCCCTGCTGCGTTGTAGATGAAGCTGCAGATGTAACCCCCAGCACCCACAGCCTTCGCAGTAAGTGGGTAAACATGACCCCTGCTCATGCCACAAACATCTTTATGTGAATTGTGTTCAGTGGTAGCATGGAAGATGCTTTAGATCCCCAGGGTGGCCTTTTGAACCGGTGTGCAGGGTGGACCACTGGGCACTTCCTGAGAAGCTTTCATCATAATGCCAGGTCTCTTGCCCAGGAGGACACAGGTTTGCTGGTTTGCTATTAAAATGACACATGTGTGGTGCAGCTTGTTGGTATCTGGCAAGGAGGAAGCACAGGGCTCTCTGCATTTGTGCTGGGCCTCAAAGGTTGTCTGGAGTTTGGATTGGCAGATAAGGGCTCAGACATGCCACCAGAGACCCCAGCCCCACCCTCGGGGCTGTGTCTGTGTGTCCACACATGTGCCCAGCACCTGTTTTTCTGGCTCCAGCAAAGAAGGTACTGACTGCCTGTTCTGCGACAGACAGGGACACTGGGAAGCTGGAGAGTAACAGGTTATGCCAGAGCTCAACACTGTTTACTTTCCTGCCAAAGCCTGAGGTGTTGTGTCCTGGAGGCAAAGCTTCTGGAAGGATCTCCTAGAAGTCACCTGCTCTCAGGGCATCTCCTGCTAACCTGACCACCCCTCTGTTAGCAGTGGGCAGGGCCTGTGGCTCCCCACTTATTCAGGTCCTACCTTGTATACCCTGTGTACTTTGGACAGGGACAGACCCTGTTGCGTCTCTCTGAACGTGTCAGCAGCTTGAGACAGAGGTGGGAAATAACCTTCAAGCTGTGAGGTGACTGAGTCAGCACCTTTCCAGTCCCCTGGGGCCATTACAACACTGTGGTCAGCACAGGCCTATGTGTATGGACATTTTTATAGGGAGGGGTGAGTGTGGAGCCTCTGGGCCTCTCAAAGCCTGTGGGGCCCCCAGGAAGTGGCAGAGTTCCTGTTTGGGGGGCCAAGGGCTGAAGCTGGGTGCTTGGCTTTCTGTACAGCTGACCTGCAGAGTCTAAAATTGCTATGAATAATGACTACAACTGCTTGTGTCTTTGGGGTTGACTTTTGTGTCCTGGAAATTGTGTGTAGTGGGACCATGATTGGCCAACTTGTAGTACTTGATAAGTGAGAGCTACTTCACTCCATCAAAAGGAGTCTTGGGGGGATGGAGAGATGGCTCAGTGGTTAAGAGCTCTGGCTGCTCTTCCAGAGGACCCAGGTTCAATTCCGAGCACCCACATGGTAGCTTTCTACTGTCTATAACTCAGCTCCAGGAGTTCTGACACCTTCACACAGATACACATGCAGGCAAAACACTAATGCACAGAAACTTAAATAAATAATTTTAAAAAGAAGAGTCTTAGAGTGGGCTTTCCAAGACTTTATCATCGTCCTCAGCATATGGTTCTTGAAGGCATTGGCTCCATAGACATGGAGCATCCTTCATGGCGGGCCCAGTAAGCCTGTGTTCAGTCTTTCTCCATAGCTGAAGCATTTCCTCCTGCCACCAGGAGGCAGGCAAGGCTTGGTACACACGAGAGGAAGCTGCCACACCTGTGCTCAGCCCTGCTATGGGCTGCTGTGCCTACCCAAGAAGACAGGAGCATGAGAACCCCGCTTCCTGCCATGAAGCTCTTTGGTTTTGGCCAGGGCATTGCATCCCATAGGGTGCTGGAGTCAGGGATCAGAGAGTTAGAGGCTTGGCTTCATCCTCTTGGGCCCCAGGCAGGCGAGACCATGGTGATGGTTGATATAGCACAGTAGGACTGTGAGCCAAAGTCTGAGCCAAGAGGAGTGGCCCCCCAGACTGTGGACAGCAGTGCCCACCATTTCCCACCTCATCAGTGACTTCAGACACCAATCTCTGAGCTGTGAGTGCTCCCTTTCTTCGGTGAGTGCTGCTCCCTGGTGCTGTCCCCATAGCCCACAGCTCTGGGTCAGCTGTGTGTGCAGGGCTGTGCCAAGACTATCCATCCTGTGGAAGTGTGAGGGCTATTTGCTGTCCAGTTCTCAGCTTGTCCTCTCTTCTCACCAGGTCCACGACTACCTGCGGAGTAAGCTCTGCTCCCTGTATGAGAGTGACTGCATCTTTGACAAGTTTGAGTGTGCCTGGAATGGGAGTGACAGGTGAGCCAGCTGGGGCGTGCAGCCGCAGACACCCTGCCATGCCCCTCACCCTTCACCCCAGGGGAAGAATTTACTGCAGCCTGTCACCACAAAGCTTCACTTTGCCTGGTCTGAAAAGGTGTGGGAAGTCTCTTCTATTGCAGCCAGAGCTCTTTGACTCAAGTCCAGATCCAGGAAGTGAGCCTTTCTTCACCCCCTTGACTGATGTTGACACCTACTTTGGGCCCTGTCCCAGGTGCTGTGGGATTTTAGGTCAGCATCAGCCGAGTGCCTCCCACTCTCTGGGCCCTAGCTGAGGACTGTACCCCAGCATCTCCATCCTCGGGAGACAGAAAGGCGCTGGGCCACCCACACTTTCCTTCAGCCATCACCGCGGCAGCCTCATGCCGCTGTGGAGCTCACAACTTGAACTGGTTGTGATCACCTAGTTGTGATCCACCTTTCTCACCCCGTAGCCTGAGACACAGCCACTGGTGCATGGCACAGCCGCGCCGCAGCCTGGACCCAGTACAGCGTGCTGTGGATGGGCCCATTGCATCCTTCATTTTCCCTGCTGTCTCAGACGGCCTGCCTCTCTGTGTAGCCTTCCCTCCATAGCTCAGAAGATTGTCTGCCAGGAGGTGGGAAATTGCTCCACTGTGCCCACCCACAGGCCTCAGGCTAAGTTAGCTACCTGTGTACACTCTACTCCAGTTTAGAGGCAGGCAGGTAGGTGACCTCTCAGGGTCCCCTATTACTGGATAGCCACATATCCTGCTGCCCCGATGAAGGAGAGAGGCTCCAGGGGACCAGGAGAGCATAGCACCAGGCACATTTTTGTACCAGAGCCTCTATGGCATCACCCCCGCCACACACACTGTCCCTGTCCCTCCATTGGTGGGTGAGACGTGGTGGCTTCAGAGCCTCAGCCTAAACTCCTGTCCATCCAGGGTGTGCATCCACACAGGTGGCATCTGCTTTGCCCTGTGCCTGGGTGGGTGGGACACTCCAGAGCTTCTGAGGTGGTCAGAAAGAGTGGCTGCGCTCAAGGCCGAGGCTGGAAGTAGGGGTGGTGGTAAGAGGGAACGGGCTATCAGAGGGAGGAGGCCTGGCCCCACATAGCGGCTCTGTTATCCCAAGGGTCCACCTGTTCTGCATGCTGAGCACAGGGGCCTCTGTGGTGGTCCACAGTGTCCACTGAAGGGCAATGAGAAGGCAAGATAGGGCCCTGGTCTGAGGCAGGGCCAGCAGCCAGGCTCCAGCCGCAGTGTGACCGCCCCCCAGAGTCAGGGCTCCTGTGGTTCTCCCCCAGGAAGCCACAACCACTTAGAATCCCCCAGAGAACAGTGGGAGCAGGTCTTGGTATACTCACAGATGAGGCACTTGCTATAAAAAGTGACTCCCACCCAGCAGCTAAGGGATACTAAGACAGATGGCTGAAGGTTTCACTTTATTTTGCCACCAGGGGACGCATGTAACCAGACAGCACTGGAGCCCAGCACAAAACCACCAAGCCTCTGCTGGAGCCAACTCCCACCCCAGCACTGGGGTTTAGGGTCCTACTTCTGCCAAACCCATCCCATAGGTGTGACCCACCCCTCCTCTTTTCCTCCACACCTTCTCTCTCTGACCCTGGATCCTGCTGAAACACATTCCACCTAGCTTTTTCCCGTGCTCTCCCGGAAGCTGCTCCTGTCCTCTCTACCTTGCCCCACAGGCTCCTGGGCTTTTCCTCTCGAATCTTGCTATTTATGATATGATAAATTCTCATCAGCTCTGTACTGCTTCCCATATCACCTGTGGAAGTAGTGTCTGGCAGGAGGGACCTCAGAAGTGACCAGTCAGTGGTTGTCCATGTTTCTGGGCAGCAAACAGCAATCTGTCTCTTCCTTCCGCCACAGGCTTACCCTGAGCTTGTTCTGTCCATGGACAGGGATCTCAATGTCTGCATCCCAGGAACCCAAGGCTATAGGGAGAAACAAATTCCCCATCCCTTCAAGACAAGCCTGAAGCCCACAGTCTGCTCTGCTGGACTCACAGAGAGCCAGGAGAGGGCAAGTCACCTTATGGCATATCAGTCCTTAGTGGTACTTGCATTCCCTCTCCAGCAGCCGTGAGTGGAGGCACAGTGCCCAGCTTTGTTTTTCTGGTTTTCACCCTCCAGTTAGGAGCAGACGAATCTGCCCTCTGGAAAGTGGCTCCATGCAGCCTTATGCCAATGTCTTGACACCCCCACTCACCCAATATATACAAGGTGTTGGATCCCTCTTGGCAGTGGTACCCTGCACACACTGTGCACACATAAGACTAGTGTAGGCCCACTGAAACTGTTTGAATATCCCCTTCCTCTGTGGAACCCTCTGTGGCAATCGGCTTCTTCCCCTAGCCTCCTCCTCCTCCTCTTCCTGTAGCTGTACCAGCCTTCCCTGAAACCAACCCCACATCCTTCCTTTAGGCCCAGGCCTCCTTCCTAAGCGCATCATGGAGATCGCCTACTCCATGCCTCACTAGACAAAGTCCCTGGTTAGGAGAGGAGCAGGAGGCATGGGCGGGAGTCTGCTTACAGGATTCCCTGTCCTGCTGTGGAATTTGCCTCACCCCATGTGATCCATGGCAGTGAGCATTCATTCACTGGTTGGCTTAGCCAGCCACTCAGGTTGTGGAGGGGAGGTAGGCCCAGCAGGTTCAGAGGCCCTGGGAAAGCCAAACTTATCGCTCAGTGTCATCCCTGTCTCTGCTGCCACCAGGGCTACAAACAAGGATTCCCTCTCTTGGGCTGTGCACAATGAGAAGGCACCTTTAGTGTTGCAGCAGCATGAAAGGGTCCTATAGTAAAAATGGCAGCTGAGATGTAAGAGGGGGTTAGGGATGCCAACAGAAAGGTGACAGAGAGGCAGACAAAGGTCCCTGTCCTGGGAACGGCAGCCCATAGCTCTGGAGTGTCCCTGTCCCCTCGGTCCTCCCGCACTGACCCCTGTCCTTCCCTCACCAGTGTGATCATGACAGGGGCCTACAACAACTTCTTCCGCATGTTCGACCGCAACACCAAGCGGGATGTGACTCTGGAGGCCTCCAGGGAGAGCAGCAAACCCAGGGCGGTGCTCAAGCCGCGGCGCGTGTGTGTGGGCGGCAAGCGGCGGCGTGATGACATCAGTGTGGACAGCTTGGACTTCACCAAGAAGATCCTGCACACGGCCTGGCACCCAGCCGAGAATATCATTGCCATCGCGGCCACCAACAACCTGTACATCTTCCAGGATAAGGTCAATTCGGACATGCACTAGCCAGCCTTAGTGGCCCTCCTGGCCACCCCTGTAGGAGGGCAGGATGAGCATGGTGGCCATTGTGGGGACAAGAGTCCCTAGGCTGGAGTTGCCTTGGATGGTAATTGCCAATTTAAACAAAGGAGAGGAAGGACCCTCAGTCACAGGTGATAAAATGGATGTGCCTGGTGAGCCCGGGCCAGGGTTCCTTTGTTTACGGCTCTCCTGTCTCAGGCTGGGCCTTGCATTATTATCAGGACTTTATTCATGTCCAGCGTGATTTTTACTGCAGTGGGTCAGTTCCTATGAGGGAAAGATAAGCTGCTCCTTGATGGGGCTCCAGAGAGAGAGAGAGAGAGAGAGAGAGAGAAAGAGAGAGACAGAAGTTCACAAGCTTATCAGGATCTGTGGATCCTCAAGGGAGCCAGCCATGCACCCTGGCTCAGAGCTGCTGGTTCATGTTGGATTTTGGATAGTGAATCCTCACTGAGTGTTGTCAAGGCCAGCTCCTCACTTGGGTGTTTGGGATGTCTTTCTGTATTCTAGGTGCCAGGCCGGGACAGGCTCTGAGAGACAGAGCTGAAATCCTAGGGTTAATCATGAGGCAGGGCTGGGTTCCTTGTGTGGGTTTTCCAGGTTGGGGCAAGTCCTGAGAATCAGGACTGGGGAACCTGTGTGGCTGTCGCCCTCACCTCACTGCCGTCCGTTTGTGAGTGCCCACTGCACGCTGGGCATGGTGCTCAGCCCATGGTGGCTATGGCTGGATCCACACAGCCCATTCTGTGCTGGCTTTGCTGTCACCCTTCCACTCTAGCCAGTCATCTTCCCACGGCTGACAGTGGGTCCTGTCCCTGACTATAGAATCCTCACACCCATGAGGCAGGTGTCCACTCATTTCCATAAGTCCCAGCTAAGAGCCAGGCTCTCCCAAAGCTGGGGTCTAGTTACCATCCCCTCTGTACACAGGAGGAAACCAAGGCTCTGAGCAGAGAAATGGGGTGCCTATAGGAGTCACACCCCAAGGACTGAGTTAGAGTCCCATACAGGCTCTTTCCAACCCAGCACATTGGTGGCTGGTTTCTGGGCAGCATTCCAAGGGAAGGTCTCGGAAGGGAAGCGTCTTCATATTGTTCAGCCAGAGCAGGTGCTCTGGTGACAAGATGGCGCGAGAGACAATGGGGAGGTGTCTCGTCCGTCTTGCCTCCCCAGACATGCTTCACCTGCAGCTTTCTCCTCATCCCCCATCCCAGCCATTCCCCAAGGAGGTTGCATGCAGCCAGGCAGCCCCAGAGGACGATTACTCAGACCTCCTCACGGCCACAGGTCTGTGGCCATTCACAGTGACCCCTGCTCCATCCTCATCCTGGAATCCCAGAACTGAGAGGATTTTTACTCTGGAAGCAGAGAGCAGAGGGGCTTCAGTTGTTACAGCATAGACTGCCACCCAGGAAACAGAAGCAATGGAGGATTTTTCTCAGTGGATCAAGGTATCCTTGTGTGTGTCAAAGCACAATCCGCATGCACACTCACTTCTGGCCATGTATTTACACAGAAACTGGGTCCACTACATTTTTTTTTAATCAATGTGAATGGAGAATGTTTGTTTATCTATCACTGTAAAATTCAGGCGCTCTGGACAGTATTATATGTACATATCAACAACCCTGATTCAAGTTAGCAATCAAAAGATTTGGCAACTTTCCCCTCTTGTAAAGAAGTTGAAGAATGTGGCCAGTTGTATATAAATCCCATTGAAGCCAAAATCCAGGTGAGAGGGCCTTACACACTGGCCTGGATCTCTGGCACACCCATCTGCCTTTGCGGTTCAGTGTTTGGATACTTGACTTGGGAGCTGGATGCTGCTGTGAGCTCACAGTTTCACGTGGACTGTCTTCAAAGTCAAATCTTACAGTCTTCAGAAGGAGGGGTCCTGCACATGACTCTAGTTTCTAGACTTCTGTTTTAAACGTTGGGTACCAACGTAGAAAGGAAAAAGCGAGACAGAAAAAGATCTCAGAAGAAAAGCATGACTTTGAGACCCCAGGAAATCACCCAAGTCCAGAGCGGACTGCGAATTATAATGTTTGTATTAATGGAAGAAAAGTTGTGGAGGGGGGAGGGTCAGCGTGAGAAATAGCAGAAGGACCGGAGCCTTGCAAGCTGCAGACATTGCCACCTTACTCTGCTTAAGTTCTCTGGTGTTGAATATGTGGCATTTCCCATAATCATTGCGACATTGTTAGGGTTCTGAGTTTGTTTTCTTCTGCTTTGATTCTTCTCTGAGGGCGAAGCCCTTGGAGGATATTGGGTATGTACGTGCTGGTAACATAGTCAGGCTCAGTCATTTGGGGTTCTGTGGCTCATAGGTGCATTCTTTTTTTCTTCGGTGTCTCACAAATTATCCAACTGTTGAATAAAATTATAAATATGTTAATACCAGCTTTTTCCAATAAAATAACAAATGTTACATCTAAGGCAAGGCTCAGAAGGCTGCTAATTAGTGGGATGACCTGGTAGGGGAGCCGTCTGGGAGTCAGTGGAGTGGGTGGGGTGGGTGGGGTGCGGAGTAGCCCCCATCAAGACTGGATTACATCTAGCACTGTCTTTGGCTCTGCTCCTAACCCAGGTGGAGGAGGAAATAGTCAGTGGGGACATCATCCTACAGGTCTGGCACATGCCTGGGGCAGGGGTTCCCAGGTGGTGCCTGCAGAGCCTGGCATGTGTTTTATGATGGGTGGCCAGTCTCCCTTTGTAACAGGTGGGTATAACTCACCACATGCCCAAGTAAGGAGACCGAGGCTCAAAGAGAAACATTAGCCTGGTATCCTAGCTGCATGTGCCATCTGGGACTGGCCTCAACTCTAGTGCCTCTTGGTAGCCTCATCCTGAAAAGGCCCCCGGGTTCTGGGAATGGACAGCTGGATAGAGGAAGACTGTACATGGGTCATTGGGACTGTTAGGAAGTCAGGGCTTCCCTTCCCCCTTTATTCGATGCACCCCAGACCTCTCACACATAGCCTTTCATGTTAAGGAGGAAGGCAGACTTCCAGGTCAGCATCAGAATGAGAAGGCCACTTCCTGCTGTGTGTCATTTGCCTAACCTCTGACCCACATGGCTCAGGCCCTCTGGGTGAGTAATGAGGTAAAAGCTCCTTCATGGAACCTCTGTGTCCTGAGCAGGCTGTTTTACAGGATTGGCTAGCCTAGGATGCATCCATAGGATGCTTCTCATAGAGTGTGGATGGAGTAGTGTGTCTCTACACCCATTTCACATATGGAAACACTGAGGCCCAGAGGTGACTAAGTATCACATCTGAACTTGTGGAACTAGTAGATGGTGGGTCAGGATTCAAACCCTCACGGCCGAAGTGCCGGTACAGTCTGGACGCTCAAGCTGGCATCTGGTACTGGGACCTCAGCCCACCGAGTCTGACTGCTGCTATAGTGATGGGGTGCCATCACTGGGGGTCAGTGGCTGTTCCCATGGTCTTTGAGGTACAGGGAATGTCTTGGATGTCTCAGAGGGTCCCATCAGGTCTCCTGAGCTCTCTGTAGTGGGGGGCTACCCTTACTGTACTAGGACATTCTCCTGAATATGTCATCAGGAGAAACTCCAGAGAGGCATGGACCCTCCAGAGGACCTAGCTCTGCTGACCGTGACTTTTCCCACTGAAAGCCACAGTGAACATAAGCCTCCAGACTGAGAGATGAATATGTATTCTAAAACACTGAGTTTGTGGTCATTTGTCACAGAAGCCCCAGGCCAGTACACTAGGTGACCTTCCCTCAGGTCACCTAGGAACATTCTCATCTCCATTCATAGAGAGGATGCTTGGGTGGGGATGGGGCAGGACTTGCCCAAGTTTCACAGCCCAGAGTAGGCACCGAGGGTAGGAGCTGGATCCACCCTGACCATACATACCTAGGCCTTTCTGAAGGGAAAGAGAGTGGCTGTCTCCTGAGGAGCTGAGCATCCAGAGGTGGGGAGGAGTGGATCCTAGGGCCAGAGCTTAAACAGCAGAGGAGCAGCTGGTTAGACCTGCCCCAATACTGCAACCTGGACAGCAGACAGGAACCCCTGCTGCCCCAGGGAGGAGCTTCATAAAAGGGCTCACGTTCAGGCCCAGGCTTGCAGAGGCCCTCTGCTGCCAGCTTGAAAACAAACTGGGGTATTAATCTCCCCACAGCCATCTGGCCTCTGGGTGATCTCTGCACCTGTCGGCCCCTGCGCTCCGTGGCATCGGTAAGAACAGGGACTCCTCCGGGTCCGGGGGACGGATTTGTCAGCCAAGCTAGCTGTGCAGTCATGAAGACTTGGAACCCGCGGAGAAAAGCCGATCCGGGTGGCACATGTTTGTAAACCTGGCACCAGGGAGGAGGGGACAGGAGGATCCCTGGGGCTCACTGGCCGGCTAGCAGAGCCGCCAAGCCCCAGGCCAATGGGAGGTCCTATCTCAAAAAACAATTTCTCCTGAGGCTGATGTCTAAGGTTGACCTCTGGGCTCTACATGCGCAGACGTACCTGTGCACCTACAGACACGCAGCGAAGAGGGGCGACTCGGCTGTGTGCAGTACTAAGGGCTGTGTGTGCATCTCAGCCACCAATGTGTCATCCTGCAGTTGTCAGAGACTGCTCACTGCCATGCTGGTGGCACTGGTCAGAATGCTCGCACTGTGCTCTGGATTTTCCAGCTGCCCTAGCAGCAGGTGGTGTGCCAGTGAATGTTTCTAGCTACCATCCAAACTTTTGCCCTGCCTAGAGCTATGTAATGGTGCCTGCCTGCTGATGGAGACCCTAAGGGCCCGGCCACGTGTTTCTTCTTTAGAGTCAAGATGAGCACAGGAGGGGCATTCTTCCTGCTCCGACACTTGCCAACCACGGGATAATGCTCAGACAGCAGCACGACTCAAAGGGAGTGTTGCCATTTCTGTGGGCATCTACTGGCCTCTCTTACCTGTACACGGCGAAAGGTTGTTACACCGTGGCTGCGGCCACTCTGGTCGGAACCGCTGTCGCTAAAACCCAAATGGCTTCCCAGGACCTGTAGAGGCCAGAAGAGGGCCATCAGCGCTCCCGGGAACTGGACTTACAGCCCATTGTGAGCCAGTGCTCTCTCTTACAGCTGAGCCTTCTCTCCAGCTTTTGTGGGGACTTTTAAGGGGTGAGGAAAAGATCCCGCAGGACTGTGGCTGTGGCCTGGGGGAGGGCTGGAGAGTGTATCCTTATCTGCTGTGTAAAAAACTGTCACCAATAAGCAGTATAAAGTTATGGCAGTGATCACCTCCCAGTTTCTGAAGTCAGGCTCTAGGAGTAGACAGGCCCTGGTCAGGGTCTCAGAGGGATTCAAAGTCAAGCTGCATTTCTGGGGGTCACATGGACAGAGGCTGTTCCATGAGATGGCTGCTGGCTTGAGGCCTCAATCCATTGGCACACAGGCTTGACTGTAGCGTCATCCAGAGCCACTGCCCTGGGCACAGCAGAGCCAGCATCCCTTATAAAGAAAGGGTCTGCTCTCTTGGCCACATTCTGTTACTCAGAGACCATCCCCCTGCCTCAGAGCAGCTGCTGCAGACGTCTGGAGACCATGGGCCATTGTGAAGGCCACCCCAGGACCTCAGCAAGAAGAGACAAGTAATATGGCCTCAATTTATTAGGTTCAACCCAGAAGGCCACCCACCCTTAATGGGGCAATTATACACATACGCATAGTGAAAAGCAGAGAAAAAGGGTTTATTCACTGTGACCATGCTGGAAAGAGGAGCAAAGAGGTCTAGTGACATACCCCCCTAAGTCCATTTTCAGGGTTCTGGCATGTAGTTTAGTTTTAAATAGAGGAACAGAGCTGTGCATAATTTAACAGTTCTGGTCAAGGTGTAGTCCCGTCCATCACCGCGCCATCATTGTCTCAACCCCAGTATTTTTTGCACGGTGGTCTGACAAGTTGTCAGAACTGTATGAGATCTCTTCCTGGCAGACCAGCACCCCCCTCTGCCCGGAACTAGGCTTCAGGCCTTCTCTCTCTCTCTCTGTCCTTCCTTCCTTCCCTTCCTTTTGGATTTCAAGACATGGTCTCTGTGTATCCCTGGCTGTCCTGGACCCTGGGCAGCCTCAAACTCACAGAGATCCACCTGCCTCTGCTTCCCAGGTGCTGGGATTAGAGGTGTGCACCACTACTACACCTGGCTATTACAGATATCTGTGAAACTGCCATGTGGGTGCTGGGATTTGAACCTTGGTCCTTTGGAAGAGCAGCTAGTGTTTTTAAATGCTGAGCCATCTCTCTCAGCCCTTTCCTTTTCCCAGTATGAGAATCCTAGGCAATTCCCATCACTTGGAAACCATTGTTTCCACAGTTGGGCCAGAGGGAGGTGTGCCAAGTGTCTCTCAAGTATAGCTTCATTTCTCCAAAGATGGTGGCATATAACACCAGCCACAGGACACATTTGACTCTGTTGGGAGCCTTCAAGACCTAGCACCCAGATATTCAGCACCCCAGGATGAGACTCACTCCAGGGACCTGGGAGAAAACCCTTGGATTACATATCCCACACAGCAGCTCATTCTGATGGTGAAATAAGAAGAAAGGTGGCTGGCTAGAAGGATGGCTCAGGAGTTAAGAGACTAGTTGCTCTTGCAGAGGACCCAAGTTCAGTTCTCAGCACCCACATAATGGCTCACAAGCATCTGTAACTGCAGGTCCAGGGGATCCAGTGTCCTCTTTGGGCCTCTGTGAATACCAAGCTCACATGTAGTGCAAAAACACATATGGAGGCAAAACACTCATATAAAGCTATATGTATATGTGTATGTACATGTACATGCTTATGTATGTATATGTATGTGTATATGTATATGTGTGTATGGACTTGCTCACTTGAATCCTTTCCTAAGCTGGTTCCTTTTCACCCAGTCTACCTTTCAAAGTTACACTGCTCAGGTCTAACCAATTGATGGGCAGATGAAACAAAGTTTCCAGGCCTCCAGCACTGTTTCCTAGCAACCAAAGCTTTCAGAGCTGGAAATTATCACTGGAGTGGGGAGTGACTGTGTCAGTGAGGTCCTTGGAACAGACAAAGCCCTGCCATCTTTCTGTCACTCTTAGGATTAGTCATTCATGCAGGCAGCTGTTTCAACGAGTCTCAGAGAGAATGCTGGGAGTCTGAGGGGCATAAAGTCAAAGTGGCCAGTGGGAGCCTCAACCATCAAATCCATATACGCACGGACAGACATCAGTCAGTATCTGCATCACCTAGCTGTTCATCCAGCACGTGTCCCTCAGGGCCTACCAAGTGCAACCAGGTGAGGAAATTTGTGTTCTGATCTCAGTTTCAACACTGGCTGTGCGCCTGAGGGCTGTCACCCTAACCTGCTGAGTTCCAGCATTTGTTGTTCCTGTCTGCACACCAGGAGGACACAGGCCTTGCCTTGAGGGTCTGCACAGCCCCACTTCCTTGTCCCTAACCCCTGCAACCCCACTGGATAGTGCAACTAGGGTCCTGGTCTCAGACAAAAGTAAGGCCACACGGAGAACAGCCGCAGCTGCAGAGAGTGGTGGGAACTCAGGCAGAGGGGATATGGGGTGGGGAGGGGATTTGAGGCCACCTGGGTGTGGGACCAACTGAAAAGGCTTCCTGGATCATCTCAGGACTCCTGGCACTGCCAGTGAGGGGTCTGGCCAGGTCTGGATCTCCGGGAAGCCCAGCAGCAGGGCCACAGGTAGTTGTTGCTTATGGTCACTACCACCCCACTCAGCTGGGCTCTGGGCTGGCATGAGGCCCCTCCCCAGGGCTGGAAGATGTTGGTCTTGAGACCTTTAGACACCACATCGGCCCTGTGGCATATGGACTCTGAATAACGTCAGCATAAATGACGTTCTCATCTCTGGCACGGAAGTCTGAGCTGGGAAAGACTTTTGCCTGGCAACTGTTGGACTCTTTCTCAGCTCTTTGCCACCAAGGGTTGTTTTTGTCCCAACAGCTGGTCCACAATGATATATGGACATAAAGGCAGCAGGTCCTTGGTCCTTCAGTGGGATACCCTGGGAACTGACTCTATTAGTTCCCTGGCCACATGGAGCTGCAGGTGTAAAGTTCCCTGACGTAGGGGTGATGGAGACACAGCTAAGTTGAAGATTCTACAAGGCTGGTTGACTGATTAGAACTCAGTGGTTGTGGAGAGTTAGAATGCTGCAGATCCAAGCCAAATTATCAGGGAATGTTTTAAGTACCCTTACTGGCTATCTGTTGCCCAACCCTGTGCCCTACCTATCATCTATATGACTATCAGGGAAATCCCTTGGAATACATTCTTAGCAGACTTCTTGCTTCCATCAACCAAAAAGCTAAGAATACAGTCAGAGTGCATCTGAACCCTATGTCAGAGATTTCCCCACTTGGCTATAGCCCGCCTATATCCCTCCCCTTCAATGCCTCGATGTCTGACTTTGTTTGTTCTGCAACTAATACAATCTCATGTGACCACTTCCATGGTGGACCAGGTCTTTAAGAACACCCTGAAACGGCTATGGCCCCAGTCGTGGTCACTCATATTGGGCTCATAATAAACTCCTTTTCCTTTTGAGGCAAAGGAGTTTATTGAGGCAAATGAGCTGGGTTTTCTCATCAACATGGGCAGCTTGGTTTTGTGATTATCTTGGGCAACCAAAAGGCCAGCTTTAAACCAGGTCCTCACTACCATGGAAGAAGGGGGCCTCAGGGACACCTAGCCACTGCTCCTGCCACTGACAGAACAATGGTTCTGTTCACTAGGGTGCTGTACCCCAGGACCCCAAAAGTTTCAGCCTGGTTCCAGGTACCTCCAGCAGGACTTTGGGTGAAGCCAGATTCCATTCCTGTGGTTTGCCACCAAGTGCTATAGGACAGGCAGAGCTGTGATTTTTTTAAAACTGTCCTGGCAGGAATGAAGATACTCTAGAGACATGTGTACCCTTCCCTTTGGTGAGTGGAGACCATGGACCCTGAGAAACTGGGATTTCTCCCTAGTTATGCTGGAAGAAGGAAAAGTCTGGGGCCATGATGCCTGTCAGAGAGAGAGAGAGCATTTCTTTCCAGAAAGATTTTATACAATTCTGACAACTTGTCAGATCACCTTGTAAGAGAAATTGGAGCTGAGACAATGAGTGGGACCACATCTTGGCCAGGACTTATGCATAGCTCTGTCCCTCTACTTAAATCTCAAGTCCCCTAGAGCAGTGGTTCTCAACCCTCCTAATGCTGCAACCCTTTAATATGGTTCCCCATGTTGTGGTGACCTCCAACCATAAAATTATTTTTGTTGCTACTCCATAACTAATTTTACTATTGTATGAATCATAACATAAATTTCTGTGTTGTCTGATGGTCTTAGGAGGCCCCAGAGAAACTCAACCCCCAAAGGGGTTGCGACCCACAGGTTGAGAACCGCTGCCCTAGCAGGACTTGGGGAGGACTGTCACTAGACATCTTGTTTCTCTTTCCAATGAGGCCACATAAAATAACCTTCTTTCTCTGCTTTCCACTATTCCTTGTGTGTTTAGATGACCTACTGGGGGAGGTTGCCCAGGGCTGTGAAGTGAGGGCTTGCAGGACCCAGGTTCTACCCCTAGCAACTCTGATAACAGCTGACCCTTGGGATGGAGCTTCTGGACCTAGAGTGAGCACCCTGAAGACAGCCCTCCGGAGACAGCTCGACAATGGGTCTGGCCTGTGGGTGTGGTAGTTGGACTGCACACTGGGCAGCAGGACCACAGGACCAGGATTATGCAGGTCTGAACGAAGGAGGCTGCCCTACAACCAAGACCTGCCTGGGAGGAGTGGGGCCTTGGACAGACTCTGCTTTGGCCGGAGGGCCTCAGGGTGCACACTGGGGTCAGGACACTTAGGGGGCCTCTCCCTGATGTAAACCCTCTTCCAAGGATGGCAGGTTGCCTCTAGAGAGGTTTTAGAGTGGGGAGGGCAAGACCTGGGGACCAGGGACCCTGCCATTAGTCCCACCTTTTCTCAGGTCGCCCTGCTGATTGCATAGGATGCATCCAGACAGCTAGCTAATGTAGATAAGGAATATTTCAGACAGTAAGCCACGGATACTGGCCAAGTGGCTTTGGTCAGATGGCCAGGAGGAAGGAGGGCTGCTTGCATGCTGGAGGGCTGTGCAGATGGCCAGGAGACACCAGGCCCTCTGTTTGGATTCAGTCATTTAGCTCTGCTCCAATCTAAACATTGCTGCTTTCAGTTCTAAATATGAAACCAGCAAGGACGTCACAGTGCCTCTGGCCCAGGGTTCTGCTGTTCAGGAATGTTCTTTTAAAAGAGGACCCATGTTTACTGAGGGTTTATAGATGTCTGTGACCACCTTCCCTGACAATCAACTCTTTTCCCTTCAACACAGCCCACGAGGCTGATGCTGGCAGGGAGCTGCACCACTGGGAGGGAGCAGGAGCGGGGCTCAGCAGCTGCTAGCTATGCTGTCTCCAGACTGGAGGGCAATGCTTCTAGCTACACACCAGGGTGCTGCTGTATGGCATCCCATTTCTGCACAGGGGTCATTGTAAGGAAGCTAGTGCTGTCCCAAATAAGGACATGGAGGCTAGGGATTGCTGCCATTGCAGGACTCTTGGACACACAGGGGTTTGGAGTAGACTGAGAAGTGGCACCCAGAATCCATGACTGCCTGGGGTTCTCTCCATGAGTCCACTGCACTCCCAGGGGAGATCACTTCTGAGGTGTTGGTGGCAGTGTGGTGGCCTGGGGACAGGCCTATATCATTCCCATCCTGGCTTTCTGAACCTAGTGTCTCTTACAGATGGGCTTGCCACAGATACCGCTATCCAGGCAAGGATGACTCATCTGTGCTTTGTTCCAGAGTCCCACATAGCAAGTGGTGTCATGACTATATGTTGTGGCTTCGTGGCTGGAGGATGGAGAGAGGGGCGGTGCTGGACGGCTAGCCACACCCACTCCCAGGATCAAACACACGTACTCGTGGCTCCTGAACATCCCTGTAACATGTAGAATTTGAGACAGACCGATGGGCAAGAAGATGAAGCTGACCCTCAGGTGACCCTGAGGAAAATGGAGGCAGCCACATCCTTTGATGTCAATCCAGGGCAGGCGGTGAAGAATCCATTCTACTTTCTCCAACATCAGCAGGAAGGGTCTGTCTGCATGTGCCAGGTCTCCCTCTGTCATCTCTCTCACACAGGAGCAGGTAGTCCTCACCTTCAGGATAGAAATCAAATGGCAGCTTGGTGGCTCACCCTTGCGATCTCAGCACTTGGAGGTTTGAGGTAGCAAGATCACTGAGTTTGAAGGCAGCCTGAGCTACACAGTGATTTGGGCCATCCTGAGCTACATACACAGTGAGACCCGATTAAGTTAAATAAAACAAAACACCAAAAGGGGCACATGCGTACACGGAGCCTCTCCTAGTAGGGGTTCACTATCAACTTAATGGAGGCTTGAGCCACCTGAGAAGGGAGTCTCAATGGAGTGACTGCCCAGATCATACAGGTCTGCGGGCATGCCTATGGGGCTCATCCTGTTAATAGCTGTAGGAGGGACCAGCCCATGGTTGGCAGCACCATTCCCTAGGCAGGTGATGCTGGGCTGTATAAGGAAGGTAGCTAAGCATGGCCTGTGAGTGAGCCAGACAGCCAGCCACCAAGCATAGTTCCTCCATGGTTCCTGCTGTACGTCCTTGGCTGTGAGTGAGGAATACCAAGCAGGTCTGCCTTGAGTTCCTGTCCTGCCCTCCCTCAAGGATACACTATGACTTGCTAATACAAGCCAAGTAACCCCTCTCGTCCCCTAAGTTGCTTTTGGTCATGGTGTTTGCCACATCAACAGGAATGAAACCAGCACGGCACCCTCACGCGGCCAGTCCCCCTGACAAATTCTGATTATGCCCCTGTGACACTACCATACACGACTGAATACAGAAGAGCAAATACCAAACCGGGAGTCATGTGGACAGCACTGTCAGTGACCTGGCTTTCAGTGGCCATTGCTACAAAGCACTTTTCACCCAAAAGCCAAGCTCAACTGCTGGGCTGGCACCCTTGTGCTGGAACTGGCGGCCTGAGGTTGTGGCCAAGACCTCAGTGACTCTGTGAGATGCCAGCCTGCTGCTCAGCAGACGTGGGACACCAGTTCTGCCTTTAGGGACCCAAGTGGCACTTTTTCACTCAATCTGGGTTCATTCATCTTCTGATGCTTACACACACACACTAGACAAGGCTCCCTGTAAACAGACCAGAAGGAAGGAGTGTAGGTTTCAAAGCTTTTTATTTCGGCTGCCTTAGAACTCTGCTTTTGGCTCTGCCATACTGAGCATGGCCAAGCTTATCTGTGTACTGAAAGGGCACTCCTGCTCTATTTCCCAAGTCCTGGGGTACTCAGAAAAGACCCCTATAAACTCCCTACCAACCCCAGAGATAGGGGAGCTCTAAGGCAGACTGTAGTGTTCAGAGCCCAGTTTGGACATGCTATACCCACACAGGAAGCCAGGCAGGATGTGACCACTGGGGGCAACCCAGGAAAGTGAACCATTGTCAAGGTTTAGCAGCAACCAAATAAATAAGAAATCTACATAGATACATGTTTGGTTCTTTGAAAAACAAATCCAACACAAAGTAAGGGTGGGCAGGAGGTCATGTAGGACTGGAGAGGAAGACTTGTATCTGTAAAGTGCTCTTTACGTGGAGGGTCTTTTAAGCCATGCCCGGAGCTCCGGCTTTGTGGGGAAAGGGCAGGATTGTGAGTGAAGATAGCATGCAATTTCTTGTGACACTCAGCATTCAAAGTGGACAGTGCTGAAGAGAGCCACCCTCCAGTGGGATCTACAATCTACAGGTGAGGATAGGGCCTGAGATCTCATGGGATCTACCCACATGAGAGCAGAACAGACAGACACACACATGCTAGTCTCAGCGCTGTTCCCGCTGGCTGGGTGGCCACATGGGGGAGGGCCTCACAGCAACATGCACTGAAGCCTCCTCCAGTGGTGGACACTCCTCAGGTGGCAGAAAGGAATGGGAAGAAGAAGAAGTCGAAAGCAAACTTGAGGGCTCCGTGTACCGTGCTACGCCAGTCTTGTTCGATCTTCACATGCCTCCGGGCTGGGGACAGCTGGGCCATGCAATTGAGGCAGCTGATGGCCTTGAGCTCAAAGACAGGCCACTTGCTACCCAGGCGGCCCTCCAGGATGGTGCTGAACTCTATGACGCTGCCCTGGCGCAGGTTCAGCAGCACATCCTTGAACTCGCTGCTGGCCCGCAGAACTATGTCCTTCGTGATGTCATCTTCTTCGTGGCCACGGTTGCCGTTGGTGCCAAACGGCATGCCCACTGTGATCTCAAACTTGTAGCGGTCAAACTTCTTGATGTGGCAGGGGTGCTTGGCCAGCTGCTTGAGACGGCAGAGCTCCTCCTCGGCCGTGGATGTGTTGCCGGAGCTGCAGGATGGGTAGGCCTCGCCGTACAAGCAGCGCATCCAGTCACCCAGGAAGAACGGGAGCATGTTGATTGCCGATTCGGCACTGTTGTCAATCTCGGTTACTCGGACATACTTGAAGCGGCCGGTCCATGTGACCCTGTGGCCCTCCAGGTGGCTGCACAGGATCTGGGTCCGGGCCATGTTGGTCTCCTTCCAGGCCCGTGGCCCGCACAGGAAACCATACTGCTGCCAGGTGAGTGTGGAATTGTAGACCTTCATGCCTTCTGACCGGTACACATAGAACCAGCAGAAGAGCAGGATGGCCGTGAGCCACACCAGAATGAGCTTCACCATGGAACTCCGCGTCACGGACTTGACCATCCCCACCACCGAAAAGTTGGCCTTGGTCCACCAACGGAAAAGCAGGGGCACGCCACAGATCACTGTGGTGACCATGATCTTGGTGAGGTCCAGTGACAGGAACCATCGGGCAAATTGCACCATGCCCATAAGGGCGAGGCCAGCCACCAGGATGGGGAGGGCGAAGAGGAAGAGGAAGTAACCGATGGAGGCGCGGACCAGACCCAGGCCAGTGGACTGGAGCAGGATGACCACAGACAGCTCACACCACATGAAGCACACCAGGTAGGGCACCAGGTAGCAATAAGTGCCCTTGAAGTTCCTCAGCTGGGCCATGCGGAAGAAGAGGTAGAAGAGATAGACATAGAGCAGGCAGGGGATGCTGACATTGAGGGTGATGAAGTGGCCAACGGGCACGGTGAAGAACGTCTGGCCGAGCACTTTCAGGAAGCGCCATTCCACAGGCATGGTGGGCAGAAGGGATAGCAACCCAGCAGCCACCTCGGTGACCAGGGCCCGCCTGGTATAGGGCTCCGCAGAGCTGCTCAGGCTCATGTAGCTGGTCACTGTGAAGAAGGTGGAGATGACGGCCAGCTCCGAGCAGGGGATGCAGTCCTTGCTGGCCAAGGGGAAGGAGAAGATGACAAAGATGACCGAGAGCAAGAAGTGGACGTAGGGCTCCAGGTGGTTCCAGCCAAAATTGACTTCCGCCTGCTCCACGTCTAGGTTGGGCTCGAAGCGCAGCAGCAAGTCGGTGAGTGTGCGGAAGTTCTCCCAGGCCTTGCTGTCCTGGAACACCTTGAGGGTGCAGATGACCATGGACACAAAGGACAAGTAGAAGACCACCAGGGGGATGAAGAAGGCGAAGAAGTCGATGGTTAGGTTGCTGATGATGAAGAAGAAGATGAGGGCGTTGATGTGGTGCGTGGGCACGATGGTGGACAGCCAGTGCATGCCGGCCTTGGAGGCGATATCTATCAGGTACTCTTTGATCTCCATGATGGCGTGTAAGGGGTACTTCATCACCTAGCGGGAGATTGAGAGTTGAAACCAACTGGGACAAGAGCCCCTTGCCATCCAACATGGACTCCCTCTAGTTCCCTGGTTCTGCACAAGGTGAATGCCTCACCCCATGGCCTTGTTCTAACAAATCCATCCCAGGAGCACCTCCCCCACTGAGGTGCCCCCCCATACTCCACAGTCCCTAGAGCCCTGCCTTCTTCTAAGTCCTATACATCCATGCCGAGATTCCCACTGCAGTGGTTCAAATGAGAACGGCCCCCAGAGGCTCACAAATTTGAATGTTTGGTTCTCAGGTGGTGGACTGTTTAGGAAGAATTAGGTGGTGTGGCACTGTTGGAGGAGGTGTGTCACTGGAGGTAGGCATTAAGGTGTCAAAAACCCATGCCAGGCCCAGTCTCGCTCTCTTTCTCTGCCTGCAACTTGCAGATCAGGATGTAAGCTCTCAGCTACTGCTCTGCTCCAGCACCACGCCTGCCTGCCCTGCCATAGTACGAATGGACCAACACTCGTAAACTGTAAACAACCCCCCAATTAAATGCTTTCTGTCATAAGTTGCCTTGGTGTCCTTCATGGCAATAAGACAATAACCAAGATATCCACAATCTGTTAGGGTGATTAGGGACTTGCACCTACTTTATCTAGGGGAAGCCATGTGGGTCCCTTGTTCCCTATCTTCTTCCCTCAGGCCTCCTACTTCAAGATACAACAGCACGGTGAGCGGTGGTGGCATATACCTTTAACCCCAGCACTTGGGAGGCAGAGGGAGGTGGATCTCTGAGTTTTAGACCAACCTTGTCCACAGAGGGAGTTTTAGGACAGCCAGGGATAGAGAGAAACCCTGTCTTGAAAAACAAAAAGAAAAACAACAACAAAAGGTACGCCAGCCCTGGGCTGTCCATCAGCGATGGTGTCCCTCTCCAACATATGGATATCAACAATGAGCCCTGGTTCCCCCAACTGCCAGAGAGACGGTACCCCTTACTTCACCAGGCCATGGTACACACAACATATAGATGGTAGCATAAGCACCAAGGAAGGACGGTGCAGGGGAGGTTCAGAGAGCTCAGCGCCAGCCCTCCCACTGACACCGGAAACCAAGGGCTCCGAAACCCAAGCTGGCATAGCCAGCCCTCCCACTGACACCGGAAACCAAGGGCACCGAAACCCAAGCTGGCATAGAACATGGCCGCCTTTGGCCAGCACTCCCGAGGCAAGTGGAGGGAAGCCAGTTTATGCTGACACCTGTGAGGAGATGTCCACATTAGATATAAGTTAATGGAAAGTTAGTGAGTTAATGTAAAACATATTAGGATTTTAAAACATGAAATTTGCTTTTAAGAGGCCACCCTGCCTCCTCAAGCTTGGAAAAAGCTGCTTGGCATCTAGAATGTTCTTTGTGGGAATCACATCAGTTCACAGAGGCCCCTGTCATCCTCCCAGGATTCTCTTGGTCCCCTGCAAGGCAAGGCACTGAGGGCTGAGGCAGCCTGAGCGTGGACACAGCTGTGGGGCTCATTGCTGCTCTTCTGCACAAGACTCGTAAAGACTCTGCTTACAACTATGATGGTTCCAAACATTGCAACATGGAGCTTTGTTTATCTTGCCACAGACTTTAGAAAGGTCCCCAGACCTCACAGAGCTCACACATATCACGATGGGGTGACAACAGGATGTACTCTGACTCTGAGGAAGGAGGCAACAGCACAAACTGGGAAGCTCCGGCCTGAGGGCCTCCAAGCACCCTTTCACCTTGACCGGTACTAGCAAGAGTGTGTCATGGGGGTGAGGCTCCTCTCTGCCAGGAACTCTATGTGCCCCAGTTTCCTCCTATCATGGTAGGAACACCATCTGGGAATCCTGTCTGTGAACATGCTCAGTCTAGCCCAGCTCTAGATGGACCATCTTCATAGCCACGGGCCTCTGTGGCCCCTGATGCTCAGAACTTTCAAAGCAACAGTCCTTTCTGCTCTGGACCACGATCCATCCTCAGGGGCAAGACTGAAACTTTACCCATCAACAGCCTGGGAGCATGGCTCACACAGGGGCCTTATCTCTCTGGAGTGTTGTGGTGAACTGCTCTCCACCTTCTCTCTTTTCTGTCCTGTCTCCCTGTCCCCTGCGGTGGCCTGCTCCACCCCCCAGCTCCCTGTGGAGACTTTCCTGCCACTTTATGCCAGTGGACCCAGCTAAGCCATCAGCTGTTCCTGCCCCCATTTTGACCTGTTTGCCCCAGTCTTATTTGTGTGTGGTTCATCTCTTCTTAGTCGTAAACACTGTAACGGAGGTGTGCATGGCCATAGGCTCCATGACAATCCCTCTGCTGAAAGGTCCCTGTGTGAGCCATGGCATGGCCACACTGCGCTGAAGCGCTTCCCTGGGTCAAGCTGCCCACTACTCGGCGGCGTTTGTGTTCCTGCAGTCTGAGATACAGATACATCGGGCCCAGCTTCGTTAGTGTTCCTGTGGCCACACCCTACGTCTGCACTGAGCCCCAACAACAATGTGGAGACTGGTCAAAGCAGGGTACACTTCTATATCCCTCCTATTCTTGTTGTCTCCCTCCAGTGTCTGCCCTCCCAGCTTACCCTTAGTGTCCCTGTATGGTAAATTCAGTGACCAGGCCCGTGGCTCGGCTGGCCCACAGACCTTAGCACTGGGTTTGGGAGAAGGTGTAAGTCTGTCTTGGGCCACAGACTGAATCTAAATTAAAGGGTAACTCCAGTGCCTCAACCTGCTGCCCACGCACGTCTGTACCGACACGAGGGCTACAACTCTATTACCCAAGCATACTTGCACGACCCGGCCTTTGCTTTCTGGGCTTCCTCACATAGGAGCCTAAGTGACCCAGATCCAGGTATGTCTGTAAGGTCAAGAACCTCTGACCTGCAGCTCCTGGGAGAGGGCCTGGGTGCCAGGCAGGAGCCACAGGTACCTTCTGGCGCAGTGGCAGGTCCTCGGGGCTTTTCCCTGCCAGCTCGTCTTCATCTTCATCCTCATCCTGCAGGAACAGGTTGGTGGGGATGATACCCTTGGCATACTTCTTGGTGAGCTCCACGAAGTCGTCCAGAGCAATGTAGTTCTTGGCTGAAGCACAAGGGGGAAAAAAAAATACCAGGTTCTCCAAACCATACCCCCATTGTGACCTTGATACACAGATGACAAAGGATGGCAACTCAGGGACCATCTAGGTTCAGACCCAGGACCACTGGTTGGGCAAGGACACAGAAAAGAACCTGCTGGTTGGGGAGAATGTGGTGGCCCTGCCAACTGTTATCCCCCACCTCTGCCTCTGACCTGGGTGACATGCTACGTATCTGAAGTGACTTGCCCTTCTAATCCTTAGTGGTTAAAGTCCACCTGATCCTTTAGGCCAAGTCCTATTGCCAGACCTTCAATCACTGCACCCTTTAATGTCCTTCTCTTTCCACCTTGCGGGGCCTCAAGATGCTGGGGACTAGCTGCCCCAAAGACAACCACCACCCATTCCTCCATAACAACAGGATCTGGGGTCTTGCTACTCTCTGACACCCACCCATCATGACCCAAAAAGGACCTACTACACACTCAATAACTCCTTTATCTAACAAGACCTACCATGTGCCCACCAAGCTCTCATCTCACAGGACATATAGAGGGCCAACAGAAGTCTGCCTTCTGTCCCCACCCTCACCAGATTCCCCCGGGGCTCACTGTGTGTCTGAAAAACTCTGTCCCACCTGTGTCTGCTAAGAGCCCACCACATACTGGATGCTTTTCTAAGCCCTGGAAAATGCGAAGTAAGGTAAAAGAATGTGGATGTGTCAAAGGCTAGGCTCCCAGCCTTCAGGGAAGACAGATGCTAGATACTGGCACAGTTAACAAGAGCCATGGCCATGTTGGAAGCTCTCGCTGGGCTAGCTTGAGGAGGCTGCACTCATGAGTTAATGTGATAAGTCACAATTGTGAACCCCTGTCCCACCCACTGGGCCTCACAAGAATGCTCCGGACTCAGCTCTCCTATCAGTGCTGAGAAGGCCTACGCCCCCTCTCCTATCTGTCCATCTTCTCCCCCCAACCACAGATTCCATCCCCGACACACGGAGTGATGGTCTGGTGTCTTCTAATTCTCTGACCCCAGACATTCCAAGGCCACCTCCAGCTCCCTGTGCCCTCCGCCTCTCTCCCATCCTGCATGGATGCTGTACCACTCTACTACTGCCTCAACACAAGTGCCCACACTGGGACATCCCACACAACTCCCACAGTCCTCCTCTCCTTCCCGTTTATATAGCCATCTCCCTCATTGACCTTTCAACTCATCCGGGCACCAGCCCCTCCTCTGGCCTTCACCTGGTGAAGACTGCCACAGCACAGGTCTGCTTCCCACTGTTGGCTGAGCTCCCAGTGTACAAGGGGCAGGTTCCAGAGACCAAAACACTGTCACCCAAAGGGACTGAAAGAAAGTTCATTTAAACACGGCAGCCTGGTAGGGGACCCAGGCTAGGATACACAGGCAAGAGTGGCTGCGGTGCTGGGTGGTGTACGGGAAGCAGATAGCACGGCGGCAGGGCAGGATGGGCATACTCACATTCACTGCTGACTAAGCGCTCCAGCATGCGCCTCTGCTTCTGCAGGGACTTGGGGACTGGGCCTGGCTGCGCCCCTCCATCTGCAGGATCAGAGAGGAGTGGAAGCTGGAGCTGCTGGGTTGGACCTTCATGCCCCGTGGCCCACTAAGCATAGGTCTTTGGGATCCTGGGCTATCACTGTGCTTAGAGGGCATGGGGCTTGGGATCTCATCATATGCAAGGGCCATAGCCCGGGGAGGCCACCTCTGAGCCTTCACAAGGAGGACCAGCATACTCGGTGCTGTTTCTACTCAGTGATGAACACACCCCACCCACCTTTCCCCTCTTTGGCTGGCACTGCCTGCCCTTGACCACCTACAACCAATATCATCATACTAGTCAGCTCCCTGAGGGTGAGGACCAGGCTTCTGTCACTTTTTGTACCTCTGGTCCGGGAACCAGAAGCAAGCAGCTTAGCACACCCTGATCAATAAATGAACAATAAATGGCATTTACAGTCTTGCCAACATGCCAGTCACCTCCTAACCATGGTGCCCCAACCCCCACAGAAAAGGCAAAGGGAGGCCGGTCGTTGGTGATATGGCTGACCTACCCTGCTCGTTGACCTGCCCGACATTCTCTAGCAGCTCAGACACGGCCACTTGCTTCTTCTTCTTGGGGTTGAGTTTCCAGTACATGACCAGGGCAGCCTTGCGCACAGCCCTCTCCAGGTCGGTCTCGGAGGACAGCTGCTTCACCTCGGCCTCATTCTCAGAAGTGATGCCTGGCAGACATGGGCATTAGGCAAACTCGTGCTTCATAGTAGCCTCCAGGGACACACTCCCAGGAGGCTGGGCACAGGGGCATGAGGAAGGTCTGACTGGCTTCTTTGACTAGGGAGAGTGGATACCTGCCCCCAAAGCACAGTTGAGCCTGTTCCTGACAGAGAGCACCCATGTTCCAGGTTGGAGGCCAGGCTGGTCTGGCAGTGCCTGAGTGTCCACTGGAGCACAGGATTGCCAGCCCTTCCTGGCTTGTTGCCTCTCACACGTTATCCTTGGGGACTCTCGTCAGCAGGTTCTCAATAGAGACAAGATACAAAGCAAGGTGCTGCAGGGACAAGCCACGGTTCTGAAGAGCAACAAGTCACCTGGAATATGGGTCAGACTTGCTATAATTACCAGTGGGAGTGTGGCAGGAAGGAGGCATCCCTGTGCCCACAGTGTTTCCTGAGCTGAGGCCCTTCCCAGGACGCTGGGAACATAGGGTCTTCAGTACAGAACAAAGAAAGAATGCCACATGGCCCAGTGGAATGAGGTGGTCAGAGACATAGGCAGCAGTGGCAGAATGACATCATGGCTCTCTCAGGAGGACTAGACTTTTTCCCATCTGTCCAGGAATCTCAGGGCAGGAATACAGGGCAGGGATGCAGGGCAGGGATGCAGGGCAGGGCAGGAATGTAGGGCAGGAATGCAGGGCAGGGCAGGGCAGGGAAGGGCAGGAATGCAGGGCAGGGCAGGACTGGAATGCAGGGCAGGGCAGGAATGCAGGGCAGGGCAGGAATGCAGGGCAAGAATGCAGGGCAGGGCAGGGCAGGGCAGGAATGCAGGGTGGGGCAGGAAGGCAGGGCAGGGCAGGAATGCAGGGCAGGGCAGGAATGCAGGGCAGGGCAGGGCAGGAATGCAGGGTGGGGCAGGGCAGGAATGCAGGGCGGGGCAGGGCAGGAATGCAGGGCGGGGCAGGAAGGCAGGGCAGGGCAGGAAGGCAGGGCAGGGCAGGGCAGGGCAGGAATGCAGGGCAGGGCAGGGCAGGGCAGGGCAGGCCAGGTGAGCCTGTGCTGCCTCCACTTTCTGCCCCTGCTCCCAGGCAGCCCTGGGAAGCCCTGGGAAGCCCTGGGAAGCCCTGGCTCCAGACCACAGAGGTGTGGGTTGGTCTCCCCTACCTTGGCCAGCTCTAGGTTTTTGTACCTGGTATTGCCTTGGTAGTCTGGCTAAGACATCCTGGCTGACATAATTTAATGGGAAACCATTCTTTTGTTTTGTTTTTCCTTCCCTAAACCACAAGTCCAGTTGACAAAGAGAAAAGACTCCATACACTAAATATAACTTTGAAAACACTGTATGTACCAGAAGAAGAGAAATGATACATAGAGTCTCCCTGGGCTTTGGGTCATGAGTAATTTGTATCCTTGTGGCTTCTATATTTTGCAAGTTTTATATAGCAAGCATAAAATTTTACCATTAAAAATAAATATAAAATATACAACAACAGCAAAAACTGTGTGAAACACCTATGCCACATCTTCCTCAGACTTGGAGCCTTCAAGACACTCACACTCCTGGACACTTGGGACAGCTGCCTCTCTCTGATTCTAAGATTTACTTCCCAATTTGGATAGAACCCAGAAGGGAAGTGAGACTTGTTATAACGTTACAAACTGCGGACACTAGGCACAGGACAAAGGACATGCAATTGGCCTGGAGTATGAAGTAGCTGGCAGATTTCAAAAACTTCTCAGGACAAGGAGGTGACCAAAAAGATTTTTCCCTTCCCAATGGCATGACCAGCACTGCAAACCACACATCCTGCGGGCAGCTGCTGGAGGCCCCACACAACCTCACCTTTCCGGTCAGCCAGGCACCGCCTCAGTAGCTTCACGGCCTCCCGCCTGCCCTGCTTGGCTGCCAGGATGAGCCAGGCCACAGCTGAGCAGCTGTTGAGTTCTTCATCTGAGTCACTGGCCAGTCGTAGGTAGTGTTTGCCCACCTGAGAGGAGAGACATCCGTCACCCTCTGGCTGCCGGGGCCCTGTTCTCTTCCTAACCCTAACCTTCTACAATGGCAGAACCGTGGGCCCTATGCCATGCTTAGCTCCTTCCCTCACTCCTGCCTACTGGGTGGGAGCAGTTATGGTCAGAAAACTAGAATGGCTGAGTCCCTTTGCTGCCTCTCAAACAGCTCACGTTGAAGAAAGGCAGCAGGGAGAAGCTCTGGCCTTAGTCCAGATTGCTAATTATTCCTTTAATAGTTGCTTTTATAAAAAAGTTATTTCATTTATTTGTTCAGTGGACAACTTGTGGGGTTCAGTTCTCTCCTACCATATGGGTTCTGGGACTCAAACTCAGGTCACCAGGCTTGGTAGCAGGCACCTTTACCTGCTGAGCCACCTTGCCAGCCCTGACAGATCTACTGGAACACAACCCTGGCTGCTTGCTTACATGTTGGAATGACAGGTTTTTTGTTTTCCATGGCAATTTTGATTAGTTTAGACAGATTGTAGAGCCCAAAATATTTACTCTCTGGCCCTATGTAGAACTGCTCACTAACCCAGTCCAATCTTCCCACTCCACAGATGGGCAGAGTGAAGCCAAGAACACAGACAGGCCGGCAAAGAGCTGGGCATGCTCCTCGGCTTCAGGAGGCCGGGGCTATAGGCTGGGAAGGACTTCACAGTCCAGCACAGCTCCATGGATGTTCCCTAGACTCCACAGGAGCAGGCACAGGCTGAGAAGGACTTCATTGTCCAACTGGCCCCTCAGATACAAACAGAAAAATTCCCTGGTGTTGTTGAATAGAGACTTCCCCACTTCTTTGAGGGTTGTAGGGTGAAAAACTGCAGGAGTCAGGTATCTGAGCCACAAACTTCTGGTAGTCAGAAGTGAACTAAGCCCTCTGTGTCACACAGTGACCTCCCCACAGGACAGGCTGAGGAGAGGATGGAGATAGAGTGGGTGGAGCCCTCCGGCATTCTAGACCCAGGGAAGACAAACAGCAAGAAACTTGGAGTGGTGTGGCTGCCTACATAGTACTAAAGGACAGGTAGGAGGAGACAAAACGTTCTTGGCCTCCACTGCACCCCAAAAGCAAGACAGCTGATTCCCACCTGCCAGGGCATCATGAGGACAGAAAAGATGGCCTATCAAGTCTCTTTCCTCCTCTCCCTGCTCCCTCCATGTGTACTTGGGTCTCTGACACTCAGCAAGCTTGTCTTGTCTGAGCTTCTCTGCTCCTGATTCTCCTGTCCCACAATGGCCTGGGCAGGGTGAGCCTTCAGCTGAGACAGACCCTCCTTAGAGAGCAAGCCTATTGTAGACAGCTGGAAGAGTGTGGGTGGGCAGGAAGGAGGGAGGGCCCAGGACAGGATGTGTGTAGTAGCAGAGTGGTGAACATGGGTGAACCAGGAAGATACTGAGGGAAAAGGGAACCCACCAAAATATGGTTGTCACAGCCGTTCTAGCTCTGTGTCCCTGCAGAAGAGGCCAGACCCCTACCTCCTCCATGAGCCACAGGGTACCAGGCCAAGCCCACCATGCGGGGGTCATGTCCTAAGATTCCCCAGCACTGGTCCTCACCTCTGTCTGTGCTTTGGGGTCTCCAGCCTTGGCTTTCTCCAGGACTTCTTCAAAAGGGATCTCTACATCTGCCTTCATGGGACCTTGAACATGAAGAGAAATCGGAATGTCACACAGCTGGGCTTTATCACCTCCAGTGGAAGGGAGGTTGGCAGGTCCAGGTCTCACTTTAACATTGAGGCAAGAGGCAGAAGGATGAGGCTGTGAACGAGAGGGAGCCTGGGAGGCAGCAGGTTGCCTTCTGATGCAGCAAGCAAACCAGAGCAGCGGCAGTCGGTTCTATACTGGGGGTGTTTCTCACTAGGCATTCTCATTCTGTGGGTGTGAGGACTGGGAGTAGGGTACAGACCTGAGTCCCACTGTGAAATCTCAGCTCCAATCCACCCACAGGGCTGCAGTCTGAGAGCCCTAAAGAGCGAGGTCATGCACCAATGCTCAGCACAGTGCAGTGTTGGAGGGCACAGCTGACGGGCATCCCTTTTTTTCTTAAGAGCGGGTGTCTTTACTGTCAGGGCTGCTGTAACAAATGCTATAGGCTGGGAACTTACAAACCAGAGTTTATTGCTTAGTGTTCTGGGAGGTGGAGAAACCCGAGTTCATGGTGCCAGCAGATTGGTCTCGGAAGGACCTGGTTCATAGGTCACGGTAGTGTCTTGCCCTGTCTTCTTATGAAAGGGATGAGACTGCTCTGGGAGCCACTCTAGAAGGGCACTGATCCCATTTATGAGGCTCTGTCCTTCGATCTCCTCCAATAAGAAATAGCCCTGCCCCGGGCTGCAGGGAAGTGCATGCAAGCCCACCTGGTACCTCCTCCCATCCCTGAACAAGCACATGGTTCAGGGATGGACATGGTTAAGCCAACAGAGTCTATGTTGGTCTGTGAAGAACAGCTGTCCTCTCATGTCAGATCAGCTCTGTGGAGGGGTACCCTATGGGCAGAGCCCACGAGAGAGAGAGAGAGAGAGAGAGAGAGAGAGAGAGAACAGCACAAAAAGGCAGAACAGAGTGAGGAGTGGAGGGGAGGGGAGGGGGTACCTCCTAGTGACAGCATGTGAGCTCCTGGGTCCAGCCTCACCTGAAGCCAAAAGTTACTCTACAGCCTCTTAAGGCATATGGTCTGGAGGTTGGGGAGATAGTTCAGTGTTGAAGTTCCAAGTACCTGCCCTGCAAGCATGAGGTCTTAAGTTTAAATCCTAAGCACCCACACATGAAAAAGCCAATCACAGCTGTAAATGCCAACAACACCAGCACTGGAGATCAGAGGAAGATGGATCCTGGGAGCCCTCTAGTCAGCCAGCCAGTCTAGCCAAAACAGAAAGTTTCTAATTCAATGAGACCCTGCCCCAAGGGAATTAGAGCAGTTGAGGAGAATTCCCAACATCTTCCTCTGGATTCTTGTGCCTGCACCTGCACAATCACATGCATACAACACACACACACACACACACACACACACACACACACACACACACACA
>CAJQZJ010034048.1:473984-515219 GCA_907164525.1 Lophiomys imhausi
CACACACACACACACACACACACACACACACACACACACACACACACAAAGAGAGAGAGAGAAAGAGAGAGAGAGAGGAATTAATAGCTCCCTTGCCATTGTCTCCCATTCCTGTTTCTGCCAGTGAATACTGGGTTTCTGTCATTTGCAACTGAGAAGTGCCTGAACTAACTCCAATCAGTTAGTCATAAGCAGGCCATATGACTCTGGGAAGATCCTGACCTCTGTGAGCCCATGGACAGGGCCCTGCCCATCTCTGCAGCTAGTGCTCTCCCATGGGCCTCATGTACTCAAGAGTCCTACATGGTATGCTAACTTGGTATTTTTGCTGGCTGTCTGGGGGAGGAGAGCTCCTCTGGTACATCATCCTTTCTGCTGGCACCAGCTTCTTTATCCATCCTGGCCCCCAGCGGTGCACTGGTGTGGTCCACTGCACTGGGTCTAACAGTTCTCCGTGCCCCAGCTTCCAGCAGTACAGCTCAGCAAACTCAGAACGACACGGATGAGTGCCTGAGAGCAGCTGAGAGCGGGGCTGCAGCATTCCTCTGTCTCCCACATCCCAGCATACCAGCCCAGCACTCTGGAAACTCTGCTGCCTGGCTGGAGCTTGATTCCCTAAAGCAGCAAAGGCTGGGAGAAGCTCTCCTGCTCAATGGGAGCAGGGCCACGATCAGCCACACCAAGCAGCCTCTGGCATCTTTCCTTACAGCTCTGACTGTGAACAAAGCACTCTTGGAGGCAGCCTCCATACAGCAAGCTACCTTCTGTTTTCACACCACTAGCCATCTTACACCTAATAGTTCCTTAAACTTCCTAATGCACGTAAAACACTCTTAGAGGAACACACCTATAAACATGCCACCAATGAACCTGACACAGCATCTTGTCTTTAACATGCCACACTCTTCCACTTCCTCATCATTGGTCCCAGCACCTCGGCCTCCAGTGTTTCTCTGTCCCTCTCATGACATCTGTCAAGTGTCATGGGTTATGTTGATGGGCGGGAAGAATGGCAAAGGCACCAGGGTCTATTCATCCCTGTGACCAGAGCAGAGGATATTGTGTACCAGGGCTTTCCCACATGGGGCACTCTAGACTACCTGGCTGAGGGGCTCCACAATAATCAGGACAGCTGAGGCCACCCTGGGCCAATAAGATCTCCCATGTAGGATAGCCAGATTGAAGGAATCTTCAACTGGGAACACACCTCCACATAGGGCAGACAGAACTGAGAGAGTCCCCCACATGGGGCAATGGGTCTCACTCTGGCACAGCAGGGACTCCACCCTTCTGGCCAGCAGAGCCTTGGGGTAGGCACAAAGGTGGACAACTGCCCAAGTAGTTTAATGGCCTGAACAGGCTAAGGCACTTGGCCCCTATCACTGACCCAGCAGACAGCTACTGGGCCCAGGAGCCATAGGCACCAAGCTGATGAGACCCCTGTCCTCATCACAGGCCACTCTGAGAGCCAGTGAGGACAGCCATGTTGTCCCCTCAGGTAACAGGGTGACTGGAGACATCAACCCTGCCTGGAGAGGCTAACATCTGACGCTTGGAATGCAACCAGAGGTTGAAAGTAACAAACAGAGACATGTTGCCAGCTTTCTAGAAGACTCAGAGAATACCAGTGGGGCCTCACGACAGGGCAGCTTATGGAACCGGGTCACAGCATGTACTCAGGGACATGGGCCTGGTCAAGAGGAAGAAGTTGTATTGCTTCTTAAACCAACAACGTGACAAGGTGACTCAGAGTGTTGCTCAGTGGCGTGACCTAAGTCCAGCAGGGATAACCACACATCTACACTGACCCCTCACACCTAAACAGTCATGGTTCTACCAGAAGTCCTGTGAGGCCCCGAGGCTCCTGGAAGGCCCAGAGGGATGCAGAGAAACGGCTGTAACCAGGCTGGGAGCACGATGGCCTCTGTCCCAGAGGTCTATGCTTGACCCAAGGGGCACCCAAGCCAGGACTGCAGATCCACACAGCACAGCCTACGTTCCTTCTTCCTGTCACACCACACTAGGGGCCAGTGCAACAGTACGGTCCATATGTCTCCGACAGGCCCAGGATAGCGACGCTTACCCAACCTGGCTGTGAACACTCAGCAGCCAAAGCCTACTTGGCCTTTCCACCAGAGGGGACAAGAGCAGGGCTACATACAGCACCAGTAGACCAGGCTGAGTCCTCCCTCCCTGTGCCCACTGTGTCACCAAGGTCACCCAGGCCACTTAAGTCACTAGGTCCAGACTCTGGGCTTCTGCTGAGCAGAGTGACAGGACCCCTTGGGCCTGAAGACCAGAACACCTAAGAAAAGGGACTGGGCTCCAGACTCCTGCCAACAGGCTGCGCACAGCTGAAGGTGACTCGCAGCACCAATGGGACAAAACTCAGAATGGGACCCATCTCAGTGTTCGGCTGTCTCCACTGATCCCCCAGAGCCTCATAACTTCCTGTGGCTTTCCACTAGCCCATGTCACCGGTCTCCTTTGCAGTCCAGTCTCAGGACAATCCAAGTCCAGCCATGACCACTATCAGCAGCAACTTCTGGGCCAGGAGTGAGTGTTCCAGCAAGGTTCTATGGTCCAGAAGGAAGTCTGCAGGACATCTGGAGAATGGAGACCCCTACACAGCTCTGTTCCATGTCCCAGGAAAGGTGATTCAGATGACACCTTCTCCAGGTAGCCCTCCAAACATACTTCTGATGCCTGAAGAGTAGATGGACAACTCTAGGTTCCCTCCGGGGCTACAAGCAAAGTCTCTAGCACTGAGACCAACCCCAAGGACATAATCACTCATTTGTCACCATACCATACAGGCCTGTAAAGAGTCCTGTAGGGCAGCCATGAGCCTTGGACCCTCTGTCACCAAACCCTGGCAGGCTCCAGGTTTGATGCACTTCTGAGAATGTGCAGCATAGTGAGGCACAATGGGCTCGATTCACCAGGCCCACAGTGTGTCCTCTGTCCTTGGCCACCAAGTCCCTGGTGGCCCACTGGGTAAGCACAAGATCAAACTAGTCCTAACTCCTGCTTCTCTTTCTTTTTAAAAATCTGCTTTCTTATCTGAGAAAGGAAATGGTGGCGGGCAACAATGTCCTCCCCCAGGGCCTGTAATGGGGGAGGGACTGGGGCTTTAGGAAGCCTAAAGAGGTACTAATTAGCTGAACTCTCCCAGGTAGGAACTCTGGGCCCCACTATTCCTGCCAGCAGCATGGGGCCTATTGTCTCACATCAGTGACCAGGGACAGGGCGGGCTGACACTTGAACTTTAAAGACTGCAACCTCCAGGGTGCGGATCTGCCTGGCTGGCTCTTCCCAATGCCACTGCGGGCAGAGCACACACACACACACACACACACACCTGACATCTACTTCCTGGTGGTATCTGAAACCCACAATCTGGGCCTTTTACTGAGTTACCCAGATTGAAACCCAGCTTTCCGGCCATGGCCTCTGCCCCCATGGCCACACGATATCAGAGAGAAGGGGGTGGGTGGCATTTGGCAGTGGGCTTGGATCTGGGGCCAGGTCTTGCCTGCCGTGGAGGCAAAGCAGAGGGATACAGTGATCTTTTAAGAAGATAAAGCAAAGGGCCTGAAGACAACACATTGCTAAGGGTGATGCTGGCCAGACAATGTTAGTTGCCCAGCAGCCTCAGGTCTGGCCAACCAGGCTGAAACCCTTCAGCTCTGCCAGGGAGGCAGCCAGGAGAGGTGGTCCCTCAGGCCAAGCACTGAAACTTGATCTGTGGGAAGGATGGCAGATAGTGGTAGGCACAGGGGTGTGTAACACTAATCTAGGGACTCAGCAGGTGCCAGGTCGGGACACTGCTGGGTGGGGGTGGTCATTGAGGGCTGCTGGCCTCTCTCAGGGGGAAGCAGAAAATGTCAACAACCAAAATAAGGTGATAGTACAAACTGACCAGAGCTGGGGGCGGTACCCCATCACTTATACCCGCCATCAGGGCCAAAAGGAGCCTCACACCAATCCAGTCCTGTATAGCAAGGGACAGTCTCAACATCTGCCTGGCCACAGAGGCATCTCCTCTTCACAGCCTGTGGAGAGAAGTAATTTGACACAAACCTTCACCCAAAGATCCAGCCCCACTCTGTGGCCAGTTATTCGAGGAGGCACAGGTTCAGCGGACAACACCACACACTGGAACCCTACAGTGCATACAAATGCCAGGGCGGCAGGGCTGGAGGGGGTGGGCCTAGAGCACAATATCCAGGGCCTGAGTCAATGCTAGTTGCCACCAGGAGACAGCACTGTCCTCCTGCATGGTAGGCCAAGTCCACTCCCCATGCATGGTCTTTGGTGTTCTTTTCTGACAGGCTCCTGTCCTCTGCAGGATTGACCCTGACCCACACTGCTGGACTCCAGCCTCTGCTGATGGTGTTCCCGGTGTGTTCACTCATTTTACATGATGCTTGCACACGCATACACACACTGTCTGGCATCTGACACAGAAGGAGAGGGGCACGTGCTGGCAGAAGGCATGAGAACCTGGGGAGGCTAGAGCCTGACAAGAAGCCCCAGTGTGGTCACACAGGCCAGCCCCGCAAGGCACAGAGTCCCATGCTCAGTCCACAACTGTTAAAGCACCTACTGTGTCTCAGGACATTTCTAAGCCGGAGGCCTGGGTAGCAACTATTCCCAAGGCTCAGTTTCTACTCAGCAGAGGACCATGAGGTCCACTTAAAGAAGTATTTTTTATTTTAATTAAGAGACTGGGAAGAGAACATCAGACAATAACACAGAATAAGGAGGATACCTCTCTGGAAAGTTCCGTGTGCGTGTGCGTGTGCGTGTGTGTACATACATGCATGCGTGCACCCCACAGGTATCAGGCTGCAACAGAATATGTAGTTCTTCCCATGGGTGGAGGCTGGAGAAAGCTGGAGGCAGGAGACCCCACAAGCAAGTGGCATTCCCAAAGGTGAGGTGAACAGAGCATTTTGGGGATGGAGGATCTCAGTGGGCAAAGAGGAGGTGAGAGACCGCAAAGGGCCAATCTGAAGGATACAGAACGACCTTGAGGTGCAGGGCAGAATAAGTGGCAACCCAGAGGTAAGACACAGGACTGGCAAAAGGAGTGAAGACACTCTGAGAGCTGGGGCTCTAAGCAGGGCCACAGACGGCAAGCCTGACTATGAGCCTCCCTGAACCATACAGTCCACATGTTAACGAGGACATTGCTGTACAGAAGAAAGATACTGACTGAAGGGATGGTCATACAGTTGACATCCACACACGTTTTGGATGGTCCAGCCTCAGTACCGCAGAACAGCCCCAACTTGAGGAGCTTCCGTAGGAACCCGGGCTATGTGCCCACCCTGATTCCCCAAGTTGCTGTGGGCTGAGGGCTGCAGGACTTCCTGGCCCTGTCCGCTTACCAGCTCTAGCCACTCCTTCTCGGCTGCTGGCATGAGGGGCCCGAGGCTCTGGAGTGGCTGCTTCCCCAGCACTTGGTCCAGCACCAGGGTCAGCCTGAGGTCTGGGAGCATAGGGTGCTTCGATCTTGTCCTGATCCAATGAGGCAGTGGCATTGAGCCGGGCCCGGGCCTGGGGCTGTGGTGCGGGTGGAGGAGGTGGGCCAGAGGGGCTTGGAGGTGGAGTGCCGGAGTTCATCTTGCCTGCAAACAAAGAGGAGGGTTAGACGCACAGAAAGGAAGACCCCTGAACCAGCCTGATGGTAAAACAAGGAATTGGGCACCATCCCATCAGGTCAAGCCGTGTGACCTCGGGCTCTTGTGCCTTCATTTGGGAAGTGAAGGTGACGCTGATGACACAGAGAGACAGGGCATCTGGTACACTGAACACAGGACCTGGCCATGAGGGATGCAAGGGGACCCACACGTGTCACCCAGCATCTGTGAAAGTAACTTTATCTGGAAAATTGGGTCTCTGCAGATGTGACAGCTGAAGCTGTTGGAATGAGATCACATAGGCTTAGGCTGGTCCTAAGTTCAATGGGTAGTTCCCTTAGAAAGAGACACAGCACAGGCACCATATGGAGACAGACCAAAGACGGGAGTAAGACAACTGCAAGAAAACAAACACCAAGGACTAACAGCCACCCCAGGAGAGGGTGAGGTGAGAATGGCCTGAAATCTCCAGAAGGATCAGGCCTTTACACACTGACTTCAGCCTTCTGATTCCACAACTGCAGACAACAAACTTCAGTAAATGCGCCAATTTCTAATGGAAGCTTGAACAAATGAACACTGGGTCTGGAGAGATGATGGCTCAGTAGTTAAGAGCACTGGCTGCTCTTCCAGAGGACCCGGGTTCGATTCCCAGCACCCACATGACAACTCAAACTGTCGGTAGCTCCAGCTCCAGGGTGTCTGATGCCCTCTTCTGGGCTCTTTGAGCACTACGTGCATGCACACGGTACACATATATACATACAGACAAAACTCTCATACGCATAAAATAAAAACAAATCTTTTTAAAAGAATAATCAAGCTCCCTGGAACAGTAAACATAAGTGAGGAGGCTGCGGAACTGGTGAATCAGTGAATTCACAACTGGTGAATCAGGATCTGAAAGCAATTCTGGCAGGATCCTGGAGACCAGGTCCTCATCTCAGGACCACGCACCCCAGCTCTTAACGCACAATATAAAAAGGCAGTAGTGGTGTGAGAAGTGAAATCTAGAATAGTGTGGAGAGCAGTCAGTATGGAACACAGGGGGAGAGGGCTTGACCGGTCAACAAAAGGGCATTGCATATTGCTTAGCAACCTGGAAAACAACAGGTCATCGTAAAATCAAGGCAGCCATGAGCAGAAACCAAACATGGTGGAACAGCAAGCGCTGGAAGATTCCCAAGCCTAGAAGGATTTTGAGGGGACGTAGACTCCTAAAACTGTGGACCCCTGCCCACTGGAGTATTGAAAGACTATTTCTCAGATTCCCAAATGACCCTGCTCAAACCCAAGGCCATGTGTGTCGTCTTCATTACTTTTAAAGAAACAGTCTGGGAGGGGCTGGAGAGATGGCTCAGAGGTTAAGAGCACTGACTGCTCTTCTAGAGGTCCTGAGTTCAATTCCCAGCATCCACATGGTGGCTTACAATCATCCATAGTGAAATCTGGTGCCCTCTTCAGTATACCTGCAGGCAGAACACTGTATACGTAATAAATAAAATCTTAAAAAAGAAAGAAAGAGAGAAAGAAACAGGCTGGGGAGTCTGGTAGTAAGGAAACAGACCTCGGATTCAAAGGTGCCCTGATCTCTTGGCCTGGGCTACCAGCGATGTGCCTTTCTGTGCATCAGTGTCCTTATCTGGAACCTAGGACATAGTTCCATGTTCAGGGTGACTGTTAGGTCAAGGGATTCAAGACTAACTTGCAAGGGACCAGGTCTCAACATCTAGCCCTGAGCCTGGCCGCATAGCTGTCTGATGGATGGTTCTGCACACTATGTCACTGGAAAAGCCAGAGATGGACCCAGGCCTACAAGCTGATGGCAGACGCTTGCATTTCTGTTCCACCAACTATAATTGGGCCCCATCAATGGGAACTGTGTCCAAAGTAGATTTCAATCTCACATTTTCCTGCACAGGGCAGAGTTCTTTATTCAATTTACTTTGTTGTTTATGTTTTGTTGAGCCCTTATTTTAAAACATTCCCCGGGGATATTTAAAAACAAAAGCATGGCCAAGTCTCACGAATCTGCTTGGAAATCAAGGCATGGCTCTGAGCTGCCTCCCAAATGCAGGCTTCCGGGAACGGCAATGCCTGTAAATCTTGTCAGCTAGCCACATGTGCAGCCCCAAGGGGGAATGCAGATCCAAGGGGACATGCAGACCAGTGGGGGACTACACATCCACAGGAACATACAGACCCACGAGGATATGCAAATCAAGAAGGGCTTCACACCTACAGGAGCCCACAGACCCAAGGGGGCCATGGCCAGCAGTGCAGTGACCAAGGGGCTGGGCTCTCCACATAGCCACCACTAGGGCCACCAGAAAACCTCAGACTCTAGAAAGGTGACCTGCAAGCTGCCTCCTCCAATGGTGCCCCTGTGGCTTTCAATGAAGGTAGAGAGGGCTCCCCTTCCCCACAGACATAAGACACAGCACAGTCATTAGTCAAAAGCACTGCTCACCCCTCCCATATACCTTCTGTGGGCTCCTCCAAGCCTAGCAGGTAGGAGCACACCAACCTAGGTCACCAGTGAAGAAACCCCTCAGCCTTCAATGTCATCCATCGCCCAGACCCAGACCGGGCATCCAGAAGGAGGAGGGGCTGGCCAAACAGCTTGAGGCGCTGAGGCTGGGTTCACACCCACTCCTGTGATTCCTCCAACCTCAGCAAACATGTTGCTAAGAGAGGCCTGCACCCTCTATATCCTTCTCCCAGGTCCCTTTGTTGACCCACTGGCTCTCATTCCATAGTACCAAGCAACTGCGGTCTCCATGCCTGGGCCCTGCTGTGCCCTCCTTCTCGGAGCCTTCTCCCTCTCCCCAGAGCAAAGCCTACAGCCTTCAGCTGTAGCTCCAGCTACATGTTAGTCACAGTTTCCAAGATGCCTCTGTACTGAACACTAGTTCTAAACACTAGCTCTCGGGGCTTCTGTTCTTCCCTGCCTCAGTTTCCCTACCTGTACATCAGAGTGCAAAGGGATATGGTAAAAGAGAAGAGCATCTGTAAATCCTGAGGCATTTAAAAAACAAAACAAAACTCCTAAATGGGGGCCTGGAGAAATAGCTAGACTGATAAGGCGTTTGCCAGGCAGAAGGCTCTGAGTTCAGTTCTCAATCCTAAATGCAAAAACAGAAGCCTTATGCAGTAATCCCAGGGATGTAGAGGCAGAGGCAGGCTGATCCACAGGGCTCTGCGTAGACGGTAAGTAAGCTTCAGGTCAGTGATAGACTCTATTTTGAAAACCGCAGGTGGACAGTGATTGACTTAGGGACAACAGCTGAGGTTGGCCTCTGACCTCCCACATGCACCTGCATTCATGAGCACACACATACATATAAAAAAAACACACACACACACATATGAACATGTGCACATACACAAACACACAGCCCTTAAGTGTGAAAACCTCTCCTCTAGGTGAAAAACACCTTAAAAAAAAAAAAAAAAAGAAATGACACTGAAACAGGCGACGGCTGGCTGCTATGATAATAGGTAGCCCATCCCATGCACACTGAGGTCAAAGCAAAACTACTCAATGCAATAAGTCTGGTAAGGCAGGATGGATGCCGGGGAATTCATTTTCAGGTTCTGAGTCAAGGGCCAAGCCTCAAGTTTAGGTCAAATTGCCAAAGCAATTTCCTGGAATTATTGGCCAGACCCAAGAATCAGCACTGGGGCAAGACCTGCCTACTGCTGCAGTGAACCCAGAAAGCAGGGCTGTGCCTCAGGGCATAGAGTAAGGCTTAATGAATGCAAGCTGGAACTGGAGGCAGCCAGGCTTCAGGGCACTAGGACTGACAGGCCTGATGACTTTAGGCAAGTCTCTCCCGAGGGCTGGAAATCCCTGGCTTTGGAACAAGAGCTCTAGCCCCCAGTTCTGGCCCCAGCTCCATGGTGGCCAGAGCAGAGGCTTAGAACCCATCATTGAGAAAGATCCCAAAACACAAAGTGGCTGGCATTCTTTCCCTGTGAACACCAAGGCATATTTTTATTCCATCTAAACTCAAATGCCAGCGCCAAGGAGCTGGGCTGAGGAGTGGTTATCTCCAGAAAGGCCACCCTGGGGAGGGCTGCCTGGCTGAGCTATAGAACCACACGAGCCTTCTATCCAGAAGGTTCTAGCACTCTCAGGCCAACTCCATTCTGCTTTGCAGGGTGCAATGCCATTCTCTCAGCCCCTAGGTAACAGGCCCTAGGAAGTCAAGATGGCCAGCATTTCCACTTCCACATGGTACACCTGCAGAGCTCGACACAGAAGCATCCCCATCCCCAAGAATGCTTTAGCATCCAGAGAGCCCAACCCCCACAGTACAGCTACTAACCATGATCTTGTGTATAAAGATTCAAAGACAGAAAACAAAATATAATACTGGCAGGGAGTATCCAAAACAGATTTGGTAATCATCTTGGATCTGTTTAGGATGAAAACAAAATTAATCTGTAGAAAAAGATGGAAAAATGCCCCTCCCCCATGGTAGTACTTGCTATCTCTGGTTAAGGAACATAGGTGGTTCTATTTTAGCTTTTAAAAATAACAAAACATTTCCTTAAATTTCCATAATGAATATGGAGTATTTCAGAAATTAAAACGAAGCATTATTTTACAATCTACCAGTGACCAAACCCCTGGCCTGTGATGTCCACTCTTGCCTGGCCTGACCCAGCCTTCTGGCACAGGGCTGACCCTCAAGACAAGGTCACAAAGCCCTTGATGGCTCCCAGGTGCCTATTTTTGCCTAGAGTATTAAGTCCAAACCAAGGAACAGTCCAGCTCAATGTGACAAGTTCATGAGACCAGAGGGGGAGTGAAGGGGGGAGGGGCTGCAACGGTGGACACCTAAGCTTATCATGTCTGGCCCCTGCACTGGGCTGCCTGTGTGGGTCAGCAGGCTGTACTGGGGGGTCTAATATCAGGCACTAAGACTCCCTGCCCAGTAGAAGATCCTCCAGGGCTAATGTTTGAGCATCTGTCTTGGTGGGAAAGTGATATCTAGTTAGATAGTCTGAGATGGAGAAGCCATGGAGATGGGCTGGACAGAGAAGTCCTCATTTAGCATAGGAAAAGCCAGGTTTGGTACTTTGCAGAGGCCTGGCTGAGCGTCAGATCAATCAGAAGAGAAAAGGAGAATTTTTTTTTTTTCAGAATTAGATGTACCCCTGCCCTGGCAGAGGGGTGGATAGCCATACAGACATCAGTTCCCTGAGGACAGAAGGAATGTCAGGCTATATGAGCCTGATCTCATAGGCCAGAGGAATGTAAGGACCACTGAAGGTGCCTGGAGCCATGGAAAACCAGGGAGGAGGGTGGGAGCCACCCAGGCAGAGTGTGGGGCCTGCAACAGGGCAAGCATCCGGTTAGATCTTAGGAAGCCAGGAAAGACGGGAGGTTGTAACTGGACTAAGCAAGGGGAACTAAGAAGTGGTTTGGCATGTGGCCGGAGGCTTTAGCTCCCTTCCTAACACTGGAGAGGTGAGAGGAGGGATACTTTATAGAGCAGAATGCTCCCTACCCACTGTCACTGTGTCACGGGCAAGGACAAGGGTTTGTCTGACACCTGTCATACAATGTACTTGTTTCTGGGGCCAAGATTGAGTTTAGTCTCCTGTGTGACTAGCCCCAAACCTTCTGAAGGCATAGGGGAGGGCTCCCCACATTCCTCCACCTGGGAAAGAAGGTGAAGGGTGTCTCCACCCAATCCTGCCTGTGTCTGAGGAGGTCCAAGGGGCATTCAGGAAGGAAATGGAACATAAAAGAACCTCTCTAGATGCCTAGTCAGAAGAAAAGCAACTGTGAGTGTCATCGGCACCTTAGAGACAGGTAGCAGGTGAAGAAAGTGGGAAGGTAGCCCCTGTGATCCCCATGGGCTTCAGGAGCCTAGGACACAGCTCTGGGTTATGGATCCCAGACAGGAAAATTACAGCCAACCACCTGGGGTCATTGTCCAAGGTGAGGGAGGAAGGGCTGCACCTGCTTGCTGGGGGCAGAGGTTCATTAGCTCTGTCTATTATTGGGGGGGGGGGTCCTGGCCAGGTCCCAAATCCACTGAGCCTCTGATGTCAAATCGAAACTCTAAGTCCTACCCCTGAAACTAGGGGCCCATGAGTGCGGTGGAAGGTGGCCGTGGCAGGGAGGTAGTTCCAAGAAATCCAAACGCTGGTTTATTGGACTCTCATATAACGTCAACTCACAAAATGCGGTGAAAAGGACGCAGCTCCATCATCACACCCTAAAGGGCAGGGTCAAATTTTCCACAAGTCTCCCAGTCATCTGACCAGAACCAAAGTTTTCCAAGGTGCGGTGCATACCAGAGCTGGGGGCACACTAGGGCCAGCCGGTTCATACTAGGGTGGGTCACTAGAGGCGGGTCCCAAGGGTTTCCTCTGCCCTGCCTCCTTTACTGAGGACCTAAAGAGGAAGAGAAACAGCCACCCGGCTCCCGGGTGGGCTGAACCTCCACGCGCCCCATGGATCAGATCCTGCGCGGCTCGCTGCAGGGGGTGCGCGGAAGGTAGGGCGTGATGGGGCAGCTCTAGGGCGTGGGCAGCCTCTAAGACCTGCTGTCCCATCCGCAACGCGGTCTCCCGGGGAGATTTGCAGGAGAGCCGGGACTCCGGAGCTGGGCAAGAGGCGCGCAGCTGGGGCACACCTGGTCCGGTTGGGGCAGTATACGCTTAGGGCTCCGTGGAGCAGATAGAGTCCTCCAACTTCTAACAACTTGGAGTTGACTTGGGACCCGGCCACCCATCGGGGTAAACTGAGGCCAGGACAGCGGCGCCTCCCAGCGCTCAGTAACCCTCCCTGCCGCTGCACGCCCAGAACCACGGCCACGGGACAACGACCCTGAAGCACTCACCGGCCGCAGTGTTGGGCCTCCCAGCCCGCCGCAAAGTTGATCAGGAACCGCCGAGATTGCAGCGGCCAGCCGAGCGGGCGGAGCGCGCGGCCCTACATTCAGCGCGGCCCCAGGAAGGGGGCGGGGAATGGGCGGGGCCTCTGTCGCCCTCCATTCCTGAAGCGGCCTCGGGGATTCAGCCCGCTCAGCGGCCGAAGCGCCTGCCAATCAGTGTGTGCCCTCGCCAATCACGGTATGCCTCGCCTTGCAGAGACAGGCTCTCTCGGGTCGCCAGGCGGACAGATGGCGCCGGTTGGGCGGGTCAGGCCGGCCCACAGCGAAAGTTTCCGAGTGGACTCGGCCCCGGCCCCGCCCCCTTGCCGCCCCGCCTCCAGGACATCTCCTGACCCGAGCTTGTGAGTCTGCTGAGTAACAGGTGGTTAGACCCTAGAGCAAGACCTGTGCCACATTTCGCCCATCTCTGGACCCTGTGGACCCATCTTCAGACTTCAGAACGGCTATTGCAATGCTGACTGACGGCGAGCACTCTAATTCCGACGCATCAGAGGACTCCCCAGTGTAGCAGCAAAAACGATGTGTTGCACAAGTACGTGTGCTCGTGCTACCAAGTACTGCTTTAAATGAACAAAACCAAATGCAGACTAACATGCTCTAAAGATTATCCAGACAACATTGCCAGGCTCAGGCAGTTGGAAGCCCCCGTCCCCCGGTTTTTTGTTGTTTTGTTTTTTGGTCCTCCCGGGTGTCTGAGAGGAGCTACGGTTCAGTTCCCACGTTCTTTCCTTCTCTGGACCACACGGAACCTGCCCTGTTTACGTGCAGCATCTGTTCAGGCTGACCGAGACAGCACTGCCAACATGTCAGGAGGATGTGGCCTAGGTGGCTTTGGAGATGCACTCCGCCCACTGAACCTAACCACAGCCCTGCTCCTTCAAAGGTACCGGGTTCACTAGATACTTTGATTCTAAATCTTCTCACGTACCCTTGGAGAGGCTCACAGAGGAGGAAGGAAGCTTATCCCAGCAGAATGCCTCTGCCCTGGCTCCATCTGGGGTTCTTTCAAAAGCGGAGGTTCTCCGGTTCACTCCCCCGTGAGTGGGGTGGCTGTCTCCCATGGGGGCCACGTTCAGGAAGCAGGAGTACCAGAGGCCAGTGGTTTTTCAGACCTATAGTCACATCCTATCAAAACAAATTTCTATGAGTTGCTGGGGAAAAAAAAATCCCCCCCCCCCATATGGAAAAGGAAAAGTGGCCCCTGCAGTAGCAATTCACATTTCCATGGTAACTAATTGTCTAAATGCATTTTCTGTTGCTATGACAGAATATCTGGAATGGGTAATTTGCAAAGGAAAGTTTATTTGTCTCATTGTTCTGGGGGTGGGAGAAGGCCGGGATCAGGCAACAGCATGTGGCAAGGGCCTTGTCCTGCATCAACATGTGCAGGAAAACAGAAAGAAAGGTAGGTGGCACAGGAAGCACAGAAAACATAAGGTGCCACACTTTGTAACCTTTCAGTAGAAACTAATTAAAAGGCAGTAATTAGTGCACCCCTCAAAAAGACTTTAACCCCCTTAATGGTCTAACCACTCCTTAAAGGCCCTACCTCCTCTAAACACTTCACAGTGGGAAACAAATGTCTGTGTCTGCTACTGCTAGTGTAAATATACTTTAACTGATATATAAAAGTTATATAGGTGTATGGGTTAATGTGTGAGGAGCGCGCACACACACACACACACACACACACACAGAGAGAGAGAGAGAGAGAGAGAGAGAGAGAGAGAGAGAGAGATTTAAATCAGGGTAAACACAGCTCAAACATTTGACATTTCTGTGACGTTTTTCTTCTATTTTTGAAATTCACAAATACCACATAAGCACAGGGCCACTTTACTGTGTGACATCCACCAGAACTTCTCCCTCCTCTGACTCAGTGTCCACCTCCCACCTCTCCCCATCCCACCTCATGCAAACCACAACTAAACCTTACACCTGTTTCCTCCTCCTGGGAAGCACCTCCCTTCCAATTATCTCTTGAGCATTTAAAAGTTCTTTAAAAACCAATTTGGTGAGAGGTTTTTTTTCCCCCCACGCTTGGGCCACCTCTCCTCCATCTGGGGTGGCTGGGCCTTGGCCCACCCTGAGAATTAACATCCTCTTCATACTTGCAAGGCTTAGCACAGAGAGGCCTGCTCTGGCTAGACTTTGCCTACTCATTCTTTATGGCCTCTAAGAGCATACATAGCCTGGCCATCCCCTGCCCCCCCTGCTGGCCACTGTCCAGGAGATCACAGCAGCCTGGCTCTCAGGATGCTGCACAAGCTGCCACACAGAGGGTAGAATGGGGAAAGCTCATGGAGAGGATAGATGGAACAAGTCTTCCTGTGACTAAGGGAAGAGAGATTTTTGTAAAACTGCCTCTGAATGCTCAGGGAGTCTCAGAGTGCAGCACCATGCCGACTTCTCTGTGGAGGTGAACAAAAAAAAAAAAAAAAAAGGACAAAGTCACAGGTAAATCCAAAAAGAACAGTGGAAGCGAGGGGAAATTAGCAAACTAGAAGGTAACTCGAGGAGTGAACGCCATACAACAAAGAGGAAAACACAAACCACACCAGACAAAAAGAAAAGAGTTAGGACTGGGAGGGTAGCTCAGTGGGTAAGAGCACTCATTGCATAAGCCCGAGGACCTGAGCTTGAACCCCTAGCACCCATATAAAAAGTTTGGTGCAACCATATGTTTGCCTGAAACCATAGCTCTGTTAGTGGTTAGAGACAGGAGGATCCCTAGAGGTTGCTAGCCACCAGCCTAGCTCCAGGTTCTGTGTGGGAGACCCTGTCTCAAGGGACTAAGGCAAAAAGCGATAGAGCAGGAAGCCCACAGGAAGCCCACCTCCTCCTCTGGACTCTGCTCTACCGAACAGAGACATGTGACCACCCACACATGCTGCACACAGCACTCATACATTCACACACCAAAAAGAAGGTGAGCAGGAGGAAGAGGAAAGAAGGGGGAGGAGTTAATGATCTAAAGGCACCCCAAGAGGAAGCCCCACTGGGAACTGGAGGGAAAGTGATGGGCAGTGACCTGGGCTGCAGCTATGCTCTGTGACCCAAGGAAACAGGGAGAGCCTTGTGGGATTCAGTAAGGAAGGGTCACATCCAAAGGGAGGAGAATCTGAGTGGCACCAAATTCCTGCGGGACTTTGGAGCAAAATCTGGGCACTCTGGTCACCACCAAGGCTTTCTCCCCTGTAGTGATCCACCAGGCACAACAAGGAAAGCATGCAACGTGGCAAGCAGCTGTGCTGAGCCATGTTTTGGAGGGAAATAGCCTTGAAGTTCCACACTGACTGACATCCCAAACTCTGGGGGGACCACCAAACAGAGCACGGGCAGGAACAGGAAGCTGTGGCTCGCAGTGGCTCTTAGCTCTGATTTGATCTGAGCCAGAAACTCCCTGCTGGGGCTTCCAAGTTGGGGGAAATATACACCACAAGAAAGGCCACGTTAGCTCACAACTAAAAAATACAATCTATGTTCTCTCAGAGAAGTCAGGACATTCTAGGATCATGTCTGACTGGGGAGAAAAAGGAAGGAAGGAGGGAAGGAAAGAAGGAAGGAAGTCTAGATTGGTACTTGGAGAGAAAACAGGGAATGAAAGGCCCCTTGTGGGGCACCACTGCCATTTATTTTTAATGCTTTGAAGGAAAAAAAGCCATTTGTGTCTCAGGAATCAGAAACTTGCACTTAGTGGGAAAGTGGCAGCGAATTTCTGAATTAATGTGGAAGTTAGGCAGGGCCAGGGGACAAATAAAGAAGCAGGACTGAGGAGGATATCTTCGTGAGGGTTTCTGTCTCTGTGATAGACACCACAACCCAACACCTTGGGAAGGAAAGTGTTTATTTCAGCTTGTGTGTCCACTTGTCTGTCTGAAACACAGTTTATCACGAGGAAAGTCAGGGCAGGAACTGGAAGCAGGAATCTGGAGGCAGAAACAGAAACAGAAGCCATGGAGGAGTGCTGCTTACTAACTTACTCCTTATGGCTTGCTCGGCCTGCTTTCTTATAGCACCCAGGACCACCTGCCTGGTCTTCCTCCCACATCCTAATCTTGATTTCTTCCCATGATGTCATGATGTTCAGATTCTCCACTCAACCCTGTACCCCTTCTGCTGACAGCACTCCCTGACTTCTTCCCAGAATCCAGGTCCAGGCACGGGGCTACACCCGAGCTCACAAACACTGAGAGCAGGGGCTGGTGATTGTCTTCAGGAGAGCTGAGTCAGCAACGTTCAGGCCACTGGTATGCTAGGAAATGAATCTATGATACCAGGTCTTGATTGCTGAATCCTGTTGATGGAATCATACAGATTTGATTAAAGTGGTCTGGGTATGGGGTGGGCGGTGCTTATGTGTGATCACAGGTGACTTTCTGGAGAGAGCAGCTGGTTTGGAGTCTACAGAGAAGAAGACCAAGCTGGGACAAACAGAGGTCAATGATGCTGGACTTGGAAGGATGTTTTACCAAGTGGATATACCACCAGAAGCTGGAAGAGGCAAAATTGCTTTTCCTGGGTGACAACCCAGTGATAGTGACTTCAGAATGGTGGAAGATGCATCTCAGTGGTTGGAAGCCATGGAGTTATCACGAGGCAGACACAGGAAATGGACACAGCCAGTGACAACATGCCAGGATTGTGGCCCTATGATGATGATACCCAGGTTCCCATACATAAGCTTAGGTAGGGTGTGGAAATCCTGACCTTTCAAAAGGATGCCCTTGGCATTTAAATTGACATTCACCAAATGAAAGATTCTGTGCCCACAGGATAAGCAAGCATGCTGAATGCTGTGGCCCCTGGGTGACCAGGTCATATGTTTTAAAGACTTTCCATATCCCTCCCCATAGCATGAGTCAGGGCATTTAGCACCAGAGGTTGATAGAGGTAATACAAGGAGTGGGGCAGAGTTAGGGGACCAGCTGCATCAGTGCCCAATGATTTAGGCCCAGAAATTTGCATCATAGGCTCCTGGGGAACTGTGATATATAGGGCCACTTTGCTGGCTAGTTTTATGCCAAGCTGACACAGATTAGAGTCACCTGGGAAGAAGGAGCCTCGACCTGATTGGCCTGTGGACAGGTCTGCAGTGCATTTTCTTAATTAGTGATCGATTTGGGAGGGCTCAACTCATTGTGGGTGGTGCTGGGGTATATAAGAAACCAGGCTGAGCAAGCCAGTAAGCAGCACCCCTCCATGGCCTCTGCATCAGGCCCTGCCTCAGGTTCCTGCCATGATTTCTCTCCTCGGGTAATGGACTGCGATGTGGAACTGTAAGCTAAGTAAACCCCTTTCTCCACACATTGCTTTTGGCCATAGTGTTTTATCACAGCAATAGAAGCCTAACTAATACAGACACTTTACCCACCGCTGCCAAGCCAGCATGAGGCACCAATCATAATGTGGTAGGTCACCATGCCCGGCTAGCAACATGCCACTGTGACCAGAGTAGAAATGCAGAGCCCTACCCCAGACCACCCAGCTCAGAGTTTCACTTTAGAAAGACACCTGTGAGAGCTGGAGACACCAGTCTAGGCAGGATGCCCTCTTTCCACACCACACTTGGGGAGCATGTCCTTTCACTCCAGCAGCTGGGCTGGAATCCGGGATCCCACGGGAGTCCTGGGAAGGTGTGCACATGAACACCTTGAAGATTTATTAAGTCTGCGGCTTACCCAGTCATGCTAAGGCCCCCAGTTCCATTGTGAAGGCCCCCCAGGCTTCGGCTATCTCCAGTTGTTTTGCTGTTTGGGCTCCATGGATCTTCCCGACAGCCTGTAACCCATCTGTCTCTTCCGTCAAAGGAGGTTCCTAAGGGTCACACTGCCCAGCTGCTGCTGAGTGGCAGAGCCTTTGCCTTCCCATCCTCCTCTACCCTTCCCTACCTTCTGGCATGGCCCTGGGCTACATCCCCCACCCCCACCTTTCTGTCCTCCCCTCATTCACCCACGTGGTGCCCACTCTACGGTCTTCTGGGAATCGCAGTGCAAGTGGTGGGAGTTTGGGTTGGTGATGGTCACACAGCTTGTGTCACAGGGCTGTGTGCTACCTCAGGCCCATGACTACCAACACCCCCACACTCCCCACAATGGAGAGCGCACACACACTCCATTGTCTCTCAGAGGGCTGAGCCTCTGTGTGAGTCTGAGTCGTGATTTACCCACCTCTGAAGGCAGAGAGTGACAGCCAACCATGTGCTGCTTGCTGGTGAGTCACCCAGAGCACTGGGAGGTTTCATGTGGGGAGAGTGTGGGGGAACTGTGAGAAGGGCGAGGCCCCTAGGAGGAGGATCATTGTCTGAAGATGTCCGCTCCTTGCTCTTCAGCAGTCCACTGAGTCACCAGGTAGAAACAGGTAACTTCTTGTGCCCAGGCCCTTACCTATATTGTGTGTGATAGGTAGGGAGATCGTGAAAGTCCACATGGGCCTCGTGCTCCAGGGGTTCACATCCCAGGCTATCACAGAGACACACAGCAGAAGTGGCACTACAAACTGAGCACATCAAAGTACCCAGCACAGTGTGTCTCTGCATCTGTCTTGTCCTCAGAAAGGGCAGGAAGGGCTACGGATACTTAGACAACCACTGCTGTCCTCCACAGGCCTCTCTGCTATTAAGGCAGGTCTGAGAGGGTCTGAGACATCCTCACCCTTGTCCCCCAAGGGGCCCATGGGCCAGCTGTTCCAGAAGTTAGAAATACCAGAACTTGTTAGCCTTGGAGGGGCAGAGCCAGTGAGAAACAATGCTGGCATAGATTCCTGTGTGTAGGTTTGCTTTCAAGGGTGAGCAGCAGTCAGGGAGGGTTCCTTGGAGGAGGTGCTGGCTCCAGCTTCCTTTGTTCTCTTCCTCTGCTTTTTTAATAAACTTTATTGTTTGAAGAGGTTTAAGCTTCACAGCAAAATGGAGCAGATTACTGAGCATAATGTCACTCCTCCCTCTCTCCACCCAGTCCCCTCCACTGTGGACATCCAGCTCTCAGCAGCACCAACCAGTCCTTATTTCCCCAGAGCTGGACCTTCCCTCTGGGCTCTTGGTCCTGGATGCTCTCTGGATGTTTAGACAAAGGCACCGTGAAGGCTTGGTAAGAAAGCATCACTGGCCTAGCTGTCTAGCTCGTCCACTGTTCCTTTGTCCCCACTCTTCTCCTTGCCTAGATGTCACGGAGCTGGCATCAGGCAGCAGCCCGGTGGCCAGCTTTCTCCTAGCCATCTGCAGCTAGATTTCCTCCTCATGGCCCCATTGTTCTTTCTCCTCTAGTGCCGAGTAACATTTCATCATCATATAACCCTGCAGCTTCTTCACCCAGACACAGCTCGAGGCTGTGGTTCTCAAGAGCAGCTGCCCTTAAGTTGGATGGCTGAGGCTGGACAGGGGCCTCAGTGAGCCTGGTCCATGAGGTGCAGTGATCCCATAGTCCTCTCTGGGCACCTCCTCAGTAGACTCTGGGCTGTGGAGCTGACTCAGTGCAACATGGCACACAGTGGTCTGCTAGAGCTGGTGTTCTGTAGTTCCTCTAGGGTTCTGGCACCCCTCCATGTGTGCTGGTGACATACCTGAGAGCTCATTTAATCCACAGGACAACCCCAGAAAGAGCATGCTGTTCTCACCACAGACCAGAAAGCCAAGGCCATGAGAGGTCAAAAGGCATGCCCAGAGCCACTACAGGACACCTTCTGGCTCCAAGTGTCCCCAAACCCTGTTGCTCCACCCTCAATGTTCAAAACCTGACAAGTGTGTCTGGAACATTTCCTGTGACTCCAAAGAAGAAGAGACACTAAGAACATCTTACACACCCAGGCTGTGGGCTGGGGGCGGTGCATGGCACCCACCCCTGCTTCTGCTGTGAAGCGCCTTCAGCCCCAAGTCCCCACCATCATCCTTACAAAGCCCAGGGCTGGTGGGAGGGGAACGCCTTGTTCTGTGTAGCAAGAGACAATAGAGGAAAATCTTCAGCAGTGCAGAACTTAAGATTTGAGGAGGAACTGAAAATTGCCCAAATCTGAAGCTTTCCAAACTTCCAACGCCCTCGAGGTTCATCAGCAGCTTCCGTTACCACTTAAGCCCATGGAGCCATTGGGAAGAGGGTGAGGGCTTCTCCTGCTGGCAGGAGCCTTGTGGACAGTTGAGATGTTATGTTACCTCTGCCGATCTTTTGAGTTCTTTGTGTAGTCTTCATATATGCTGTCGGATGTATATCTGGCAGAGATTTTTCTCCCACTGAGTATTCTGTCTCCACTATGTTAAATGTTTCTTTGCTGAGCACAAGCTTTTAAAGTTCCTGCAATCCTCTTGTCAGTTCTTGCTGTTATTCCCGAGGCATTTGGAGTCCTTTTCAGAAAGTCTTTCTCAGTGCCAAAAATCTTAAAATATTTCCCTTTTGTTTTCCTGTAGCAGCTTCAAAGTTCGAGGTCTTATGGTAAGGTTACCTGTCCATTTGAAATTGATTTTTGCACAGGGTGAGAGGCGGGTTTCCAGTTTCATCCTTTCCGTGCGGATATCCAGTTTCCCAGCACTTATGTTGAAGAACCTGGCTTTTCTTCAGCATGTGCTTTTGGCCCCTTCCTCAAGAATCAGGTGGCTGGGACTGGAGAGATGGCTCAGTGGTTAAGAGCACTGGCTTCTCTTCCAAAGGACCTGGGTTCAAATTCAAGCACCCTTATGGCAGTTCACAGCTGTCTATACTTGCCAGGCATAGTGGTGCAAGTCTTTAATCCCAGGCAGAGGCAGGCAGATCTCTGTGAGTTCAAGGCCAGCCTGGTCTACAAAGCAAGTCCAGGAAAGCCAGGACTACACAAAGAAACCCTGTCTCAAAAAACTAAAAAAACAAAACAAAACAAAAAAAGAATTAGGTGGCTAGATCTTTGTGTGTCTGTTTAGGTCCGTCGGTTGGGTGGCTTGTTTGTGTTTGTGACAGTGCCATGCTGTTTCTATTACTGTGGTTCTGTAGTATAGCTTGAATGTAGCTTTTGTGATACTGTCAGCATTGCTCCTGGGCCTTAGTTCCTCCATCTTTGAGTAGGTAGGTTTCCCATTTCATGCTCTGCTTCCCTATTGAGGCCCAGAGTCTGTGTAGCAAAGAGACCAAAGTGTTGTTTGCCTCTAGAGTATTAGAAACCTTCACACCTAGGCATAGCAGAACCTCAATTTCACCAAGCTCCAGGTCTCCCAGGGCAGATGACAGCCAAGGAGCATGTTCTACTTGGGGACATGGGGATGTAGAGCCTGCTTCCATTTCCTTGGAAAATTCTGGGACCTAGCACAGAAGGCTACTGAAAAAAAAAAAAAAAAAAAAAGATCCACACAATCTGGACCTCAGCCTTGGAAACAGAAGGGACCCTGGGAGCCTGGCAGATCAAATGTCTGTACATCGTGCAAGGAGACACTCATCCCAGACAGGAGACAGGACTTGATCACAGTGGGAACATCACTAGCACCTGGTACCCAAGGCCTGGGCCTCTTCTGGGCCCAGCATATTGGCTTGTGCCCTGTCGGTTCCCATGGTGGCAACCAGCGTCTTAACTTTGATTGGCATCCCCATTGCAAGTTATTTTCTAATGAAACACAGTTTTTTGCAGGCGTGTAGAGGCTCCTATACTGGGGTTTCAGTGGGAAAACATCTGTTTTGAATTTGTTTTTCTCCAACAATCTGACAGACCTTTTATCTAATACCGAGCTCTGGTGCCCCTCAGTGGCCGTATTGCAAACAGCAACAGGTAAAGCTGAAGTTTTGGAGCAGAGAACTCAGGTTAAGTTCCTCTCTGGCTTAGGGCTTCATGTTCTCTGGGAATGTTATTAGGACACGGGTGCATCTCAGCAGACCTGGGCAAGTCGGAAATTCTGCAATTGTAACAAGCATCCAGCCAGCCAGGGTTATGTAGGTGCTGGTCACAGAGTCCAGCAGAGCCAGGAGGAAGGCTGCTAGGATTTACATCCTGCACTCAGGTGCAGGCAGGAGACACCTCCATCTCTTCACCTCCTGTCAGAGGCAGGGTACTGCTGGAACTCCCCTAGGACATATGCTGGGGAGAGCTAACTCCAAGCTGGAGCTCCCTCATCCACAGCATCTCATAGCAGGCTCTTTGGGGAGAAGAGCCTGGGCTGAGGATACCACAGCCCTGAGTTACAGTGCACAGAGAACTTAGGGGGTTTGAGGGGTCCCCGTTTAAAATAACACAGGTCACTTGTTCAGAGGGCAAGAGACTGCGGGCAAGGGCATGGAACAGGGCACTCTTTAAAGCTGATTATTTATAGACTGTGATGGGGCAATATGGGGGATGAGTGACAGCATGTCTTATTAAGTGTTCTGTTGCTGTGGAGAGACACCATGACCATGGCAACTCTGATAAAGGAAAACATTTAATTGGGACTGGCTTACTAAATCAGAGGTTTAGTCCATTATCGTCATGGTGGGAAGCATTGTGACATGCAGGCAGACACGGTGCTGGAGAAGGAGCCGAGAGTTCTACATCTGGATGGGCAGGCAGCAGGAAGAGAGAGTGACGTGGGCCTGGCTTGATCTTCTGAAACCTCAAAGCCCACCCCCAGTGACACACTTTCTCCAGCAAGGCCACACCCACTCCATCAAGGCCACACCTCCTAATAGTGCTACTTCCTATAGGCCTATGGGTGCTGCTTTCATTCAAACCACCACATAGCATAAACATGTAAACTGTCCTTGTTTCCTTCCTGTTGCTCTGATTAACAATATGACTAAAAGCGACCCTGGAAGGAAAGGGTTTAGTTCATCCTAACCCATCCAGGGCATAATCCACCCCTGAGGCAAGTCAGGGCAGGATCTCAAGCAGGAACCTGGAGGCAGGAACTGAAGCAGAGAAGAGGAAGAAATGCTGCTTACAGCCTTACTCCCCTGGATGTTCTCCACTTGGATTTTTTAACTCAGCCTAGGACCACCTGCCCAGGGGTGACATCACCCGCAGTGGGCTAGGCTCTGTGCATCAATCACTAATCATGAAAATTTCCTAGAGACTTACCTGCATGCAATCTATGAAGGTGTTTTCTCAGTTGAGTTCCCTCCTCCCAGATGATCCTAGCTTGTATCAAGTTCATCAAAACAAAACAAAACAAAAAACTAGCCAGCACAAACTGAAAGAACAGCATCCTGAGAAATCATAATTTATGTACCAAATGGCTTTTTTCCTTTTTCATTTTCATCTGTATTTGGGTGCACTTGTGTGTGCGTACATGTTGAGGTATCAAGCTTGATGTTGGAAATCATCTTCTATCACTCTTCCAAGCGATATTCATTCAGACAGGCACTCTTAATCAAATCCAGAGCTCTCCAATATGGCTAATCTTGCTAGACAGCTTGCTCTGGGGATCCCCTGTGTCCACTTTCCAAGACTAGAATAGAACTACAGACTGGCTGCTGCACTCACCAGCATTTTTGTGGGTTCCGAGGATCCCTACTCTAATCCTCATGCCTGTGTGGCAAGCATGTAACCTCTGAGCCCTCAGCCAGCCCCAACATTTTATCCATGTGACATTCTGAGTGTCAGGTTTTTCCAGATCACCTTTCAGCAAGCTCACTTACAAGGCTGTTGGTCTTGGCCACCTGGTGGGATCTGGACCCAATGGAGTGACACACTTCTGGGCATGTATGTGAAGCTGTTCTAAGAGAAGACCAACTAAGTGGGGGACCCACCCTCCAAGATATGAAGAGGTCCAGGAGGAAGCAAAGTGGTGTGAGGTCACCTGCCTGGCCTCCCTTCTTGCTATAGAGTGTGTCTACCCTGCCACCATCACTACAGGGTAGTGGCAGTTGCTGATGGCAGACCCTTTGCTTTCAGACATGGACTGGACACCAGTAGCTCTCCAGGGATGTCCCAGGTGTCCAGGGACCATGATGGGTACAAGCTCCTGGACTGAGTAGTTACTGGGTTTTCAGCCTCTTCGGCCTGCAGACAGACATGGGTGGGTGGCTCAGACTGCACTGTGTAAACCAATCCAATGAATTTCCTTTTATGTCACATGAGTCCATCCATCCTGGCCACCTAGAGAGCCCTGGCCAATGCAGAGGTTGCAGTCTTAATATTGTCAACTTCACAGGGTAGTCGGTCACCTCTGAAGCAAACATGGGCATTCTCTGAAGAAGTTCCTAGGTCCGGCTAATTGAGGAGGAAGGACCCACTGCAATTATGGGTGGCATTGTCCCACGTGCTGAGATTATGAACTGAAGGGACAGACCGAGCTGAGTTCATCTCTCTCTGCTTCCTGACTGCAGATGTGAAGTGACCAGCCGCCCCCATCTCCTGCCGCCTTCCCCACCATGAAGGACTGCACCCTTGAACTGTGAGGCAGAATCGACCCTACCTGACCCTTCAAGTCACTTTCCTCAGGTATTTTATGAGACAAGTTACTAATACAGAGATCTTCTAAGCTTTCTCTTCTCCCATTATTAATTTTTAATTGAAAATGGTGTTCATTGCTCCTGACAGATGCAAGATCACAAATCATTTTCGAGGGACGGGAAGGTGGCTCAGTGCTTTAAAGCGCTTGCCATACAAGTATAAGGACCACAATTCTGATCCTCAGACCCCTTGTAAATATCATATGCATGTGGTGGGTAACCTGTAACTCCAGCTTTAGAAAATGGAGACGGATGATCTCCAGGGCAAGCTGGCTAGTGAGACTAACCATATGGATGAGCTCTGAGTTTGATTGAGAGACCTTGCCTCAATGAATAAGGTGGAAGTGATGTGGAGAATATTTTCCATTGTCAACCTCAGGTTTCCACATGCATGTGCATACATAGGTACATACACCTATAGACATGCAAAACATCTATACATTCAACACAAACACACACATTTACATACATAAATATACCTCATACGATTTTAAATCTGAGTTTCACAGGAGATAAATCATGTTCTGTTTGTCTTTCTGATTCTGGCTGGTTCTACTTATATCATAATTTTCAATTCCATCCATTTTTACATAAATACTGTCTTTCCATTTTTCTTTACATGTTCATAAAGTTCCACCGGGCATGTAAACCTGGTGTTCTTTATCCATCCCTCCCTCCATTGGTCATCTAGGTGACTGCATTTCCTGGCTATCATGAGAAGTGTCATAGGTGTTTGAGGATCTGTGATGGGACCCAGCATCCTGCATGTGGATTCCTGAGAGGGCTCTAGTTAGGTCGTGTGGTAGCTCTGTGTTTCAGCTTTTGGAGAAACTTTATGTTGATTTCCTTGGTTGCTTTGCTCTGACTCTGTGCATACTTGTAAACCTCTGTCAAGTTCACTGTCTGTACCTTTAGTTCTGGCCTTGGCTTTGGCTAGAATTCACACACAGCCAGCTATGGGGCAAGCTTCCATGACAGAGAGCCAATGGCCTCCCATGTTCTTAGGATGGCCTGAGAATTAGCCCCACAGGAGCTTCCCATCTCTGATGCCCCACTGTCACAAAGCACAAATTCACAGACAAAGGAGAAAGGTTCAAGATGGTGACAGTGGAACATCTGACCCAGGTCCTTGTTGAAGAATAGATAGCTAGAGTCTCATAGTTAAATTTTGAGTTGTTTAGGAATCAAGAGGGTGTTCTGGATCTAAGAAGATGTTTTTAAAATTGTGAGGCAAGTTAGTATGAATGTTGAGTTAGATATAGAACTTTAAACTCATGGAGATGGTTAGATAGTAGAATGTTAAAGTCAGGTGCCAAATACATATGGACTGGACATTGGGAATGTATGCTAAGCCATATAACTCTCATAATTGTGGCCTATTTATTTCTGTTGTTTTGTATTGTATTTATTGTTATAAAGAGAAAGAACCACTGGTTGGACTGAAAGGGGGAGCTGTTGGGGGGAAAAGATATACCTTAAACTTAAAAAAAAAATGGCCCTGTGTTCTGAGAGGTTGTGGTATGCCATTCTCAGTCCAAGGCTCTCAAGGCATAAGGTCTCACACAGACCTGTAGCAGGCAGAGCTTCATGACCCCCTCAGGCTGCTGCCAGTCTGCTGCAATAGAGAGAGGACAACGCTCAGCCTAGAGTGGTTCCAAATGAGGTATTCAGACAAAGAGCTCAGGGAGAAATGCCTGAGATTTTAATTTTTAGTGTTTTTTTTTTTTTAATCCTATTTTGGCAGGGTCTCTGGTTGAGGTTGGCATTAAACTTATTATGTAGCAGAGGGTGACCTTGAACTTCTGATCCTCCTGCTCCCTCTGGTCAGATGCCAGGATTCCAGGTGTGCACCACCACATCTGGCTTATGCCATGTTGAATACCAAATATCACACAAGGCTTTACCTATGGTAGGAGAGCACTCTTACCAGCTAAGTGGTTCATCTCTGAGCCTCTGCCTGCAGTTGTGAGAGTGTAGCTCATGGCCAGCGAGGAAGTCCTGCAAGCCGTCTACTAAGTGGGTCCCAGCTGGTTTAACACATGAGATGAAAAAGAAGACAAAACGTTTGAGTCACCCCTAAAGGAGGATTAACGCTGTCTCACAAGGGCTCAGTCGTGATTGGTCTGTGTCCAGGATCACATGACATGACATGTGCGTCTCTTACTGGGCCCATGGTACAAGAAGTCTGAGTCACACCACATCACAATTCAGCTCATTAGGGAACATACTGATCACCACTGAAGTGGGGTTTGCATCTGCCTGGTCGTTTCCTGCTCACACAGTGCACCCCTGTGTCCAAGGCCATTCTGGTTCTATTCTGTGCCTGTCACCCTGTCATTTGGTTTCCTGTGGGAACTTTAAATGCATGCAGGGAAGCATGTCCCACTGAAACTTGACCATGAGGAATCTGACCAGGTGGCTGATCAGTCAAGACTGTATGTCAGTGCAGAGGTGTGGACTGCAGCCCACATCCTTGTCACCCCCTCTGTGTCCCTGGTATCCTCAATGTTATCTGGTGGTCCTGGCTTGACCCAGCCCTGATTCAACCCAAAAGAGAAGACAAGCTTGGGGGTCTTGGGTAGGCCAGATTCCTGGGTGGAATGTGTGGATGCCTCATGTCAAGGGGTTTGTTGCCCAGACAAGACATCCAAACCCAAACCCCAAGGTACACTGTGAATGGGATGACTTTGGCAGTCTCAGCCATGAGGATCCCAGGAGATCGTTAGTGTTGGATACTTGGTATTGATGGTGCTGACGTGTGAATGGCTTGGGTTTTATCACACATGAGGCTTTCACACACAGGGCACACACATGTAGAGACAACATTTTATACCAGAAACATGAGATATTTCATGCCAATAAAAGAGAAGCCAGCGGACATATACTCCCTGGAAGATGCTGGCTACCGATTACATTCTTAGCACTGGGGAGTCTGGTGAGATTTTGTCCTGAAATTCACATGGGGATAGGGTTGGTTCCTGGCTGCTGGTGCGAGCTCTCCACTCAGAGAGGCACAACCATCCTTTGCCAGGTGATCCCTAATGAGGTTTGCTTAAGGGAAGGAAATACTTGTCTAACTTGTTCATGCAGCCTGTGAGGAAAGGCTAGCACTCTAGAAGGGCTTCCCAGATTCACACACATGTTCCAGTCCCACCCAGCCTGCCAAATCTGTTTCCATCTCCCTATAATAGGCATGAAGCCACCTGCTCTCAGGCCTAATGCCCCAGGCCCAACCCCTTTTCTCTTCCTGACAGATGACTGAGAGGACAAAGAAAAGCTGTGGCTGGTAATGTGGCCATCCCTGGGCTATAGGACTCTAGAAAACATACCATCAAATACAGGCTTATATAAACCCTGGGAATAAGGAAAAGCTATGCAGGCTTTAAATGGGAGCCAGGGGCCCCTCCAGCAGGGACCTGCTTCGGCCTCCCTTTTGTGACCCAAGATACAGAGGACAAGGAGCAAAGTCACACACAGGACACAGGTGTCCTAGTTAGGGGTTTCTACTTTCACAATGAAACACCATGACCAAAAACAAGTTGGGGAGGAAAGGGGTTATTGGCTTACACTTCCACATCACTGTTCAACATTGAAGGGAGTCAGGACAGAACTCAAGCAGGGCAGGAACCTGGAGGCAGCGGCTGATGCGGAGGCCGTGGAGGGTGCTGCTTACTAGCTCGATCCCCATGGCTTGCTCTGCCTGCTTTCTTATAGAACCCAGGACCACCAGCCTAGGAGTGGCCCCACCACTGTGCGCTGGGCCCTCTCACATCAGTCAGTAATTAAGAAAATGCCCTACAGCTGGATCTCATGGAAACATGCTCTCAATTGAGGTTCCCCCCTTTCATATGACTTTAGTTTGTGTCAGGCTGACATAAAAATGCCCAGTGTAACAAGGAAGGTAAACCTATGCAAACCTGGATCCCCAGCCCTCCTCCCATTTAGTTATCCAAGCCTCAGACTTAACCGTAGTTTTCAGAACCATCTAGCCTGTACCTGCTTCCTGTAGCCTCAGGATCACAGGCTGAAATGAAAACAGATTGGGTTGTGACCAGGCTATTAGCATTAGCTCTGGTTGTGATGTTCCCTTTGGGTCGGCCTAACATCCTTGATGCTACCTGCTGTAGGTACATGGGGCACAGGTGGATTCCCCCTTGAGGCTTCTTTTGTCTTTGGTCCAGCCTCCTTTTTTTTTTAATTGAAAAATTTTTATTATGTGAATTTCACATCATGCACCCTGTTCCCTCTCATCTTCTACCTCCCCTCAGACCCACCTTCCACCCTTGCAATCTGTCCCAGTATAAAAAATAAAATCTCACTGTGGAAGCTTCAGTGTGTCTCAGTGTGTCCCACAATATTCCCTTTTGTCCACACATTTTGCTTGCAAATGTTCGTTAAAATGACTCCTTGGTCTGGTAAGAGGCCTCTGGTTTCTGCTACTTTGTCAATACTGGAACCTCACTAGAACTCCTCTCAGCTATGCTGTAACTGTCCTGTGTCATGGAGATCCTGCAGTCCTGGGTTGTGGAACTGGCCTTTTTTTGCACTCCAGCAGTTCATCCATGGGGTAGATGTTGGGGTGGGCCAACTCAAAGCCCTGGTTCTGGACCTGCAACCCCCACGTGCAGGGCCAGTTCTACTATGGAAATATGCAGGGCCTGCTCTCCTGAGTGCTGCAGCATGTGAGGAGCAGGGACAGCTTTCCTGCTCTTGTGACCCCCATCTGGGCAGATCTCCTGTTGGTCAATGGTGGTGAGGGCAAAAGGGAGGGGAGGGGATCTCTCCCTAGCCAACACCTCCACATAGCGTACCGAAGGCAGGGCTGGCTCACTCACAACCCTCACATCCAGGACCAGCTGTAGTGTGTTACCCATGCAAGGTGCAGGGCCTGCTCGTCTGAGTGCTGCAGTGTGTGAGGGGCAGAGACAGGTCTCATGTTCTTGTGACCCCATCTGAGCCAGATCTCACCCCAGGGCTGAATCTCCATAACCCCAAGATCCAGAGCCAGGCAGAGTTCTTCTAGTTTTTGGCTTGTTTTCGATCCTGGGAGCCCAACTGATGCTTGCCTGGTACTGGTCTGGTAGTCATCACAGGCTACCCCATGGTGCCAAAGTGGTGTTGGTATTCAGCTTGCTTTTTTTCCAGGAATGTTAGGCTACTATTCATTCAGCTGTTCATAGGTCAGAACACTGAATGTAGACATAGCCTCTCTCCTCTCTGCCACCTACTGATGCACATGTGACATAGCAGCCTCATCTGCAATGCCTCTAGGGGCAGGTCCTTTCTTTACTTTTTCTAAAAAACATATCTACAGGGCTGGAGAGATGGCTCAGAGGTTAAGAACACTGGCTGTTCTTCTAAAGGTCCTGAGTTCAATTCCCAGCAACCACATGGTGGCTCACGACCATCTATAATGAGATCTGGTGCCCTCTTCTGGAGTATAGACATATATGCAGGCAGAACACTGTATACATAATAAATAAATAAATCTTAAAAAAAAAAGAAATCTACAGAGGAAGGCCTCAAGATTATCAGTAATGGCAGAGTATCAGGTCCTTTCCATGTGCCTCAGAGATGCCTCTGACCTTCCAGTCACTCTGCAGTGCAGAAATGACTGAGTCCTGAAGGGTGACCAAGGAACAGAGAGATGAAGTGGCCACTCAGCATCATTCAGTGGGCATGGGATCCACTGGGCACAGTCAGGAAGCAGTGCCCAGGGTTACCTCACTAAGTTTACAGTGGACAGGCCCCACCTCAGCACAGTAAAAGTGGATGGCCTGTTTCCCAGGTAACTATTATCAGACCCATGGTTCTGTTTCCCTGCTTGTAGAAAGAAGACCATAGGTATCCCTACCTTGTGGGTTGTAGGGAGGATCCAGGATGTTAATACTTAGGAACTCTGGAGAGCAGAGGCTGCTGTGGTACAAGGTTCTCCCCACAGAAGCCAGCCAGGAATAAAAGTCCTAGGTTTCAGCCTCTCTGGCATCAATCTCATTTCTAGGTCCATCAGCCATGTGACTGAACCTTCACTGTTGTTGTGACTTTGTGCAATATGCGGAGGACACAGGGCTGGGCAAGGCACAGCCCTGGCTAGGGAGGGTTGCACATGTCTGTGGTTCCACCATTTGGGGGACTGAGGTAAGGAGACAATCATGAGTTTGAAGCCACGATGGCCTGCCTGGTGAGTTCAAAACAAGCCTAAGCTGTAGAATGAGGTTCTGTCAATTTTTTTTACTCCTTTCTCAGAAAGACACAGATTTTTGTTGGGCCCAGAGTTCTAGTAGAGGAGGCTTACTCTCTACTAGAGTATAGAGATAATGGCTTTGGCTCATTCCAGGGGCCAGATGCTGCCTTCCCAGGGAAGAAGAAATGAAGCAAGTGAGGGGCCTAGCAGGCTAGTTACAAGGTGCCTTCATGCCAGGACATACGTGCTAAGGACCAAAGGACTGAGATGATCAGGCCACACATGGGTCAGGATGGCAACAGAGGATTCAGCAGCAGGCAGACAGAGCTCAGGTCAACCAAAGGCAAAGAGCCAGGGTAGGGCCCATGTATGCTGATGATCTAATGCTGCATGGGTATACAGTGAATACAGTTTCATTACTCCTGTGCAGCTTTATGTAGCGGTGGGAGAGAGGGGCATTCAGCACCTCGGAGAGCTCAGCCCTGATCTGTTGTCTTAGAACCAGGCATTCCTATGGTTCAAGATCACCAGTATCCCCCCCCCACACACACACACACAACCCCTCACTACATTCCTGAGTCTGAGTGTCGTTTCCCACCAGTGGTAAATATAAATATCACTCCATTCCACCAAAAGATGTCGTGACTTGGTCCCTGAGTGGCACAGTGCCCAAAACACACTCATAGCTTTCAGGAGCCAGTGTTTCTGATGGAGACTTCACATTCGAACCTGGGTTGGATCACCTCTTCCCTGGGTCATACAGCCACCTCTTTTCCTCCACAGTTACTCCATAGTCAGTGCTCTGTGTCATTTGAGAGAATATTCTATACATTCTACTGTCACCCTCCATATTCCAATAGTCTAAATTAAAAAAAAATCAAATTGGAGAAGACTTTCCCTTGAGTCATTCTCAGCCCTTTGTGCCAGCTTCCCATTAAGATAAAAATACTTCCTGAGTGTTCCCTTAGCTGGCCCAGACACCATGGTTACTAGGACAAAGAGACTCGAGTGGGCTGTGGGGTATTTTTCTTGGCCTTTTGTTCTTGTTGAATTTTTCAGGGAAGATTTATACCAGACTGCCTCTGCCCTACATGGAGCCAGCCCTACAGTGAGCTCATCAGCTCATCCATAGGCAAAGGGCGTTTCCCCGCGGACAGCACAGCACCCGCCAGAGTGCGCCAGCAGAAAAGGAGGAGAGAGTGCAGATCAAAGGGCAAAGATGTTTAAAGGCTGCAGCCAGTGATGCATCAGGAAGAGCAGAGGTGAGCAAATTCAAGGAGTCAGAAAATACACCTGATTGGATTCTCCCCAATGCACACATTAGCCTCAGAGTGCAGCAGACAGAGCATTTTAAATATTTAGTTCTGTAAATTGGCTTTTGTTTCACAAACGCAAAGTAAGCTGGGCTGGAATGGTGGTCGGCTCAGCCCCAGCCCTGCCACACAGGACTTGTCAGCATGTTACTTCTGCAGCTCCTACTGAAAAAGGCCTGAATGAGATGGGGCCACGTGTGCTTAGGCGTGTGAAGGGCTTGCCACAGAGCAGGAGTGTTGGGGATGTCCTCCTTCCCTGCTATCCTCATGCTTGGAAAAAGAAAAAAACCAAACTCAGGTTGAAGCCAACAGACAGGCTTCTATGAGGAGCTTGGGCCAGTCTTCAAATGAGAGATGTTTTAATTCAGCATCCCATGTCACTCACTGGAGAGCTGGACTCCGGCTCAGACCATGAGGATAGTTACAGCTAGGGAATGGCTGTGACCTCTGAGACTTTACAAATTACTTGGAAGGTCAGGACCTGGCCCCTGCCATGTGGACAATGGTTTTTCAAGGACATTCAGTGTTTTGCCTATGTGATCTTCAAGGATGCTTTCTATAGAACCACAGCCAAACTCAGCAGTCACGATAGGCTGCTAAACCTGGGCCACACCTTCAGACGTCACAGTCCCAGCTGCCGACAGGCTCCAAGTTTGCCACTGTGCTTTAGAGTGAATTCTGTTTCTCCAAATCTAACATTGAAGCCTTGACCTCCATCATCTGGAGATGGGATGTTCAGAAGATAGTTAAGGTGAGGGATGGGGCCCTAATTCCATACGTAAGACTGTGTCCTTGTAAGAACACCCCTTCCCTGTCATGTGCAGACACACAGAGACAGGGCTCTCCACCATCTAAGAAGAGAGATCCTGTTAGAAACAGGCTGGGCTTCTATTGTGATCTTGGGCCTAGGTGTCTGTGGGCTGAGAAGCCCAATCTGGCTTTTGTCTTCTCTGTTCCAGGAGTTACTGAGTCCTGAATTTTAGGTGGTCATGTAATCAGTCATTAGGACAAATACACTTTTCAGCATCTATTGTGTAGGTAAGTGTGGCATATTAGTAAGTTCTGGCCAATGAAACTTAACTGAAGTATAGTGTTCACCTTCTAGAACATATTTATTCCATGAGGACATGGAATTTTTTTTTTTGTAATCCTTATCTCTTTCCTGGGATGGAAAGAAGATATGAATGGTGGGTCATGGGCAGCATGGTAAGTCTGTCAGAGTAGTGAGTTAGAAGGGGTATGGGTCCATACTGATTGTAATGTTTTCATATGTCCTCAATAGTTTATGCTGCTGTAATAAAACCAAAAACAACTTGTAGAGGCAAGGGTTTATTTTATCCTACAGGTTATAACACATCATGGAGAGAAGCCAAGACAGGAACTCAAGGCAGGAGCTTGAAGCAGAAAACCACTGGTTTGCTCTCTGGCTCACATTCAGCTACCTTTTTTATACAACCCAAGCCCACCTGCCCAAGGATGGCACAGGAGTGTGGGCCTTCCTACATTAATTAGCAACTAGGAAAATGCCTCACAGACATGCCCATAGGTCAGTTCTATGGAGGCGATTCCTCAGCTGAGATTCCCTCTCCCCAAGTGACTCTAGGTTGGGGTCAAGGTGACAGCTGAAGATATGATGACACCCCACAAAGGAGGCAGCCTTGAACTGTGGCCTCATTTTTACTTATGGGAGAGAAGGAGGTGGTAGGTGGCACTTGCATAGCTCGGGTCAGTTGGTGCGCATATGACCATGGCTTGTCTCTCCAGCCACACACATGAGCTACAATGCAGGTGGAAACACTAAGATGTGGGGAGGCACAGGTGGTCCAGAACCACACAGGTGGAAAGAGCACAGGTGAGGTATTGAATTCAGGTCCCCAGGCAGTCAGCCCAGGTCCTGCCCATCACACCCTATGCCACAAGTAAGGGGCCCTTTGTACTAAGAAATTCTCAAAGGTGACTTCATCATAACCATGCCTTTAATGAGCCACAAAGAATGCAGAAGCCAGTTCTCTGCCAATCGTTCTGAGAGAACCAAAAAACAGAAAAGAACAGGATCAGAGTTTTGGAAAGAGCAAAGGCATAAATAGCCATGATTAAACCTAGAGCTCTGGTCCTTGCCTGGCCTTCTCTCCCCTTTCTGTCCCCACACAACTAAGTGTATGCAAAGCCCAGGAGTCCGTTGCTGAAACTATGCTTTGTGTTTTTATGGAATCCTTGGTTTAGGTTGTAACTCATTGATTATGACCTTGAAGTTAAGATCAAGGGGATCTTTGGAAAGGCAGAGCCAGCCTCACTGTGGTTCAGCAGCATGTAATAATATCCTTGGAAGCTGGGCTTCTCCTTGGCCCTTTCCAAAGATCCGGAGTGAGTCTGCCCTGTAGCTGGACTTTGCCACTTTGTGGGTTCCTTTTTCTTGCATCCTTCTTCACCTCTTTACTTTTTCCCTTTTCAATCTTCTAACACTAGATAGGAGCCAAAAAAGATAGAGGGGGAAGGGGGCATCATTATCGTTAGACTACTTCCTGATGATTACAGACATTAAGTTCCTTGGAGGCAAGTTTGACCTTCGCTGTCAGGACATCTAATTACTTCTACTCATTTCTTTGCGAATGACTACTTGACAAATGGCAATCAACAACAACCAACCACACCAGCCACCCATCTATCAGGGCCCTAGCATTTATATGTCCTCTGAAAAGTCCCCAGAATTCCAAACATCACAAATTCGCAGAAACTGTCTGAAGGTGGCAAAACAACACCCCTGCCAGAGCACAGGGCAAATCATAGTCACCTGCTGTGAAGCAACCCCATATCCCCACATCTGGGATTAAAAGGAAAACATTCCCATAACCTTTCTGTGTGTGCACGCGCGTGTGTGTGCGTTCTTTTTTTAAAAAGAAACCAAAATTACAAAATTCTCACTACACTGCCCCTACAAGCATTTTCTTGAACACTGGCACTCTAGGCATGCTGCCCTGAGCTGCTTTTTTGGCTGCCAGTGTGTCTCAGGGGCTTCTGTGCCAGTGTACCCCAAGCATATCTGCAGGAAGTATGTATGTACTATTGTTCTGCCCTGTTCTTGAGACCCCAGGAGCCAACTCCGCTGTAAATACATGAGGGTTGTTTATTCAAGCTCAGAGATTGGACTCAATACTTACTGGCATAGCAATTTGAGTTGAGAGCCCCAAATTCCAAAAATACAGGGTTTATATAGGGGCTTAGACAAATAAACAGGTTTTCTATCATGATTGGATGACATTTGGGTAACTAGTCATATCCATTTCTGATTGGCTCGTTGTTACTGACTAACCAGCTGAGGTCAGCTTGACCACCAGAAAGTTTGTTTAGACTTTCTGGGTGTTTTCTCAGAGTGAGCTGTCCGGTGATGATGAGGGAACATCCCTGGAATGCAAGGTTAGGGACAGTTTTGTTGTTGTTCTGGAACTGGAGGTCAGCTCTGAGTCAAACTTAATATGAAATGGAATCTTTTTTCAAGATGGATTTATTTACTCAGGCTCCACACTATGATAGCTGTGCTCATAGGCCACAGAGCATTCACAGCCCAATGGAGACCCAAAAGGCAATCATGGTCTCCACAATATTGCATGTGTGTGGAGAACTTCCTGGGAATTAGGTTGCTGAGTCAGAGGTTGGGTCTGTGATATGGGTGATAAAGATCAATCTCCATCCTCAGTTTGACTTCATTTAGAATCACCATAGAAACATATATGTGCCTATTTGTTTTTCAGGGAGGTTACTTCCTGGTTGTGTAAATTGAGGTAGGAAGACCTACCCTAAATGTAGGCAGTATCATGTCATGAGCTGGGGTCCCAGACTTAAGAAAAAGGACAAATTGAGCCGAGCAGCAATAGTCATCTTTCTCTGCTTCCTGACTATGGATGCAATGTGACCATTTGTTTCAGGCCTCTGCTACCAGGATTTCCCCACCATAACGAACCATGCCCTGGAACTCGGAGATAAAATAAACTCTTTCTCTTGTAAGTTGCTTTCGCTCTGTATTTTGTCACTGCAATGAGAAAAGAAGCTTACGCAGATGGATTGGTGGAATGTTCCCCTCTCCAGGGCTGCCCCCAGCAGGGTAGGATCCTCTTCCACAAACATTCTCTGCTTCTGGGCTGGTAGGTATGCTTGGCCCTCTGAAGCTCCCACCAGTTTTGACATGAAGCCCAGGCATCCCAGCCTGGCATCCATGGCTTTAGGATGCCCAGCCATACATCTTCAGCTTGAAGTTCATCCAACCTGTGAAATTAGCTCTGAAAGGCAGAGGGGGAAAAAAACCAAACTAAATAAAAAACAAAACAAACCGAAACAAAGCAAAACAACCCCCAATATGACCAGACCCTCCAGACAGCCTGTCCTATGTGATCTTAACTGCCAGTCCTTTACTATGGTAATGTAAACATAAGCCTTGGACGCACCAGTTCACAGGTGTGGGCAGGGACAAATACTACCCCCTACCCCACATCTCCCCAGGCACATCACTGACAAATAGAAATCCTCTCCTTACTCACCACACCCTGAACTTTTACCCTAAGAGAACCTGACTGTATCTCCGACAGTTTGACCCTTTCCTAAGGGTCTAAGCTTGGTGAGCACCAGGGAAGAACACAGGTGGCTGTCTGCCCTTGGCCTGACCAGGTGCCAGCTTGTTTACAATGAGACAATAGCAGTGAGCATAGCGATGTGACCTGAAGAAGGGAGAATATAGTAAATGATTGCTCCACCTAATACTCTTGTTTCAATTTTGGGTAAACCAAGACCCTCAAGTGCCCAAGATCTTCAGTGGTGTAACCTTCCCTGGAGCCCAGGCCTGCAGAGCAGCTGGACAGTGAGTGCAGTGGCCACACCTTAGAACAGAACAGTCTAGTCTGAGCTAGTGCTGCCACCTACCAGCCACAACTTCACAGGCCTACTTGTGAGGTGGGGTTGCTGAAGACGGACCACTAAGGACAATTTGGTTTTTCCTATTCCTGGTACTCAGGAGGCAGGCAGCACAACGGATGGCTGTCATTCTAAGATACACCCCAAACATGGAACCGTTCAGTACGAGCATAAGGGAAAATTCCAGGAAGAAACCAGTTCTTTCCAACGTCAACTTCAATATTAATAGCAGAACCCTACGACGTGGGTTCCGGTCCAGGCTCATGGTGCTGGATGCCTTTTAGAAACGCTGGTTTGGGTCAATCCCTCTGTCAGGACGCTGTGGGCGTGCCACGAAACAGGACAGCATTGCTTTGCTGTTCTCCTCATGCAGGAGCGTGACCTGATCTGTGGTCTGGCAGCGGGCCATCTCGAACCCACCTTGTTCCTTTCAGCACCAGGAGGCGGACAGCTCCCGCGCTCCGGAGGCTACAGCGCTAGGTAACGCTTGTGTGGTTGGTGTTCCTGGAGTCCCACGGAAGGGCTAGTTAACGTGCCAGGGCCTGGGGACCACGTGGTGTGCCTCCTTCCTTCCCAAGGACACCTCACTCCCTCCCTGGGGAAGCCTGGCTCTCGCGACAGAGGCTGCGCAGGACCAAGTCCAGCGGTGAATCTGGCTACTGTCCCGGTGCACGGTTCCCTTGGGCGGTGCCCTGCATAAGGAGGTTCGCAATCTCCTGCCGTGTGGTCCTGGGGCGTGGTCGCGCAGTGCTTCAAGCTGCCGGCTTTGGAGGAAGCTGCAGTGGGCGGGTCTGAGGGACTGGAAGCTCCGCCTTATCCAGCGAGGGGCCTGGTTGCCAGCAAATAGCTCCTGCTGCCAACAGGGAGCTGCCTGGAGAAGTCTCCTCCTTTCTAAATTATTTACACGTCTTTTTATATTTCCTGATCTCATAAGAATACATGATACAAGATTTCTGGTGGTGGAATTAAAAAGCTCCGAGCAGTGTCCCTGTGTATATTCTCTTGTTAATGCTCTGGTTTACCTCCTTAATGTTAAAAAGAAAAAAGATACAATTTAAATGACAGTTTAAACCTTGGAAGCAGTGATTCCCCACTCCCCACCAAAGCGATTCCTTCTGTGTTTGTGTATTAACGCCCAGCTTGAGGTGAGTGACCATAAAATAATCCTGGATTTTTAGTTTCTTTGTGTGAATCTCTGAGGCTGCCTACATCAAGATAATGTCCCTGTATCTCGACAATCTGGGATCATCTCTACTAGCTGATCTCAGGCTGTTGTCTTCACATCTTTGGAGACTCGAGGATAATAACTGTGCCTGTTACATAGGAGGGTTTGAGGATTTATACTCACACTCTTAAAGTGTGAATGTGGGAAGACACACCAAGTACCTTAGCTGGTGTGACTGAGGACTTCTGCAGATGGGCTTGTGTTGTGGCACAGAGAGGAAGTGTCCCCCAGTGATTCTTTCCTTGTTCCTGGGTCTCCAATGAAGCACTCACTGTTCAGAGGTGAGCCTTTAGGATGGGTTGGCTCTTGGGGGCTCTGCCTGTCAATGGACTCATTCCTTCATCGTGTTATAATTTGGTGGCCTTATTAGGAGGGGTGGAAATAAGGAGGTGGTGCTGAGTCTTCAGCCCCTTCTTTGTGGCTTTCTGCTTCCTGGTTGCCATGAGGTAAAACAATTCTCTACCGCAATCCTCCTGTCATGACATCTCACCCCACCACAGTGAAAGCAGGGAATCTAGTCATGGCAGCAACTTTGGGAGCTGTGTGCTATTATAAACACTTCAATTAAGCTGAGTCAGGTATGGTGGTGCAAGGCTCAGATACACAGCACATTTGAGACCTGCCTGGGCTACATGAGACGCTGTCTCACAACAACAAGATCAAGCTGATCTTGAAGTAAATAAGTGATCTGATGGGAGAAAACCAGATACCCCTTAAAGGAAGAAAGCAAAAACTGCACTTGGCGAGTAAATCATAAGGTTGGGCCCCAGAAAATGCTGGACAAATAAGCAAACGGGAATGTGAACAGAGGGCTGGGCGCATGGCTCTGTTGGAAGAATGCTTGCCCAGCATGCGTCAAGCCCTGACTTCATCCTCAGTACTGAATAAACTGGGCACACGAGAGTGAGCAGGCACGGGACCCCGGCGCTGGGGGAGTGTTGGAGAAGGAGGGTCCTGAGTTCAATGGCAGTCTAGACTTCACGAGATCCTGTAAAAGGGAAAATGGAAGCATAACCAAGGGGAAATGGCTGAAGGAAACTCCCAGATAGGAGAGAGAGAAGGAGCCGACACCCAGGGCTGTGGAGAAACTGTTGCTACGTGTGTGGAACTACAGAGATGTGGAGCCAGTGAAGAAGGGAGGGTGAAACAATGAATAAATGGGTCTTCTGGAACTGGGCACACCGTCTCACGGAATTAGCTTTACCCAGGCTAAAAGATAGTGAACATAAACAATGTGAGCGGGCAGCAGAGACTGCCTAAACTGAAGCAGAGGGAAAAGGGGAAGCCCCAGTGACTCGAGGGGTACTTCCAGGAGATTACATATGCCAGCTTTGGAAGAGTGGAGGCAGATAGGAATACTGAAGTAAGTAGTTCCAGAAATTCTAAATCTGATGGAAACAGAGATCAAAGAGCCCAACAATCCCCAAATATGTGCACACATAGACACACATTTTCTAGATTGCTGGAAATGAAAAATAAATAAAATTAAAATAGCCAGAGAGACATTGTTTAAGGCATTAGAGTCGTACAAATAACCATGGCACTGATATCGCAGAGACGGATCAATGGAGCAGGAGATGCACAAATAGACCCACACACATGTGGGAGATTGATTTTTTGACAATGATGCAAAGAAAATTCAGTAGAGAACAGATAGTGTTGTTCAACAAATGGTGTTTGGACAATTGGATAACTACATGAGAAATCAAAAATTTGTAAAGTATTTTATTTATTTATTTATTTATTATGTATACAGTGTTCTGTCTGCATGTATACCTGCAGTCCAGAAGAGGGCACCAGATCACATTATAGCTGGTTGTGAGCCACCATGTGGTTGCTGGGACTTGAACTCAGGACCTCTGGAAGAACAGCCAGTGTTCTTAACCTCTGAGCCATCTCTCCAGCCCCCGAGAAATCAATTTTGAGTCAACCTTTGAACCATGTATAAAAAATTCTTCATAATGAATGACAGACCGAAATGTAAAAGTTTAAAGCTGTGAAACTTCCAGCAGGAAATGGGAAAAAAATGGTGTGGCTTTGGTTTAGGCAAAGATTTCTGAGCTACAATAGCAAAAGCATAAGATATTGCTGAATAGTGAAAAGACAAGACACTGGAATAAAGACATTGTTGTGTGAATATATAATATAAATACATAAAAGTGAAAATACGGTTCAATAAGAAAACCAAACAATTAAAGAAATGGTTCATGAGTTGAATAAAGATGAAGATAAGTGAGCAACAAGTCTGTGAAAACAGACTTGTTATTGATCATGCAAATTAAAAGTTCAATGACATGGCACATGCATCTGTGAGAATGACAAATATTCAACAGACTGGAGCTAGGGAGACGGCAATCAGTAAAGTGCTTGCTGTGTGGGTATGAGACCTGACTCCAGACTCTTAGCACTCATCAAAATCCAGGCATGGTGGCATGTGGGCACATGGCGGCATATAATTCCAGAACTGGAATTATAGATTCCTGATTCTGGAGGCAGAATCAGGATGATCAGTGAGTCTTTCTGGCTATCTAGATGAGCCTGTGAGCTCCAGGTTCAGTAAGAGACCATGTCCAAAAGAGAGGGGTGGGGAGCAGTGGAGGAAGTCATCCAGCATTAAACTTAGAGCCTACACACACACACACACACACACACACACACACACACACACACACACA